>CM031242.1:28102017-28702017 GCA_018340775.1 Taxus wallichiana var. yunnanensis | reverse complement strand
TATAGAAAGATCATGTAGTTTATTTTCATATATGTTTTGTTGTAACTAAATCCTATAGAATCAATCGGTTCCCCAATTCTCTCCATCATTTCACCTCAAAACATGGAGATATTGTGGAACCTCTTTACCAATTATCTAAATAAGATAGATTTTAGGATTCATTTAGTTATTTTGTAGGCATCAATTGAGGGAACAGGATAATATAATCCACACTCACTGATTGAAAGAGAGATGTCAATAATCAATATTTTGTAATCAATCTTGTTGTATGATCCGAAACTTTTGAATTGAATAAAGTTGTTGTTTTGGCAATCTAGCATGTAAGGCGTGGTTCCGATCTAAGGTAGAGCAAGGGCCCACTCACCCCAAGATTCGGAAACTTCGGTATTTTTGTATTGATTATTTTGTGTGTGTGTGTGTGTGTATGAATGTACTTACTTGTGTTTAGTATAATTCGGTCTATATTATATGTTGCTTTATCTTTTATTTATGGTTAATATATAATAAATTGATTATCCAAAGAATCTCCATTTAATAAACTCCCTTTTTTAAGTAATTTTGAATTCCCAAAGTAAGATATGATTTCATTTCAAAGCATTTAAATTTTGTTTTTATTTTAAATTCAACAATTTCCAATTTTGTAAGTGTGTCTTTACTTCAAGTATTGTGAGTTTTCAATTAAAGCATTATGTGTTTTAATTCTACAAGTTTGATTTTATTCTGAACCATGTGTGTAATTTTCAATCATAGAATACATTTCATTTCCAACATTTAGGACTTAGGAACCCCCAAACAGATAGTCCCACCCAAGAATTGTTATTTACTCAAAGGAATCTTATCCCATACATCCTTTGACACGACCTAGTGAAAATGACATCAACAATTAAGTTGATTAAACGAGGAGTTAACAACGAGACTCATCACATTGATATATTTAATTTCAGCTTGTTTCATGAGTGTTTAATGCCCTAACATACAAATTTTAGTTCATTGTTAGGGTTTCATGAATATTGGATTTGTTGTTATAAAAATCATATTACATTCGAGTTTGGGGTTTATGTGATTTCCTTGTTTGTGTGTTTTATCCCTAGAAAGGGACATTTCAAAGTAGTATTAAATCTTTGGTCTTCCTAACTCGAGGGTTTCTTGTGAGGAAGAAAGATGGACTGAATGATGAAGATACAAGAAAGACTAGCATACATCTTGGATTCTCTTGCCTTCACCGTGAAAAACCTTCATAGGGGAAGGACATTTGAGGAAGAGCCTAGGGTTTCAAATGTTAACAATGTTGCAACTAGCTTTGAAGGGTATCAAGCCCCCACTGAAGTTATTCACGAGGCCCTATCATTTTCCAAGTTTGTAGGATGGATAAAGATAGAGTGGGCATTGGAACTTAGTCCAAGCCTCAAGCCATGCATAAGGGTAGAGGGGCATTGGAACTTGGTCCAAGCCACGAGCCATGCACAAGGGTCATGGGAAGGATATCCCAACCCTATAAGAGAAGAGCCCCATCATGTTGGCAAAGTAAGAAGAGGCTACAAACTTGAGGAAGAGGGAGCCAAACCCCCAAGTTCATTAGGCAAGGATGGACATGCCTATCCCTCTAAGGTTAAGAGGGAGGAAGATATATTGCAGTAGTTGGTTGTTAAGAGGGAACAACCCTTCGAGTCTTAAAACCCCCAACACTCATGCAAAAGTGGAGATCTTGGTTGATTTTCCAGAAGGCATTATAGAAACACAATAGTTAGTTGAAATGGTAGAGCACAAGCCAAGAAAGGAGAAGGAGATCAAGGAAAACACAACTCAAGGTAAAAATATTTTAGTGTTTAATGATAGGTTGTTGGTGTTTAATGGTTTCATAGGGTTGAATATTCATAGAAAAAAATCATATTTGGGAGAGGAACAAGGGAATGACATTATTGGAGATCATAAACACGAAGAAATGGAATTTTTTTCTACCCATAATCACTCTCATCCTATTAGAATTATCTTAACAATAGTTAATGTGGAGCAAATTGATGATGGTAAGAGCCACGAGGACACGCCAAACATGTATGAAGCCAACCAAAGGTATGAAGCTAATTTAGATTTTTTTTTCTTTGTGTCATCTCAAATTTGTAGTCATGAGAAAACAATTAAAATGATGACCATGGGGAAAGTTTGATGCTTCATAATAAATCATGGAAAATAAGTCATCATCATGGTGTCAAGGAAAAATCAGAAATGCAATGGATTAATGGGGTTAGAATTCATGGTGACCTTATTGGGAGGCATGCCTATGAAATAAAGGTCCTTTTGATGCTTATGTTAATCTATAGCTCGCTAGAAATTTTAGGAAAACAATGTATTCTAAGCAATTTCATCACCTCCTAAGCAATGATTGGCTACATCACCTTCATATTATGTCTCTGCAATGTTTTGGTTATCATAAGAAATATGCTAACAACTTTGTAAAGATGAAGAATACCAAATGGGAAGAGGATTCCACTTCAACCCAAGGGAGTGGATTCTTTGTTGACAATCCTAAACATGACCCACATATTTGGGACTTATGGGTTCCTCATATGTTGTCGGCATATTTTCATCATGGAGGGCATTATAGTTTATTTGATAGGAGAAAGATCATGTTGAGGGACAAGGGGGACATAGATTCTTCCTTGCAAATTCTAGATTGTTTGCACCTAGAAGTTTGGGATCTGGGGAACCTTTGGAAGGATTTTGATACAAACTTGAGGACTGTTGTCTACATCCTTAGGACAACCACAAGAAAAATAGTAACCACAAGAAAGGTTCATTTCTCACATACGGTGAAAGATATAGTGTTTGCATCGGATGTTGGGTGGTCTTCCACCACCAACATTCAAAATTTTCACAAGACAACATAATGCTACAACCATGGTAAGATGCTCTACCTAAATTCACATTTTGGATAGATAGTACTCTCCTTGGACAATTGTAGGTTGATATTTATGATGAAATTTTTTGGGTTTAATATGATGCGTGGAAGGGATTTCAAGTATTACAACTATTCACCCTTCCTATGTTAATAACATCCAAAAATTTTGAGTTTAAAATGATATACTAAAGCCATGATGGTTGTCCTCTTCAAAATTATACATGGGATTGTGCATACCTTACATGGACAATGAGAAAGAGGCGGGTTTAAAGACACTCTTTCCACTTAATATGATGGGTAAAATGGTTTACACGTGGAGATTGAGCAAAGCCAACATCTCAACATTTTTGGCGTTGCTTGGGAAGAAATTTAGAGTTGTACGTGGACACTACACCCACTCATCCACACTTCTATGGTATGATACAAACCCAATAGTGAAGAAAATTTAGTGGGGTAGCTTCAAGTCAACAATTGGAAACCAAAATTAGTAAGGTAACAACCGTCCAAAAGAGGTGAGTATAAGTTTTGGTATCTATTGTTTGCATCTTATGTTGAAATGCAATGATAAAGGTAAGAAGGAAATGCTTCCAAGCATGGCTAACATGAAGAAGGAAGAGACATATCTTTAGGGAATTCCATGCATAGAGGCTAGCAAGGGTCTACTCTTGGGTAAGGTGCTTTATGGTGGTAATTATTCATTGGTTTCGGGCATGCACAATACTACCTCCATATGGGGAACACTTGAAGAATTAAGAGCAAATTGGAGTTTCCTTATTGAAAGCCATCTTCTATGCCAAGTTGGGACAAGGATGGGTTGTAAGAATCTTGAGTTAAGGACCATCATGTCTCGTAGGATTTTAACCATGTACTTTGTTGATCTTCATTTTCCATCTTATGCAAGACAATTTTAGTCCCTACACTACTCATGAATTTGCCTTTTTCCATAAGATTTTAGTTTGATATTTGTTATACCATTATCTTAAGATTGAACATGCAAGAATCAAAGTTGGGACTGCCATTAACAGTCATGAAAAACTATGAACTTATATTTTCAAAGGAAATTCCACTTTGTGGGTTGATATGGGAAGAAGGTTACAACTAAGAGGAAGAGATAAATCATATTTGATAACATTGAATTGGAGAATGTTCCATGAGATTTATGGTTTTGGTGAATTATTTCTAGTCTATCTATAATTTGATTGAGTCTTGTGATAAGAGGAATAGTTGGTCCAATTGACTATTCATCCATTCTTTGCTCTAGGATGGAAATTCCAACAATTTGGAAGGATTTTGACACATCTGAGCATGCCAAAAGGAGATGTAACTATTGTTTTTGAAAAGGGAGATAAAGAGGATTTCAATGAAAAGGAGGAAATAAAGGCATGATTTTGTTTGGGTTTAAGCTCCTTCATTTGATAGGAACGAGATCAAATTATGGGAGCACTACAACATATTCCTTCACCTTGATCTAGTGATACTTATACATGTAAGCTTGCATTGCTTGAGAACAAACAATTTTGGGAAGGGAGAATTGTAATGTCCCCTTTTTCAAACTAGTGTCGATTAAAGACTTCTTGTCATTTCTCTTCCCATGACCAAGAAGCAATTACATAAGGGAGTCCTTGGGTTTCATTTTTTTCTTTTATTGTTATTACTATTTTTATTTGGTGTTTTACTCCTTAAGGCGGGTTGACTGGGATTATAATTCTCCCAACATGAAATTAAAAGATAAAGTAAATCTCGTTAAGAGGTCAACAAGGTTGGGAAGTTTCCAACATGGAAATAGAAGATAAAGAAAGCTTAAGAGGTTGGTTTACACCTTATGACTCTTGGTGTCACCAAAGGGTATAAGAGGAGTGTTAGGGGCTCATTTGCACATGAATTTTGGCATATACACTTTTATACTTGGTTATAGGGATGATTGGTCTAATTCCATTCCACTAAAGGGCGACAATCCATTAGTGTAAAATCTAAGGAGGATGAAACCCTTCCTTGTGGGATATTGAAGGATAATAAACCTCCGATTTGGTGGTGTTGAAGACTTTCATTGAAGACCATCTTGTTGGTTTTCATTTAGGGCATCAAGGAGGAATCATATAAGAGCTTTTGGCACTATTTAGAGCCCCTCTCATAGGGAGAAACTAGGGTAGAAGATCAATTTGGGGGCCTTGTAGGGCACAAAACTTCATCATTCTTTGATATTCAAATTTATCATAATCTATAAGGTTGGTATCTACCATATTTTATAATTATTGGGGTTTGGAGACCTCGTGTTTTGTTATTTTTGTGGACTACACTTTTGTTGTCCTAAAATAAATTGCAGCTAGGTAATATTTCAGATTTGACACATGTTTTGGCTTGATAATGGTTCCATTAATTATATATAAACTAGAGAAGCATTTATATATTTAATTTCAACTTGTTTAATGAGTGTACGATGCCTAACATACAAATTTCATTTCGCTTACCGGGGTTTTAAGGAATATTGGATTTGTTGTTATAAAAATAAGATTACATTCGATTTGGGGTTTATGTGATTTCCTTTTTTATGTGTTTCAGCCCTATAAAGGGACATTACATATTATCACAACATATGTCCATGGTTGATTAACTCAATGTTTGTTGGTCTCTACACTTTTATGCGAACAATTGGAGTTGAAGGGTTGATACAATTTGACAATGTTATTTTGGAGCCCAATTTAGCACACTTTACATGTTGCTTACATTACTAGGTCTTTAGCTTTGGCCATCGCCTTATTCGTCTAGAGGCTTCCTAGCTCAAATGTCCATTATGTGGGCATTCAAAAAAACTCTCGCACATCTATTTTGGTTTTGCAACAAAGCCAAGTTAGCCTAGATGTTTTTTTCAAACTTTTTAGGCCGAAGCCCTTCATCTAACATAATTTTCTCCTTGAAGATTGGTCATAACTTCCTACATATTACACATTATTTGGCATACATTTAAAGTGGAATTTTTTTATTTATTTGGAAAGAAAAGAATACGTTTTTTGCTAATTCTTTCATTGACTATAGTTTTTAGCTTAAAATAAAGTTATGGTTATTCAAAATGTGTTCTTGTAGATTCAAATGCAAGCCAACAAGATGGTTTTAGAGGTCTCTTACCTTCAAACCCTCTTGAAATATTGGGGTGATATTCCCAACACTATTGTTTTTTTCCCACTTTCCTTGTCCTATAGGGAGGGCACTCTGAAAAGAAGAAGGCATAGTCAAAACCCTTCTCCTTGTTTCTCCCAAAGAAGAGTTGGGTGGTCTCCAATATGTCCCCACTCTCCTTTTCCTATTCAATGTGGCAGTTGGGGTTCTTTGCCTCCTCTTAGAGACAAGTGGGCTCCCCCCTCACATAGATAAGTTTCACCGTTTGGCTATGGTTATTACACCTCTGTGTGCTCATGTTCACGACCACGAGGAACTTACAAAAGAGATTGAGTTTGAGAACATTACCAATAGTTGTTGAGATTTGTTATTGATGGTAAATACCTTCCAAATGGTTGATGAGGTAAGTTTGATGATAATTATTTACCTTTTGTTAATGTTTTTTTTTGTAGTTGCCTAATTATTTTGTAGTGTTTTCAATTAATTTGCATTAAGGATGTTTTTGGCATTGTTTCCTTTACTTCTATTTTGACCCAGATATATCGAAGTAATATGGCATATTCTTATTTTTGTATTGGTATTTGCCAGTCATAGGTTCAATTTCTCGTTTACTCCCGACATGTAAGTGGGACATATGTATGTTGCTCCAAAATTGATCGATTACACTCACCTTATTACGCGAAAGGTGTTACGAGGTAGAACCATGGGGGCCTTCTAACAATCGGTATAGATACGTGACAATCACAACCGTTCATCTTACAGTCGTATCAGCGACCTTGAACTCATCACAACTATCCATGTGCTACGTCCACGTCACCAAAACTAACATTCAAAGGCGTGCCACATGAAATAGCGACGATCTGAAGACAATAAGAGGGAATTCAGTGTCCGTAGGAAATTTCAAACAAAGCCAAACCAGGTATCCCTAACAAAGATTAAAACGCCAATTAGAACAAATAATCACACTAGGTTGACCAATCATATTTCTCATGATGAATTAAAGTTTATATAGTATATAATATAGTTTATAACGTATATAATATAGTTTTTAAATATATAAAATTATAATATATAATTTATTATATTATAATTTAAAATATATAGTTGAAATAGTATATAATATAGTTTATAACATATATAGTATATTTTAAAACTATATAGTTTACAATATATAGTTTATATTGTAGCTTTAAATATATAGTTTAATATATATATACTACAAATGAGATCAAAACTATAAAGTGGAGCACAAATAACATATATTATTTGAGCGGGAATAATCTAAGTTGTCAAATAGGTGCATGCCATATATGTATTTAATTTCCATCGTGTCACTTCCAACTTTCCAATCGTGTCTTCATCTTGCCTACCAGATTAAATGACATCTAATAGATGACCTTGAAGTTGTTAAAAACTACAAAATTCAATCGACAAATATTGTTGCTCGTATGATCAACCATTGTGGTAGTCTCATTTATCAACAATTGTTCGTTCATAAACACAAGGCCTGAGATTGCAAACAACAACTATTAGCTTTGGAATATTGTTTGACCACTTCTAGCGTTTTAAAATATATTTAACATATGTTAGCTTAATGACTTGCACATAATGCCCTTTCTCCTTCTAGGATATAGTGTGGCAGAGGTTGAGGACCACCCGATACTATATTGTCACATTCCTTTATCCATTATGGTGAAAATTTATAAGATTTCACCAGAGATGGTTGGTTCTGCATCTCCTTATTCCCTACAATTACTTGAACTTAAAACTAAAATGGGGGAGCCTCTGATGTGCTCCAAGAAAAAAACACTGTAATTGGGTATTAAACTTCAAACCTGTTGGATTTTCCATGTTTTCTATTTTGACCCCTTTGAGAAGAAAGTGCACTCGCTTGAATAATGCTAGTGAGATGGAAACAAAAAAGTGGCACACATGTAGCAGACATTATTTTTCCAAGATCAATCTACACCACGGACTAGGTGTGGGACATGCATGTATTTAATTCCCACCTTTCTATTGGTGATTTCTTGTTCATGCCTTTGTCTTCATATCTAACAAATTAAATGCCACCCAATTAAAATCCCTTACACCGATGGCCATTGACGGATGACACTGTTAAGGCTATTGATGAGGGTCATCCTGATTATTATCCTGATAGCTAGAGGGAAACCTTGATTTCAAATGTCCATGAAATTGCTACCCTAGGATGCCAAGTCCTCTCCACATCTCTTTATCTCTAAAATGTCCCATGAAACGTGCATGTGAATTCCCCTTACATTTACGTTTTCTAACTACCCAAAACACACAAGGCCTGAAGTTGCAAAGAACAAGTATTGGCTTTGGTAGTATTGTTTGACCACTCCTAGCATTTTGAGATATCTTTGACATATGTTGGCTCAAAAGAAGAAGAAGAAGATATTTTAATGTCCACGAGGCTACCAAAGACAATCTATGGGACAACAGATCTTGCTAAAGATATTTCTAACATTCAAATCTCCTATTGGTGAGTTTGATAATCAACTCCCCTATTTTTTCAACCATATTCTCGTTGAAAATATCTTGAAAGGATACGAGTAGCCCTTTGTGCTAAAAAATTGAGCTCTAATGTCATTATAAGCATTACACTCCAACATGAAATGTTTCTTTGACTCCACTACACCAAACGCGCAAAAGACACAAATTCTCTCTTCCCATGCCTCTTTAGGTCTTTTCCATCTTCTTGTTTCACATCAAGACGATGTGAATTAGTTCTTAATCAAGCTATGAATATCTTTGCTTTCCACGGGATATTAGCCCCTATAAAATCCTTTTGTTAATGATCACATGTAGAGTTAAATTCCTCCAAATAATACCTCTTGTTTTTCTCCAATGATTTCCCCCACATAACTTGGCAAGATTTATCTATAACAAAAATTTTAATCTCCTGGCTAGTATTAGGACATGTATTCGAGAAAATGTTCCATTTTTAAAGCCTTTAGTTGTTTTAAATCATCCATGAATTATTTATTTACTCCAAAAACTCATAGAGGACAACCTTAGGCCATCTACTACCTTCCATTTGCTTGATCCTTTTTAAATATGTTATGAGATGAACCATAACAATATCTTTTACTGAGTCTGACCCCGTTTCAACTAGAAGAATCTCGTATGGGACCAAGATCTTTAATTTAAATTTACTAGCAATCATGTTTTCATGAATCCTCTCAAATTGTTTCCACCTTAGGTTTGTGTTAGTACAAAAACACAACACCCCCAAATGAGTTCTATAGATATGCTTTTCTAAGGCAGAGTCATTTGGTGTGATCCGCATAACATTGAACTTTCCCCAAGGTGTATACATGAGAACTTGTAGAGGATCTATCTCTATACCTAATCTAAAATTTGCCAAGGAGACATGGATAAAAAGGGATATAAGAAATAAGAAATGACTAAACTACAAGGTGATGCACTGAAGGAATGATGAACATTAGTTTTCTTTGATAGACACAAACCAACAAAATACATACAATAATCAAGCACAGATAACCAAATTTATAATAAAAGACCAGATGCGGCGAAGAGACAAAAAGGATCTAGAATCGATCACAAACGTGTTTTATTGCTCTGCAGATTGATACAATGCATTACAAAACAGCCAGGAGGCAAGAACATACTTTGTAATTTTAATGGAAGGCCTAAACTCCATGAATTCCTTTACTAGAAGGAAAGGGGAGCTGCAAAAACAAAAGAATGTCCAACCCTTTACAACAAGTCCCAAGCCTATATTTATAGATTCGATATAGACGAGAGAAAAAGAAAGAAGCGGAAAACAACTCCAAGCTCAACCACCACTATTTAATGTCTCCCATAAAATCTGTTCCAAATCGACTTGACTGCATCAAATCCTTATTTGACGCCTCAAAGGAGGAAGAAGTGGCGGAGCAGATCGAATCCAATCTAGTTGTTGAGGCAAGAAGATCCTACATTAAAGGCCCGAAGACATTTCTCCATTTTTCACCTACTAGGGCCTAAAAATGATTTTTATCTTTCCATGGTGTAGAGGACGTCGAGATGCTTCCAATAGTGTAAGATTTGCAATATTTCGAGCCTAAGTCGAAAGATATGCCCCTTCGAAGTTTGTATCGAGTCTGTATAAATGGGAGGGAAAATAGTTTGAAAAATGGATCTCCTTTTTAATATGGGGCATGTGGCAGCCAAATTAGGGCAAAATCGGGTTTGCGGGTCCGTGATTTATCCTTTCCCCCTTTTCCACAAAAAAAAATGCAAAACTCAAAAAACTCCCGCGGCCCCGACGCTCTGCTTGGACATGTGGCACCCTTTGGTTGGTTGGGGAGATGCGCTTCAATTTTATCTCTGTGTCTTTTGTCAAAAGGAAAATTTTCACCTTTTCCTTCGACTCCCCGCTTTGACCTTGACTCGGGCTCAAACACTGACTTTTCCTTTGGGCGGAGTTGTGGCCCATTTTGCAACTTTTACACCTTTGGAATAACAAGGGGAAAAAACCAACTTTCCCCTGATGGCCCGCTTTAGCGCTGCTAGTTTAGGCTTGCCATGTGGTGCTTCCTCTATTGCTACCTAATTTCTATATTTTGGTTAAGTCCTTTGCTTGGTGGGGTCATATTTCTTGACCTGGGACACGCGGCATTCTGGCGCTCGTTTGGAAACCCTCTCTCAATTCAATCCTTGAATTAGCATTGTTTGGACACTTGGCACTCTCCATCGATGCCCGCCCCATGTATTGACTATTCAACCAACTCTCTGTCCCTTTTTGAGACTGGACATGTGGAGGCATCGTGCTCACTTGAAATCCTAATTCGAAATTCACCTTTGAAGGAGCATCGAGTTGACACTTGATAGCCCCCGCAGGTCTGTGGAATTTTCAACGGTCCCTTTTATCCTTTTGGACTTTGGGCCTCGTGGAGAGCTCGCGCTCATTTGGGTCTCTGCCTTTGGACTAACTCTTGGAGATGCGCCAAGCTGACACTTGATGACCTCTTCTTGCACTTTCTACTTAGCCAATTTTGGACTCTTTCCTGAACGGTTTCGAGCTCGAAAAACTTTGAAACTTCACCATTTTTTCCCTTCTTACTACTGGTTCCTCTGCAACATTGCCCCTTCTTTTCTGACCCTGTTATTCCACTGGTGAGTCTACCTGCAACCTATTTATAAGATCTGAATGAGTTTTCTCAGGTTCTTTTTATGCGGGGTCACGGTTGATCCAATATTTTCCCAAGGGGCGAAATATGGATAACAATTTGGCAACTCACAGGGGTATCTGCCTGCTAGATGAAAAGACCAATTGCCTTGTCATAATCATTGGGCATGGAGTCGAAAACAATGGTCTGATATTGATTCTGCCTCTCACGAGCTGGGTTGTTTGCACTCTCGATTTTCATAAGAAATCTTGAAACAAAGGTTTACGAGTAGAAAATTATTTTGACCCGGCTTCATCTGTCTCTTTGAATGGACTGCATAAGAGCAACAAAACAACACCACAACTATATACAAAATTTGAAATCATACATACTCCAAATAGAACATGCAGAGCATGCAAAGCACTTAGGAGAAAAGCAACCTAAACTACAACAAGACAATGTGCACAAGCACTTAGAGGAAAAGAAATTAACTAATATGTACAAGGTGATAACCTTCCTTCTAGTAGCAGTGTTTAAGATAGATTCCATTTATTGGAATATGCAATTCCTCACCATCCAACGTAGACAATTGGAAAGCATTGCTACTTTTACATCTTGTGACCATGTAGGGGCCACTCCAAATGGCATCAAACTTGGAATGCCTTCTGGTTTTCCCGATCTGCATCCCATTTCAAAACCAGGTCTCCTTCCTGGAAGGTCCTTGTTTTTTCCTTCTTGTCAAAGCATCTCTTGATTGAGGCTTGATCCTTCTCTATTGCTTGGAGTGCATGCTCTCTAGTTTCTTCCAATTCTATCATCTGCATACCTGGCCTCCATTGGTTCAAATTCAGACATCTCTAGTTGCTTCACAAGCTCCAATGTTGGCAACTCAAGTGATATAGGCAACACTGCCTCTTTCCCATAGACAAGTTTGAATGGAGAGTTGCTGTAGATCTCTTGGGTGTTATCCTATCAACCCATAAGGCCGATTTGAGCTTTGTGTGCCAGGTTCTCTGATTTTCATCAAGAGTTCTTCTGATGATCTTTAGCAAGTTCTTGTTTGTGGACTCAGCTTGGCCATTACCTTGAGGGTAATAGTTTGATGAAGTGCTCAAGTAAGTCCCATTCTTAACAGCCCATCCTGTGATCTTGGAACCTATGAATGCTAATGCATTATCTGATATAATGGTGGTTGGCACTCCAAATCTGGTCACTATCCCTTCATAAAAATCTAGTATACTAGACTCATTAGCTTCCTTGAGTGCCACTACCTCGATCCACTTGGTGAAATAGTCTGTTGCTGTCAGAATCCATTTGTGGCCTTGGCTCAAATTTGGATTGATGACTCCAATGAAGTCCAATCCCCGTTGCATGAAAGGTTGGTCAAGTTGAAAATGGGCGTAATGGAAGTGTTTTTAACTTTTCTTTGCATTTGAAGAATGCACAATTCTTACACTTTTGATCCATGCATAGCAGTCACTAAACACTCTAGGCCAATAATAACCCACCTTCATGATCTTGAGTGTTGTCACCCTTGGAGCAAAATGGCCTCCAGCTGCTTCAACATGGAATTCTTGTAACACTCTCTCAACCTGATCTGTCTCAATGCATCTTAGCAGAATGTCATTGATGTCTCTTTTGAATAAGACACCATCAATAAGAACATATGGGATGGCCTGTAGTCTGAAATGTCTCCTTTTTTCTTTACTCATCCCATGAGGACACATGCCTATTTGAAGGAAGTGCACCATGTCTTGAGTCCAACAAGGAGTAGGTACATCATTATTTCCTTCCTCTTGATTATCTTGTAGAACAAAAAAACAACCTCCTTTTCACTATTTGCTTTGTCTTGTTGACCTGAGGCTAGTTGTTCACACAACCCCTTCCCATGGACCAGCTTAGTGACCTTGATCTCAATGTCATATTCCATGACACGAGTGATCCATCCTACATGTTTTTCATTCAGATCCTTGCTGAGAAGGAATTATTTAACTCCCGCATGGGAGTCCAACAATTGGATTTTATTATTTGAAACTAGATGCTTAAACTTATTTAATCCTCTGATTCTTTGTCAGGGACTTGCTTTTCGATGAAGGAGCATCTCACTTCATAGTCTTCTAGACCTTTACTGAAAAAAGCAATAGGTTGTTTTGTACCTTCTTTGTTTTGCTAAACTAAGATTGCAGAAATTGTGTCACTTGCCACCAAAGGCATACAATATGAAGTCTTTAGAGAAATCTAGATTCACAAGAGTTGGGGCTTGTGATATAGCTTCTTTGATGGCCTCAAAGCTTGCCTTTCCTTCAGCTATCCACCTGAATGCTAAGCTCTTCTTCAACATCAATGTTATTGGCTTAACAAGGGTAGCAAAGTTTGGTACAAACCTATAGACAAAATTGATTTTTCCTAGGAAGCTTTGAAGAGCTTTCTTATGGCTTGGCAATGGCAATGCTCTTATTACTTCAACTCTCTCCGGTCAATTGCCAATCCTTCCTTTGATACAATATGGCCTAGAAGCCTGCCCTCATGGGCCAAGAATATGCATTTTTAGGGTTCAATGATACCCCAAAACTCCTACATCTTCAAAACACCTGCCTTAGGTGGAAAAGGTGGTCTGCTGCATTTTTAGAAAACACCGTAATGTCATCTAGATAGATCAATACTATTTTGTTGATCAGTCCTTTGAATGCCATATCCATTGCCCTTTGAAAAGTGGCTCCGACATTGGACAATCCAAATGGCATTTTTCTGTAGGCATAGGTGCCCCATTTGGTGGTGAAAGTTGTTTTGAACTGATCATCTTCTTTCACCATGATCTAGTTGTACCCTGAGTAGCCATCTAGGAGGGAGAATCTCTTTGATCCAGACACCACTTGCAAGATCTGCTCCATTGAAGGGAGTGGGTAGTGATCTTTGAGGGAAGCTCTGTTCAAGTCTCGAAAATCTACACACAACCTAATCTCTTGATTTTCTTCTGACTGGGACCAAGTTTGTAACCCAGCTTGAGTGTTTGATTGGAAATATGATACTTGCCTCTATTAGCTTGTTTAGCTCTTTCTTCATCAGAGGCTCAATGTGTGGGTTGATTGGTCTCTGCTTTTGCCTGATGGGTTAAGTAGCTAGATCTAGTTTGATTGTGTGTTGTGCTAGCTTTGGATTGAACCCTCTTAGGTCTTCATAGCTCCAAGAAAATACATCTAGAAATTCTTGGCAAAGTTGTATGAATTCATACCTTTCTTGCTCGGTGGCCACTTTGCCAATTTGAAGTGTTTTGCCTTCTCCAACTGGGATTGACTCTGAATCTTCTCCTTTGATATGTATGTTAGCCTTCTCTTTTCTAAACTGATCATTAGGATTGAAGATAGACTCCAATGTCACTAAGCCTTTGGGAAGCTTGTTTGTATGCAGTTGTACTATTTGATTCCCGTATTACTGCTCTAATTTGTTTTGATTTCTAGCTGAGAATTCAAATTCTTCTTACAAAAAATTAATGATCTGCTGATCATTCTCGAACACCTGCCAGCATGTGTTGTTATCTGGCACTTTGTTGGCCTCACAACTATATGGATATGTGGTTGTTCTTTGTCTCTTTTGATGTTTTCGACCACATCAAACGTTGCTCTAACTGTTGCAAGCCTATCAGCAGCTTCGTTCTCCTTCCTAGGTATGGACACAATGTTGAAGGCCTATAATCCTCCATGAGATCCCATACCCTACTCTTGTAGTTCTTGAGTAGGTCATTCTTGACAGCATTAAGTCCTCTGACTTGATTGGAAACCAGTTCACTATCACCAAACACTTGCAAGTTCTTGATTCCTAGCTTCCTTGCCCAATGAAGACCATGGACCAAAGCCTCATATTCAACAGTGTTATTTGAGCAAGCAAATTGAAATCTGAAGGCTGAATAATATTTCATACCTTTGGGGACACAATCATAGCTCCTCCTCTAGCTCCTTGTCTACTCCTTGAGCCATCAAAGAACAATTGCCATACCTCATTGTCATCTTTATATTCTAGCTTAATTAGGTCAGGAAGAGGATGATTCTCTTCATGTAGACAGTAGACACCTAGCTCAGATTCTTCCATCTCCTTATAGGGGTCAAAAGCATGTCTTTTGTTGGCCCACTCATCGAGAGTCAAGTCAGGATACATCCCACCTTAGTATCTACTTCACAAGTGCTTAGGAGGTCTTCTTGATCAAAAGTTGAGTAGTTGGCATTGATTGGGCTAGGCACATAAGATTCAATATGATAATCAACAATGGGCTCAGATTTGATTGTGGCCTTTTCCCCATACCTTGTTCTAAAGAGCATATGTGACCAATCAGCAGACAAATAGCCTCCAATTTTGGCAGTGAAGTCCCTGACAAACACAAAGCAAAATGTGGTGGCAAATCTATGATTGATACATTCTGCAAAACAATCACATTAGGGCAGGCATGTAGAGTGAGGCTCAGATCCTTGATGATTCCAACATTTGTCACTGTTGTCCCATCTAATTGCACTACCCCTCTAGAGATGACTTCATATTGGAGACCCAGTTGATCAGCTATTTGCTTGGGCATTACAAAACTACTTGCCCCATAATCAATCATACAATTGTGCACCAATTTGTCTCCAATAATCAATGAAACATAGAATGGAGGAGGTCTCAGGTTCTTACCTTGTTGTTCTCGATGGTTTTCCCCATGTTGAGTTGTATTGGTAAGCACTTTCTCTTGCTTTGGTTAGGGGTGTGATTTGAGCTTGACCAATTTTGTATAGTAGTCTGCAATAGATCCCTCTGCCCTGGAATGGCCAGTGACTCCCATAGTGAAATGTTCACACTTGTCCTCTTCATTTGCTCAATGATGTTGAATGAGCTATCCTTTTGCTGCCCCTTCCCGGCACATTTTTCTCTTACACCTGGGTTGTTACAACCGGTGCCTGAGTAGGTCTGGAAGGTGGCTTGGATTGACTTTGCACATTGGGAGTTGTATTTTGAATGCCAATACCTTGCTGAGCGACGGAGGGTTGAGGATCACCTGAGCTTGGTGAATGTCCTTCTCCAATATTTCTCCTCTTAGAGTGTGTATTGGCATCTATACTTTGAGAAGGAGTCGATTCATTCCACGAAGTCTTGACCTACCCAATTGACAAGCATAGTTTCGTTTGGGGTCCCTCTTCTTGAGCTCCTTCTTTCGACTTTCTTCATGGCTGGTTATTGTGACACACCAACGATTTGCACCATCGAGATCTGATTTAATGCACCATTGAAGCACATCAACTAATTATGTGGTGATTACATGGAAACACCATTCATACTCTTTGCGCCATGTTATTATGTGCTGAACCAATCCCCTCGATGTTGAAACTGTGTTTGGGTCATATGACCTGAAAGGTATAGCAGCTTGAGGTTACCCTTGGTGTTGACTCTGATTTACAACCTAGGTTGGTGGTCTATTTTTGGCCGATACGAGTCTGAGTGCACGATCACGAGCACAGGGTTGATATGGCCTATAACTCGAGCTCTTTATGTTTTGATGGTTACTAGCTCATTTCCCAGGTTTTGCAGTTGTTTCATCACTTCTTGAAGCTCCTTTCAGGTGTTAGATGATGAAGTGGAGGCTTTAGCTGAACTTTGACTCCTGGGGGTGGGTATAGGAGCTAATGTGGGTGTTTGGCTGGTACCTGGGTTTCCTAACTCGGGGTAAAGGGGCATGGATGGCCTAGGGGTAAGTTTGTCAGCTTGAATCAAATGGTTCTCAGCTCCTATGGAAAGGCTATAGGCTACAGGTAAGGTTGTGCCCCCCATTGACTAAATCATCAAAGAAATATTAGAATTTAAAGCCCTGAGAAAGTATAAGAATGCACCTTCATTAGTGGGCTTTACTGCTTTGTTAGAATCCTGTCCCAGGTCCGTTGAAATCTGAGGTTGAAATCCGTCAATTTGCTCATTCGGGGCTCTCTTGATTATTGTTAGTTGCTCTAACAAAGACAAGTTATCACCTTTTTCTCCAAACTGGTTGTGAAGAGTTGTGCACAGCTGGTTCTAGTTTTGAATAGAGCCTACTTCAAGGCTCCTGAACCATTGTGAAGCTTTACCTTTGAGTGAAGAGGCTAGCAACTTGACTGCAATATCCATCTCATGGATCTCATGGATTGTATAGACATTTGCAATATCTTGGACATGGTCACCAAGAGAAGTCTAGTTTTCCCCAGTGAAATATGGGATGCTCTTTAATGTTGCATTGGGACCAAATTTTGTGCATTCAGGGCGAGTGGGTTGCTGCCAGTGAAGTTGACATAAGGATTTGGCTGAGCCATTCTGATCGGCTTGAGTACCCTTCTTGTTTGAAAGAACGACCTACTAGGAGGAGGTGTTGATAAGGCTTTGTTTGGGGGAGATGGAGACCTCTGGGCTCTTCTTCTTTTCCTTTTGTCTGGAGACAAGTGTATGTGTACAAACTGTCCTTCCTCTCTTGTTCTAGACCTTGTTTGTATCCTTCTCATGAACTTGCTTGGACTACTTGAAACCAGTGGATTTGTTTCTTTTGGAGTCGCCAGATGTACAATTTTAAAACTTCTTAAAAGTTAGAATCACAGCAAGTGCACATCAATCTTACTATAATAAGATGGAGACTTCTCTGTCCCACCAGGCATGCCAAAAATCATTAGTGTAAAATCACAACACCCCAAATGAGTTATATAGATCTGCTTTTCTAAGGCAGAGTCATTTGGTGTGATCCACATAACATTGAACTTTCCCCAAGGTGTGGGACCTTGCAAATGGAAAAGCTCTCCAGATTAAAGGTTAGTTCCTATTCCTCTTGTTTAGGTGCATATGTGAGAACTTGCAGAGGATCTATTTCTATACCTAATCTAAAATTTGCCAAGGAGACAAGGATAAAAAGGGATATAAGAAATGACTAAACTACAAGGTGATGCACCAAATGAATGATGAACATTAGTTTTTCTGATAGACACAAACCAAAAAAATACATACAATAATCAAGCACAGATAACCAAATTTATAATAAAAGACCAGATGTGAGCAGAAGAGACAGAAAGGATCTAGAATCGATCACAAATGTGTTTTATTGCTCTGTAGATTGATACAATGCATTACAAAAAACAAGTAGGAGGCAAGAACATACTACAATTTTAATGGAAGGCATGAACTCCACAAATTACTTTCTTTAGAAGGAAAGGGGAGCTGCAAAACAAAATAATATCCACCCTTTTACAACAAGTCTCGATCTTGTATTTATAGATTCGATACAGACGAGAGAAAAAAGAAAGAAGTGGGAAAACAACTCCAAGCTCAACCACCACTATTTAATGTCTCCCATAAAATTTGTTCCAAATCTGTCTTGACTGCATCAAATCCTTATTCGGCGCCTCGAAGGAGGAAGAAGCGGTGGAGCAGATCGAATCCGATCTGGTTGTTGAGGCAAGATCCTGCATTAAAGGCCTCGAAGATGTTTCTCCATTTTTCACCTACTGGGCCGAAAAATGATTTTTATCTTTCCATGGTGTAGAGGACATCAAGACGCTTCCAACGGTGTAAGATTTGCAATATTTCAAGCCCTGAGTCGAAAGATATGCCCCTTCGAAGTTTGTATCGGGTCCATACAAATGGGCGGGAAAATAGTTTGAAAAATGGATCTCCTTTTTAATACGGGGCACGTGGCACCAAATTAGGGAAAAATCAGGTTTACGGGTCTGTGATTTATCTTTTTCCCCCTTTTCCGCAAAAAAATGCAAAACTCAAAAAACTCTCGTGGCCTCGATGCTCTGCTTGACACGTGGCACCCTTTGGTTGGTTGGGGAGATGCGCTTCAATTTTATCTCTGTGCCTTTTGACAAAAGGAAAATTTTCACCTTTTCCTCCGACTCCCCGCTTTGACCTTGACTCGGGCTCAAACGCTGACTTTTTCCTTTAGGCGGAGTTGTGTCCCATTTTGCAACTTTTACACCTTTGGAATAACAAGGGCAAAAACCAACTTTCCCCCCAATGGCCCGCTTTAGCGCTGCTAGTTTAGGCTTGCCATGTGGCACTTCCTCCATTGCCTGCCTAATTTCTATATTTTGGTTAAGTCCTTTGCTCGGCAGGGTCATATTTCTTAACCTGGGACATGCGATAGTCTAGCGCTTGTTTGGAAACCCTCTCTCAATTCGATCCTTGAATTAGCATCGTTCGGACACTTGGCACTCTCTGGTCTGCCCCATGCATTGACTATTCAACCGACTTTGCCCCTTTTTTAGACTGACACGTGGAGGCACCGCGCTCACTTGAAAGCCTGATTCGAAATTTGCCTTTGAAGGAGCGTTGAGTTGACACTTGGCAGCCCCCGCAGGTCTATGGACTTTTCAACGGTCCCTTTTATCCTTTTGGACTCTGGGCCACGTGGAGAGCTCGCACTCATTTGGGTCTCCACCTTTGGACTAACTCTTGGAGATGCACCAAGCTGACACTTGGTGACCTCTGCTTGCACTTTATACTTAGCCAATTTTGGACTCTTTCCTGAATGGTTTCGAGCCCAAAAAACTTCAAAACTTCACCATTTTTTCCCCTTCTTGCTCCTAGTTCCTCTGCGGCACTGCCCCTTCTTTTATGACCTTGTTATTCCATTGTTGAGTCTACCTGTGACCTATTTACAAGATCTGAATGAGTTTTCTCAGGTTCTTTCTATGCGGGGTCATGGCTAATCTAATATTTTCCTGGGGGGCAAAATATGGATAACAATTTGAAATCTTGGTAGCCCAAACCTCACATCCATAAAGCGAGAACTTGAGCTACTAAAAGCCCAAACAAAGTTTGCATAGTTTTCCAATCCCATAATTACGCCTCTCTACATTTATTTTGAAGAGAATAAAAACTTTTTTCTACAAATCTCCCAACCGAGCTTGTTGTTAAATTCAAACCCACGATATCTATACTTCGTTACTTCCTACAAAATGTTTCCATTGAAATAGAAATCGTGTTGGGTTCTTTTCTTTCTATTGGTAAAGATAATAATCATAGTTTTATTGATGTCGACTTGATCCCCACTTCTTTGCAAAAGTGCTCAAGCACACATAAATGCTTTTGAAGGCCTTGAGCAGACCTAACAATCAAGATAATATCATCAACATAAAGGAGAAGTTTTACAACATACTCTCCTAGGTGAACACCATCTTCACTCTGCATATTTAACCATTCCTCAAGTTTGTCAATATATAGGCCAAATAAAGTAGGTGATAATGGACATCCTTGTTTAACCCCAATATCACTCCTGAAACTTTCTTTGAGATACCAGTTTGAGTTCTAATTTTGACTCGTACCTTTTCATAAAGTCTATGAACAACTGCTCTGTGATGCACTGGAATACCAAGCTCCTTCATTCTATCCCATAGCTTGTTCCTAGGAATTGTGTCAAAAGCCTTCTTGAAGTCAACAAAACAACAGTAAGCTTCCTCTTTATCATTCCAAACTTTTTCAATAATGTGCCTCAAAGTGATACCATGATCTATTGTTGAATACTTAGGTTTGAACCTTGCTTGCCCTTTTGCTCTCTTACCTTTTTCTTTTGCCCACTTGTTGATTCTGCATTCCACCATGCTACCAAACAACTTTGCAAACAATGGGTTGATCATGATGGTTCTATAATTAGAAGGATTGTTAACATCTCCACTCTTAAAAAGAGGTATCACAAGACTAGTAGTCCAATCTCCAGGAAAACCCTGTTGAATGATGTTGTTGAATATGTCGACAATGTGAGGAGCAAGAAATTCTTTCCCCCATTTTAAATATTCTGCCTGAAACTCATCCAAGTCTTTGGCTTTTCCAATCCCAATTTCATAATACCCTCTTCAACTTCTTGCACAATAAAAAGCTTTGTTGTCGTGTTGACCAAAGGGGGGCCTTTAACTTCTAGATCCTGCTCATAAAGTTGTTTTGCAAACTCAAACCACCGATTCACCGTGATATTGTTATCGTCCCAGTATGACTTGCACAACACACCCTTTCTCCTTCTAATGATTGACAAAAATCTAATGTGGTTGTATGAAAGTATAGTTTCACATTTGCTTCCCATTCCTCTTTCCCCACCCCAACTCCTCTCCTCCTCAAACCTCGTCTTCTTTGGCCCTCTTTCTTTCTCACAAGTTTGCTCCCTCCGATGTAACGATGCATCACCTTCAAAGTTTCCATCTTACATTTTACGTGTGATTGCTAGCAGACACTGAATTTCAAATTATCTATGCCTCCAAATAAAAATTTGTTGACGTGGCTTAGCTCTTTAGATGGTCAGAATTTCCAGTAATTTTTATGGATATATTTATTATCTGTTCATAGATATATAGATAGATATTATGTTTTTATATAAACCACTTAACAAAATTTACGGTTTTCAAAAATTTTAGCCTGTCATTGTTTACGGTTTCTAAAAATTTTCACCTATAAAATACGGTTAAAATCACAAAAATGACCTACAACGTGTCAATTTCCAGCCTGATTGCTAGTATTAAAACTTAATAACTTTGGGTCATTGGGTATTATACACACACACGGATATCAAACACCACCATTGGATCCCGTTGTCGGCCGAAGTCCCTAACGACCTCCAGCCTGACGTAATTCAGATTTCCGTAATGACAATGTGTCGGTCACATGTGGCGCCTCCGCTATGACCATCGGCCAATGACCGTGAATGGGCTAAATAATTTTAGCAGCCGATCCTGTGAAAAGCGCTTATTTGGCCTCGCCCTCTCCCGCCACAAAGCCCCTTAAAAATAAAAGCATAACAAATAATCGTCTGTCCTTATTATCATTGCACAGATCGCAGCATTTATGCACAGCTGTACAATCCACTGCAAATAGAGCCCACAAGGTATGTTCTGTTAGCTTGCATTCTGTCATGCTACATTAATTCCAGTTAGGAACACAACAATTTAGGTATTCGATCTCTGTCGAGGGTTTCAATCATTCTGTTTCCTTCATTCCGTGTAATCCGCGTTACTTGACGGAATGTCTTCCTGCTTTACATCGATCCCCTAGCTCGTTTGTCTGCGATTCCTGTGATCGCATTTCTGTATGCGTCACTAGACAGAAATAAATCGCTGTACCTGACCGTTTTCGTGAACTGAAGTCTGTTGCTTGCTGCCTTTTCCAAGAATCTGTTGCCGTCAATAGACAGAAGTGTGTTCTGCTCATTCCGTTGGCTCCTTGTCTTAAGCCAAATTAGGTCGGTTCTTGACTTCCATATAACCCTGATCAGCTCATTGCGTGCTTTGATTAAAAATTCTGTCAGTTGACGCTAACGAATTTGTCGGGATGTTGTCAGTATCATTGTGCTGCCTGCTATCGAATTTCCTGTATTGTGTCTTTAGATCTTAGCCGCTATTTCGTCATCTAATGGTTTCGATCATTTGACGTTTATTTGAGCTCGGCGCTTCAGTTCAGCGGTCATTTACACCTGCTATCCAACAGATTCGAAAATTTGACGTAGAGTACAGCTGGAAATTTGTGAAAATTACTTTGCATTTATCGTTCCGTGATTATTTTTATCTCATGTGCTGTATGTGTAAAGCTTTACATAAGTCCTTATTAATAATTACGCATATGCAAAATTTCACAGAAATTCTTAGTGATAAATGTTGATGAGAAATAAATTGTAGGGCAATCTTTATCTACATGCATTTTCTGTATTCGTGCAGATTTATCTGCCTCAGCGGCTGTAGAAGCAAAATCCGACAGAACGGAGGCTGAATGGACCAGGCTAGTACTTTATTTAATCTCTTATGCTTATTTGCTTGAAATTTCAACAAAGGCTATAGTATTGAATCTTTGCTGTATCAGTAAAAGGTTAAAGCTGTGTCAATGGCCCTGTACAAATTTCAACATGAATCCTTCTTCTCAACTGTGAATGACAGGAGAGCGGTTTCTTGATGTAGCTTTAGGTTTTCAGGCATTGTAGCTTTGAGATATAGTATTGTTTGATGTTTCTGTTTGTTATTGAGCTTTTCTAATTTTGTTTAATTTGAGTTTAATATCACTTTACCGGGGAGGCACTAGACTTTCTCATTGTTATGTACTCTTCTTCTATTCACTTGGCCATTCTTTGCTACTTGAGGACATCAATACTAAAATAAGCTCAATGCTTACGACATCTGGATTTAAATAGCAATGGTCTGCTTCGATGTTCTCTACATCTGTAACAGAGTAAAGTTGTCGTGGTGTTTATTACTCTAAACATAAATGCAAGCTACTTTTTTTGTACTTTCATTTTGAAAAGTATTCTTTATTTTGGACTTTATGATTACTTGTTTGCTCTTTTATTGTGAAATGTTTCTACTTTCGTAAAGAATTCAATTATTTTGTCTTTGGAAACTTTGTTTTATGTTTGTTGTTTTTTTTTCAGTATGAGAAGGTTGAGAAGATAGGAGAAGGAACATATGGTGTTGTGTACAAGGCTCGCGATCGAGTGACAAATGAGACCATAGCTCTGAAGAAGATTCGCCTGGAGCAAGAAGATGAGGGTGTTCCTAGTACTGCCATTCGCGAA
This sequence comes from Taxus wallichiana var. yunnanensis, assembly GCA_018340775.1. Lineage (NCBI taxonomy): Eukaryota > Viridiplantae > Streptophyta > Pinopsida > Cupressales > Taxaceae > Taxus > Taxus wallichiana. The sequence goes on along the minus strand of CM031242.1, from coordinate 28,678,346 downwards.
ATATCACTGCTCAAAGAAATGCAACATGGAAACATTGTCAGGTTTGTATTTTCAGTGATATTTTAGTTTTATTTGCAAACTTTTGTATATTACTCCATAAAATGTTAGATTGGCAGTTGCCTAGTAGTGTTCATTTTGGTCTTGCTACTGGGGCTGGCTAAGCCTGAGATTTATTGCACTCAGTCAATTGTAAGTTGAAAATACATGGTTGTGAGGTATTTTTTCAATTGTGTCACTTAGGACACTCATGTAGAACCCAGTACCTGCCCGGGGTATGCTGGGAATTGAAATTGGCCTAATTGTAAACTCCTACTAATTGGTCACAAAAGAACTCCCCAACAGATTGCAAACGGAGAATGTGTTTAGGCTAAAAGTTAAAACAGGTCTATAATATATGAATCCTCTAAAAGGGAAAAAGTAGAAGACCATTCTATTTCTAACACACACACAAGACGACGGTCCACACACAAGACAGGGGTATGCTGGGAATTGAATTTGCCTAATTGTAAACTCCTACTAATTGGTCACAAAAGAACTCCCCAACAGATAGTAAATGGAGAATGTATTTAGGCTAAAACAGGTCTATAATATATGAATCCTCAAAAAAGGAAAAAGAAGAAGACCATTCTATTTCTAACACACACACAAGACGACGGTCCACAAATTGGTCTGGGGCTACAGGTAAATGTCCAAGTGCACAAGAGGTTGTATTGGGTCTATAAGTGGAATCTATACTAACTCTATCCAGTGAGATTAGAGGACCTTACTAGATGTAGGGTGTCATTAGATGGTAAGTAAGAGCTATCTAAACTAAAGGTAGTGAAGCAAGAGCTATGCCTATAAGAAAGTAAAGATGACACTAGATGGTAAGCAAGAGCTATAGTTAACAAGAATGTAAAATATATCAATAAAGTAACATGCATATACTAGTCTATGCCATCAAATACATTAGACGAACAATCATCAAAACACCAACCAAAATGCTAAAGAAAGAGTTTAGGGTTAGGAGACTTACCTCGGGTTGACTTGTTAGTTTGTTAATCTACTCTTCGTGTGTTGCATTTTGCTACAGATTGTTGCAGGTAAAGTCAAGATGGATTGGTAAAGACCTAAGTAGACCACAGTTTGGGACTCAAAAGACTTAGTAAACCTTGTTTGTACAACTCGTATCTGAGAAATGACAGCAGAAAACCCAATAAATATGGATCCAGACCTTTAAAGTCAAAACTCAGTTTTAGCTGATGTCATTGTCTGTACAAAAATTCCACAGAAAACAATATGTCATTGGCCAGGCTGATGATGTTGGATATGTGTTGGCAAAGGGAAAAGAGGGTCAGAAGGGGGGAATGGTAATCTAGGATGACAAATCTGTTCATGTCATGATCTGAAGGTGGTAGTAGGAAGTATAGTGCATGACAGAATCTATCACAAAGTGCTGTGAGCTGGCCCGCCTTGATCCCAACTTATGCTTGAATATACACTCAGAGGGATTAATGTGCCATTAAGCACTGGAACGAAATAAGCGTCAATAAATGAAAATAAGGCACATATAAAGAACACTTATAGAAATTAGGTTCTGCAGGTATTATTTTTCAAATAACACACTGGGAAAATGGCATTTCAGAGTTGAATGAAATCTATTTCCTTTAGTTATATGTGCCTGAAAAATGTGCGCAAAATTTGTCATTAGCTAGTGTATTGCATGGTTTCCAAATAAAATTGGATGGCCAGGGTTCACTTACATTTTCCTTTTATTGTTTTTTGAACTATGTGACACATTATGCTGGCCGACAATTAGACATCATTCAAGTGTTTGTTCAATATCGCATGGTTTTAAGTTGATTTCAGCCACATTTCGTAAGTCTGCAGTACTACTAGTAAGTGAGTATCGCATAGTGCCATACGATATCACATTTCCAATCTCTCTTTAGGCATTTATGTTTTAATTAATGGACTTTTATCGACAAACTTCCACTGAAGTCAGTGTTTTTGGTGCATCCTCTTAGCCATTATTTCCTTTTAAAGCATTTGTTAGCTAGAGGAGATGCTGGTTAATGTTCCAAGGGGACTGCCTCTTTTCTCCAGGTTCATATGTATGTAGATTTTTCAAGGCAGTATCTAATAGAATGCAAAATCTAATGTGGCAATTGTTATGTATTTGAAAATTATGTGCTAGTTCTAGATGAATCAGAAGTGATGTGGAAAAACTGAGCTTTGTTTTGGAATGGACAAATGTAGGATTTTGAAGCATTAAAAGATATATGAGACTGCTTAATATCTGATGAGATGTGGGATGTGTCAACACTCTCTGGAATAGTGAGAGGAGGAGAAGAGTCCTCTATAGTACTCTCGACATCAGAACTGGGTGCACAATCCTCATCATCAAAAGTAGAACCAAGCGAGTCTGTGTCAGTGGAACTGTCATCACATGAAAAAATAGAGGAGACAACTGAATCAGCTGCAACAACAACGGCGGCAGTATGTGAAGGGTCTCCATAGAGGGACTGAAGAATGCTCCAGACGTGGTGGGGTGGATCTGAGTCTGCCACGTGAACCCATTGAGATGTAGAGACATGCATCATCATGTGACCAAAAACACGGTCGCAATTGTTGAGAAAATCATTAAGATGACGATGATCAGTGGGTGCAGGAACAGGCCCAACCAAGAAGTGAGAAAATTCGTTTTTCCATCAACGGTGTCTTCATTTTAAGGAAATGGCGAGACTCATTACGTAGGCTAGAAATGATCCTATATTGGTAAAACAACCCAATCCCAACGTACAATGAGAAGGGAAAATGAATACCCTCCACAAACACTCCACCCAAGCGAACGTTTATTAGTCGCAAACAGAGTTCATTCATCGACACTGTGATACATTCAAACCGAACAAGGTGTCAAGTATCTAGAGTATATTTAACTTATATAAATGCCTTGAAACCCGATAAGCTCGTGTAACATCGAAATATGAAAATATCTTTTTTTTTGGGAAATTAGAGGAATCATTACATATTGCATTTAGCACAATCTCTACCAACCTCGGTGAATTTAGCCTAGGTGAGGATGGGACCACCAGGTGCACAAGTTTCACACCGCCTCCGTTCAGCTGAAGCCTAGGTTTCATACCACCTCTATACAGCTAGTGTACACTTCATACCGCCTTCGTATAGCTGGTGCACACTCAACGACATTGGTCGGACTACTCCAGCAGCACCATCGTACAACTGTCGCACATTTGTTTTACTTGATTTGGAGTTGGAGAAATTAGATGTTAAAACAACATTCTTACATGGAGATTTGGAAGAGGATATATATATGGAACAACCTAAAGGATTTGTACAAAATAGCAAAAAGGGTTTGTTTGCAAGCTCAAGAAATCATTGTATGGCTAAAACAATCACCCAAGAAATGGTACAAGAAGTTTGATGCTTTCATGATGAGCCAAAATTTTCTAAGGAGTGAGTATGACCATTGTGTTTATTTCAAGTTTTTGGACAATGGATTATTCATTATATTAGTATTGTATGTTGATGATATGCTTGTTGCAAGCAAAAGCATGGTAGAAATAAAAAATTTAAAGGCTCATTTGGCTAGGACATTTGATATGAAAGATCTATCTTGTAAAACATGTTTAACCGACATTGGTATAGGAAAACGATGACGGTGAGGTAGGGCATGCGATCGATGCCGGTCGAGGGGAAACGGACGTCGGTTAGGTTGGGTTTTGTATAAAAACAAACGTCTGCTCGATAATTTGAGGGGCCAAAGGTAGAGAATTAACAAAACACACACAAACACACACACACTCTTTCTCATTTAACAAAACTTTCCCAACATCTTCCAAACTTTCCTCTCCTAGCATCTTGAACATGAAATTTTTTTCCCAATGTCCGGCACATCTCCAAAAATAAAACTCAGGGGCCGGTCCCTAAACATGCGTGGTCCCTCCACGCCATGAAAACATATAATATCATTCTTAACGCACCTTAGTGGGTGAGAACCTGGAAAACATTGCTTTGCGTTTTATCTAGACTTAGATCCGTAGATGGCCACATGGTAGACAAAATCTGGGTTTTAGGATTTTTAATTTTTTTGGAATTTTGGACATCTCGATTCATTTGTGTTTTGACTCAAGACTTCAAGATTTGAATTGTTTGTCTATGACCTTTTACGTTTGTTTGTCAAGAGGACCCTCTAGATATTTGCGGGGAGGTACAATACTTAAAAGAGAAAGTGTGGCACGAGAGCTTATGAAGCATAACGAAGTACCTAACAAGAGCGTTGATGAACTCCGGAGTTGTGTCGGGTGTTGAAACAAGAGAACATCATACCCATGTTAGGTGACTAGTTACGCGAGAAAGTTGTGAGGATAGAGAAGGAGAAGAAGGGGTGGGGTTTCCGGCGAAGAGATGCGATCTCCTCCTCTCTCTCTCTTTTTTGCCCAAGTATAGAAGGAGAAGAAGAGGCGGGGTTTCCGGCGAAGAGATGCGATCTCCTCCTCCCTCTTTTTTTTTTTTTTGCCCAAGTATGAAGGGAGAAGAAGGGGCGGGGTTTCCGGCGAAGAGATGCGATCTCCTCCTCCTTTTTTGCCTAAGCATAGAAGAAGTGGGATTTCCAGAGAAGAGATGCGGTCTCCTCTTCTTCTTTTTGCCTAAGCATAGAAGAAGTGGGGTTTCCAGAGAAGAGATGCGATCCCCTCTTCTTCTTTTTGCCTAAGTAGATATCGAGCTTAATCAACTTTGTGAGCAAGAACAACGAGATGAATAATATTGACAATGATATTAAAGATAGTATTCACATGCAAGATTTAAACACTAACATCTAATGAACATAAGAACATCAAATGCTACAAGAGATAATGAATGGGACACAAAGTTCATATTTCATTAACTCTCCAAAATGTCTTCACAAAAGAACAAAAAGTTTCTTTCTTCAAACAAAGATTACATAAAAGGCTTCTTCTCCTCTTTCAAAGTCACCCTTACAAATGATCCCATAACTTCCTTTTATAACCCAAAAGTTAGTTACAAGGTAGTTAGGGTTTACATGAACATTAAAACACCATTAAAATAGAGTAGTGCTGACGGTGATAAGATAACTAAAATATTATAAAAAAAGCTAATATAATAAAGCTTGTCATGTAAAAGTTATCTATGCTTTAGTAGTAAGGTTAGTGGAATGTGCATTATTACATACGACAACAATGCTGGTTAGTGTCCTAGGAAATTTCATTTTTTCTTGAGTTTCATAAGTGTGAAGATTATAAATGGCAGTGCAGGGATTTCTTTGCATAGAAATTACTATTATATGCTCATGCAAATGTCATTGTATGCCTCTGCAGATTGATTTCAGGCAATTTCATCCCTGAACAAGACCTAATAATTTGGATCCGAGACACTGCAGCTTTAGGCCTTTTCCAGAGAAGCTGATAGATTATCTTTTGTAATGATTTGCATCATAGTGCATTTCTTTGAAATGTCTTTGAAATGCTATTGAGTATATCAATTGATTGCAAAATCTTATGCGATTAATTTCATGATATTCGAAGATCATGCCTAACAGTTTCTAGAATAAATCAAGTGACGTGTGAAATCTCAGCTTTGCATTAGAAGTGGGCTAGCGCAGGGTTTAGGAGACATAAAAGAAATATGCTATACTAATTAGATTACTAAAATTAGCAGGGTTAACATCTAACAAAATAAAATAAGAACTTTTCAAGGAATTAAAGACGGTTTCCTGATTTTCTTACAAGCTACACCTCAAGCTGGCAGGAACTGTTAATAGCAGACCACGAATAGAATTTGAACATGTATAGCTAACAGCACTGAGGCGACCCTCCGTAAACCCTAACAGATAAGAATATATTCCAACATCTCCAAGTTAGGGAGGAAAACAATTTTCATAGACCTGAATGCATGGGTAATGTTTACTTTGCTTCATTGGGCGAACCCACAGCCAGCATACACGATAAAAGGTTAACTTTTGCCATAGCTCTGAGATGCATTCTGAATGAAGGCACAGAGAAATTATTTGTATCATTGAGGCCAGTATGAGAAATATTTTAAGAGAGATAGGGGATGCCCTTAGATGAGCGGCTGCATATATTCTTCAGAATGTTGTTAAAATATAACACATAATATAGAATGTAAAAAAAGTTATGTAGTTGTTAGGTTGGTAACTGTTCAACCACCTCTCTCTCAATAAATAAACCTCTGCCTGTATCATTTGTACAGTGCAGTTTTTGCCTTCTGTATTCTTTCTTCTCTTTGCATATTCCAACATTGGTATCAGAGCCCCAAAGGTTGTAGTTCGAGGAAGCCTTCAAGAGGCACGAACAGCAAACTCGAGGAAGCCCTAACAAGGCACGAGTTTGGCAAAACGGTTCGAGGGCATCGTGGTTTGAAGGTGTAGCCACCAGCAAAGTCGTGGCAGTCGCAAAACCTCAGAGGAAAACGAAAACGTGAAGAGTAAAAACGAGTTGCTCGTGGTTCACTGGAGGAAATACCACAGTCGCAAATCGTGTGAAAGAATACACAACACAGTCGCAAAAACAGTCACGTTTTTCCCCGACGGAAATACAGTCGCAAAAACAGTCACGTTTTCCCCGACGGAAATACAGTCGCAAGCAAATACGACGAGGGCACTTCTTCTCGCTTTTTAAGTGGTCATCATTGCTGCTGAAAATCGTGGAGGGAGAAAAACGAGGGCACAGTCGACGGCGATAAAGTCGTGAAAGAAGGCAAATCGTGGGCACCAAAACAACAAAATCATGGCAGCGGTAATCGGTGGCAGAGGTAATCGTGGGCAAGGGCAGAATCATCGCAAATCCTGGCAAAAACGGCAGAGGCAGATTCGTTTCCTGTTCTTCCCTTTTGAAACGTCCGTGATTTAATATGCTGAACTAATATTATTTTTCAGCCACAAAGGTATTCACCTTATATTTGCATAATTAATTTCATATGATTTGCTGGAGAAATTAATTTTATTACTTATTCGAATAACTAATACTTGGTGGAATAAGTATTATTTTATTGAGTGTGGGCAAAACTTTTATTTTATTATTTTCCATTACTTTGGAATAATAAAATGGCAAATATATCACACTTGACTCTGTAGGAGACGCAAAATTAACAGCACTAATTTTAATGTATGGAGCCATAAGATTTTAACAATCTCGGAGTTTCGTGATTGTGATAAAATAATCAAGGGTGATGAAAGTCGACCAATGACGAACTTCGAGGATTATGACAAATGTCATAAGGAAGCGTTATTACTTCTCAAGTTATCGGTGTCGGATGATTTGATATTGGAAGTGCGGAATGCCACCGTGTCAAAGCGCGTTGTGGACCAGATCCGAGGATAAATATCGACGTCGAGAAGAGTCGGGTTTTATACCCGAAAAATATGCTTTTTTCCGTAAAGTTACAAGAAGGTGGATTCTTGTGAGCACCTACTTCGGATGAAAGACCTCAAGACCAGGTTATCTTCCATCAACAAAAAGGTGGACGCACGATGATATATGGTGGCTCTGGTTTTGAACAGCTTACCTTCTTCGTATGAGTCATTTGTGGAGGCAAGTGCCATTTATCATTGTGAAAGTCAAACACTCATGTTTGATAAGGTGAGTTCCTACCGCTGTTGCGAAAGGAACGAGACAATTTCAGAGTGCAAATCTAATTATGACCATACGCAGAGTGCTCTTGTCACTCACCAAAGGGAAAGCGGAAACGCAATCAGTGAATCTTCCACTCGGTATCGTCGGTCACATGTTATTATCACACATCCGCCACAAGCATAGTTCAAAAACCGTAAATCGATTAATCGGCAGGCAAATTTTGAATCAAAAAATCGAATCGCAAAAATTGGCAAAAATCGGCAACTTTATCGCTACTTTTAAAAACATTTAAATTCATAAAATATACTTAAATTAAATGTAAAAACAATGTTAAATGATGCGAGAAGTGACTCTATAGAATGCCATAGGCCCATATGCATATTTTCGATTAAGTTTTGACCAAAAAGAGAGTACAAAGTTTGCAAACAAAAATGCTCATGTAGAGTCATGTCACATGTGATCTAGATATAGGGCCCCCAGACTTTTGAAGTATCACTATCAAATATCAATAATATTCTATTTCATTATGTACGCCTAAAATAAGTCTCATTGTCAGACCGAGGAGGCCTCGTGGAAGTGGAAGGTAAATATTCCTCCTCTGCAACACCAACATTGTCATCTGCAAATATATCATCTGGATCATCACCAACTTCTAATGTCCCTGATGGTATTGCTTCTTCAGTCTCCCTCTCCAAAGCTGCTATCTCCTTTGTAGTAAACATAGGCTCCGCATCATCGTGCTCAAAGAATCCACCATCATATGGATCAATGTCACCCAAGTTGATCGCATCATAACTCGTGCCCCCTCCACTTGTCTCACACGAAGATGAAGATCAGACGCACGAAGACAAGGTCATTGAGGCGCAAGTTGTCAACCCGTCAGCGCTTCTTTGTGTGAACAACTTTTCGAACATGCTCCACCACGCTCGCATCCGGTAAGCACGCATGGTGACACAAAATGCGGATGGCTAGCTTTTGAAGATTTGGTGTTTTTGCACCATAATCTTCCCACCACAAATCTGCAAATAAAACATTTATAATTTTGTAAGTTAACTAAGCTTGAATAAATAAAAGAATTCTAGACTTCTAGTTTCTAGTTCTACGTGTAATGAGACTAAATACAAATGACTCAATTTGTTTTTACCTGGCTGAGAAGTGTTTCTTCTTTTCACACATAGAGCCGAAGAAAAGAGCCTCCTCTGCAGTCTTATAAATCTGCAGCTCATCAACAATGGCATCTCTAATATCTTCGTCAGATATCATCCTCTCTATGCACGTATTAAGGCCATCCATAACCTCCTCATCAGCCTTAAATGATGGGGAATAGAAAAACTTCGGATTCAGGTAGTATGCCGCTGCATGTATATGCCGATGAAGTGTCTTGTTCCATCTGCGATCAATTATACGCCAAATGGGTTCATATTTTCGTTGATTGTGCCCATAATATTTAGCTATGGCCTCCTTGGCCACATCCATAGCCTCATACAAATAACCCATTGGGTTTTTCTCCCCATCCACCATCCGTAGAACTCGAACCAACGGCTCTGACACCTAAAACAAAATAACATATATATTTAAAATTGAAATTAATAAAAAATTATATAACAAATGATAAATAAACAAATATTCAAGTTTAGATTACCTTCATGATTTCTTCCATTTGCTTTGCAAACATATCATCAAAAACAGTCTTCACCACCCTTTCTGCTTCGGTCTTCTTAGCATAGGGAGAGTCCAACCATCGCGTGCTCACAAACATCTGCTTAAGGGATGTTAATGAGGTTGCAATGCTCTGCAATGTAATGAAGTTTGTGGCAAATCGTGTGACCCCTGATCGCACAAGCTCCTTTCCATTGGTGTGCTCTCTCATCAAGTTAAGCACCCAAGTGTGATTGTAGATGAATTTTGTAATATTTCTTGCGTCCTCAACCACATTTTTCACCCATGAGAGTTTTCCTATGTCCTCCAATAAGAGATCCAAACAATGGGCTGCACAAGGGGTCCAAAAAAGTGTAGGGTGCCTCTCCTCAAGAAGTCTCCCTGCTGCTACATATGCCGCCGCATTATCAGTCACAACTTGGACGACATTCTCCACACCCACCTCTTTCACCACCTCATCTAACATATCACACAAAGTGATTGCAGTTTTCACTTGGTGGGAGGCATCAATTGATTTCAGGAAGACCAACTGCCCACCTGATGCCACTAGGAAGTTAATCAATGTGCGGTTTTTCCCATCTGTCCACCCATCAGACAAAATGGTGCATCCTTTTTTTATCCACACATTTTTTTGCTCTTCTACAAGAGTTTTGGTATGTGCGACGGAATCCTCCAACAATGGGCCACTCAAATCATGGGGAGTAGGAGCCTTGAACCCCTTCCCAAAGAATAAATAATGCAAAGTGACCAAATTTTCCCAATATGGACTTTTTGCCACATTGAAAGGAATGTTGTTGTAGTACCAAAAATTCGCCGCAGCTATTCTTGCTTCATTGTGCATTTCTTTATTCCAAGCAGTACCTTCGAGTGAAGGTTGTGAACCAGGTGTACTTCGAGGAACAAAAACATTCTTTGAACTACTATTAGTGGATGTGGATGAACCCCGTCCCAGTGTTTGACTTCGTGGAGTCATGGCATTAAAGATGCCTCAACGTCGAAACCTTCCCTCACTTCCCTTCTATTTGCTAGGGCTGCAAGTGCATCAGCTTTCCTCTTCTTTTCTTCTTTTTTCTCTGCATAAGTTGCAAGGTACGCAGACAACTCTCGTTGAGCCTCGGGGGTGCTTGATTGCACACTGTCACTTCATTCCCTGGTATCCGTGCAATGTGGAACTTAAGGCAATAAACACCTCCACTCATCTTCATGCCACAATAATCCGTGATATAACACAAGTGCCCTCTCACGTTCACAATGCTTCCAAGAGGGGTCATTTGATTTAGGCTTACTACGAGCAGCTGAACGGGAACCGGATCCCGATGCCATTCTACAAAACAAAACAAAAAACAATTGTCTTAGATTTACAGGCCTTGAAGAAATTAAATTGTATGACCATGACGAAATTAAGAATAAAATTGCTATTGCATGAAGAAAAAATTACGAAAAAACGATATTGAAAATGAAGACATCAGTAAATTATGAATCATGATAATTTCATAGATAATATTTTTAAAATCGTTATACAATATTGATTCTTGAATATACTATTATTAATAATTTAATATACAGAATATACAGTATTTATACTTGATAGTTAGAACTTAGCAGTATAATACATAATATTAATATTAATACTTATAGTATTTATTAATATTAATATACAGTTGTATACACTATACACTGTAATATGTATACAGTCACCAGTGTACACTGTACAGTATACACTTACAGTTTTACACTTACAATATTTACTATTTAATATTTATAATATATATTATACAGTGTAACACATACATTAATAATAAATATTAAATATACACATACCTGCAGGCTGCCACGAACTGAAACGAGCAAGAAAATGAAATCCCCACGAACTAAATCGCCACGAACAGGTAAAAAACGCAGACGAACAGGTATAAAACGCGCACGAACAGGTAAAAACGAGCACGAACTGGTAAAAACGAGCACGAACTGGTAAAAAACGCGCACGAACTGGTAAGAAATGCACACGAACTGGTAAAAAATACGCGCTGTATTTGCGTGCCCTCACGCGTCGACCGAGCCCGTGGAAAGAGAAAACAACATAAAAAACAAATCGATTTACTTTATTTTCGTCTTATACCCTAGCCGCGTTTTTTTCCCCGATTTTCGCCGATTTTAGCCGCGATTTTCAACGATTTTCGAGGGTTTTTGACCGCGATTTATCAGATTTCGAAAATCGCGATTTTTAGTAAGTTTAATCGTTTTGCAGGCTGAACGCGATTTATCGGCGATTTTTGGCGATTTTTGAATCGAGAGGTCACAAGGTTGGGCATCTCAAGAAGGATTGCGGAAGCGGATGTATGATCTTTCGAAGCGAACAAAAGCCATGTAATGAGGAACATGTGGCAGCAGTTGCAGAAGAATGGGATTCGGATGACGGGCATGCTCTTTATTGTCTTACGACATCATGCTCGAATGACAATGGTACCAGTTGCTGGATCATTGACTTTGGTGCGTCTGCACACTTTTCATGTCGTAGGGATTGGTATGTTTCATTTACTGCAAATATATGTTTTGAATCAGTAGTACTAGCTGATGGAGAATCACTTGCAGTAGAAGGGATAGGAGATATATGCATTATACTTGAATAATGCTCATAAATTGTTGGTACGAAATGTTAGATATGTACCTTCTTTACAAAAGAATCTTCTATCTATTCGTCAATTGACTGAAAATCCCAATATTTCTGTGGAAAGAAGTGTGTTGTCTCTGATGTGAAACAGAGACGGATAATTGCCCTTGGTATTGGGGTAGGTGGTCGAGTATCGGCTTGTTGATCCGGGCCGTGATCAACATGAATGCACGTGTGGAGGACAACTCCACCATTTAGGATGTGTAGGAGGTCATAATGCCTTGGGAGGAAGCCATTCCTCACAAATCATTGACTTGGATACAATCAACTTACATGCATTGATTGTGGAGGGAATATCCACTATACTAGGTGTACGGGAGGCGGACATGCCTTGGGAGGATGGATTTCCTCATTCTGAAGAACAATTTGTTGTGGACGGAGACTCCACTATTCCAAATGTATTGACGGTGCATGGTGAGATGGCATGCCCAACCACTCACTTAGAGGTCCTTGCTCGAAGGACAATAGAGCATGCCTAGTTTGCTCATTGTGTTGTGAACGATCTTTCCCAACAGAGGGGGATAGATGAGCAAATAGATAAGACGGAGATGGTTATTTCTCCTGTTGAGACGGAGACCACTGCTGAGACGGAGATGGTTATTTCTCCTACTATTGAGGAGTTGGTTCTAACTCCTGCACAAATGGTCACATTTCTCTTCTTGAAAAAGTTGGATGAACACTACATGGTGGTGCAAGGACGTGATCGAGGTGACTTCGATCACAGGATAATTGAGTCTTTGTACAGACTCCAGCAGGCTACACAAGCCTGGAATAGATTTTTCAATCCACATCTTCGAGGTTCTGATTTCAGCACTTTGGAGATGGGGCTGACACTCTCAGCCATTGGTGATTCATCACTGGTCAATGAATCACGAAACAGAGAACCAATGGACCACTTGCCATATCTTTTGTTCATGGGACCAGATTTTTGTTTTGCGGTTCGTCTTCATTCGACAACTGCATCACAGTTAAAGACTGATTTTAAAGTACAACTTATGGCACAGTCTGTAGATGTAATGACTAAACATATGGGCTTTAGGAAATTTGTAAAATTTCGGGACAAACTTTGTCTTGTTTCCGGTTTAGTCATTAAGAGGGGGTGTTAAAATATAACACATTATATAGAATGTAAAAACAGTTATGTAGTTGTTCGGTTGGTAACTGTTCAACCACCTCTCTCTCAATAAATAAACCTCTGCCTGTATCATTTGTACAGTGCAGTTTTTGCCTTCTGTATTCTTTCTTCTCTTTGCATATTCCAACAAATGTTAGGCTACTTAGCTAAATGTCATTAAGGAAGTATTTCTGGCTCTTAAAAGATTAATTAATAATTCTGATGCAGGGAGATTAAAAGGTAATAAGGGAAGTGCAAATGCTGTCTCAGACACATCATAATATCACAAGAAATATTAGAACTTTCGTTAATGCAGAGATCAAGAAAAAGTAGCCATAACCCACTGAATACTGTCGCTAGGCAGGTCACTAAGATTACTTTTGCTACATCACCAAACCTTGAAGTATTGTAGCCATGCTTGCAAATAATTGAAATGCATGACATAAAAATATGAAATATGTTTAGAGCCAAACAATTTGGGGGAAAACGAGAATAAATGACATATACAATTTTTTTCAAACAAATATCCCTGAGCATGTAGAACTTCCTGCATATAGGATTTTGCTTGAGTGCAATAGAAGCCAAACTTGAAGTTGATTAAGGTCGGAGAGAGTGTGGGCCAAAATTGAACAACACTCCAAAAAAATAGAGGGTTTTATTGTGCTGTCTAATAAAAGAAAAAAATGCATTTTTTTCCATTTTGGATTTTTTTACTACCACGCCTGAAGTAACGAAGAGATTGATCCCAAGGTGGCAGTTACTCCTAGAATCTATAGTTTTCCTAAGGTCCATGAAGAAGGCTTTCTCTTGAGGTCGATTATTGATGCAACAAAAGTCCTTGACGTTTGAGTTCGCTAGCTTTCTTGCAAAATATATTAACCAATAGTTGGCCATGCTACTTTTTTTAAGAACTCAGCTCATTTCGTGGACAATCTGAGAGTTCTTAAATGAAGGGGACCTTCTTGTTAGCTTTTATTATTGATATATTCTGATTGTTTACCAAATTTCAACTCAGTGAGGAGGGTGGTATATGCCTTAGAAATGACAAAGTGAGAAATGATAATGTCGGTTCTATGCTTGGCAACTTATTTAAGCTTCAAAGGTGATCTTTATGAGCAAACAGATTGCATTGCCATGAGTTCTCCATTTTTACTTATTGCGAACTTATTCATGGAACATTTTGAAATGAAGGCTTCAAGTTGGCTCTGTTGAAATGGCAACATGGAATAGAGAACCTTGACAATTGGAACACATCAAGTTTATGACGGGATTGAGAAAAGTGAGATCATTTCTTTCTTGGATGTCTTGGTTTCCAAAATTCTAGTGGCACACACACACACACCAAGTATACAGGGAGAAAATTGATATAAATAGATATCTCCTCTTCACCATATGACACAAAAAGAAATGTCTTTAAGTACACTTGCAACCTGCGCCTTGAGGATCTTGTAGAAGGAACATCTGAAGGAAAATACATTGCATTTGGATACTGATTTCTATTGAATTGGCTATAACAAAAGACAGAAGCATAGAACCACTAGATGGAAATTGCTGCATTTAATTATAGATTTGTTCCTGATACCAAGGAAGATTAATTCCAGGACCTCAAAAACATGGAGGGGCTAGGGTACCTCTGCATAATATTCTAGAGAATATTTCCAAGGCAGGCTACTTGTAGAAAATGTTCCTTCCTGTCACCTACTTGATATGTATATTGATCGATTGTAAAAGTGGATTAGGGAGCATGTTAAAGCTTTAAGAAAAACTTGATTCGGGAGACAGACGATTATTTTAATATTTCTTGAAATCACCTTAAAAGATAGACGAAAGTGGTAAAAATGTGATCACGAGGAATTGGCAAAAGTTGAATTTGCTGAAGGCCAACAGCAGCAAAAGATTTCTACAGTTTCTGTTTCTGCTATGCTATGAAGAATCCAATGTCAGTCTTTGAGAGTAAGGAGTAAAGTCGTCGGTGAACTATGGTGTCACTTATTGATTTGGCGGTACATATAACTTCATAGACACTAAGTTAATGCTATCTATAGGGCTGAAAGTTTAGCCATTATAGAATTCTCAAATGGTAGTAACCAATAACAAATGACGGAGTGCAATCCAATTGGACAGGTACTAATAAAAATTTGAAATTTTATTGTAGCCTTAGTAGGGGATGATGTGTTCATAGAAGCACAATTATTGAAGAGTTTGGGTGAATTTTGGATGAATCTCTACGAGCTGTATATGTAATTTGGGAACAAGAAAACAGCTAATCATAGTTAAACAGGATTTCAGGCTATGCCACCCCAACAGCTTCGACACGTGCTTCTGCATGCCGGATATGGTTATGGGTATGGTGCGGCTTGGACACGACCCAGATGCTGTACCCAGCCTCATCCACATGCAGGTCCATAATTGGGCCATGTCAGATGTGGTATGCGGGATATCCGTAGCTGTATCTGACATAAAAGTAAAAAAATAATTTGAATTTTTTTTTCTCAGAAGGCAAAAAGACAATGAAAAACTCTGCAGATGATCCCTTTAAATGGATTTTAGCAGCAGCAACTGACGACGCGGACGTGAATGGATATTTGAATAATATGTGTGTGTGTGTGTGTGTGTGTGTGTGTGTGTGTGTGTGCCATACCCAACTGTTTCAATATTGAGAGGTCTCAAAAATTAGCTGTTTCCATATCCGATACTGTATCTGTATATGTATCCAAATCCATATCCATGCATCTCTGCAACTCTGTACTTAAAGAGTCACAATCTGTTACAAATAGATTGCTTCCAGCACACAACATGATTTAAGTGACTTGCCAAGGGCAAGTCATTTTTGTGCTCTCAATGTAAATAAATGAAGGGTATGTCAAGGTAAGTATATAGAAAGCATTAAAACAAAAGTGTAAAGGTCAATTGATGAGTTTACAGATATGGTTTATGGCCTACCACACGGGCTGCCACCACCCTATACTTAAAAAATGCTGCATAGAATTGAAATTAAGGTCCAAATAGTCATTTTTATAGGTATCTGTATCATTGATGCAATTATCCCTAGAGGATGACATGTGGGAAGGCTAAAAATCCATTAATATTCAACAGTATTATTGCTTTGGGGCAAAGCAATTTGAGTGGCCATTGTCACAAAATATGAAAGCACGTATGCTGTTAACAGCTGAGAAGAATTGAGAATGAATGAAGTGATGTGGCCTGTGGGGCCCTTTTTGTATTAAAAGCTACATGTTAGTAGTAGTAGAATAAGCTAAAAGCTACATGTTGGGATATTTGGCTAAAATGTTTATAGAATACAGTTTACCTTGCAAACGCTACTTATCTTGCATGTAAAGACAAATCGAGAAGTGGGGAAATACGCATTAAATCTGCATTAAAGTTTTAGAGTAGGATGCATTTTTGGGGGTGTTTATGCAGGTAGTCTTGAAAAGGCTAACCTCCCTCTTCCAAATACAATGTTGATATTGCTTGTGGAGTTCCTTAGGCTTGAGATAGTGTCCAAAACTTTTCAAGAAACTTTTGTTTTTTTATTATTCCCATAGACTGCTTATGACATTATTTTAATATTTATAAAGGTTCAATTTCGATGCCTTTGCAATATTTTCAGTATCGTTGTCTTACGGTTTTCAGAAAGTCTAGATCTCTTAAATGTTTCCGACTTTTGGTATAAAAAAATCAGATTTTCAAATTTTTGGTTGTATTTTTTTTTCAGCCAAAATAGCATATTTTTGGACAGAAACAAAATAGATTTTTGAAATTGATGTTAGTCAATTTTGAATCTAACGAAAAGTTTATAAGATCAAATGCGACCACGTTGTAACTTCCATTTTATTCTAGATTTCTGTCTGTCACTATTCTTAAGATGAGTGGGATGTGGATTTGTAAATCTTTCACTTGTCAAAGCTAAGTGGAAAGTGTCTAATTTACTTTATCTTAGTTTATCGACACTTCAGCAAAAATTATGCGCTGCACCTTTGTTAGGTTAACATTCATGAATAACTGGCCCTGAATTAAATTCCTATGTAATTGAAATGTTAAGTGCAAAGTTTGCAAGTTTGCAGAAATATTTATCCAAAATATGTTTTTGCAGTGCTCACAATGAAGAAATGTGCAAAATGTGCACTGTAGACATTTGACTAGATGTTGGAGTTGAATTCGTGTTTGTGAACTCTTATTTTCATCCCTGGCACTCGAGGCACTTTGGAATAAAAGAAATAGCTGTTGTTTCTGCTGTACAGAAAACAATCATGTTTTGTTTACCTATTTTTTTGCGTTGTTTGCAATTTGTCCTTTATTTTGAATTTTCTCTATCATCTCTTCAAAAAAGTATGTTTTACATCTGGACTGTGTTGGATGTCTCAATATACAAAGGATCAACCTTCTGGTATGGTTGTCTTTAGGTCTAGCTAATCGTTGACATAATTTCCCATATGATTTACTTGCTTGGGCTGCATTGTGGATGACTGTTAAAATACCTGTTATCTTTGTTCACAATGTTGACTTCATTTGGGGCTTGGTTTAAACTGGCCTCAGCAGGCCCTAGCAGGGTGGTTTTCAGTTGGAAATGGGCATTAATCCATATTACCCAATTGCATTAGTGGCTTGTCATGCCAAATTGTTCCAACCTTGTGATTTTGGTTACTAAAAGTTGTTGGAAATCGCAAATCTCTGGAATGCAGTGATTTTTGTTTTTTCCCTTACAATTTGCTCATAGACCTCAACAATTTTATTTGATATTTTTGTCTTTGTTTCTGTTGAGGGCAATTTTTCACTCCCAAAATTTCCAGGCTTACATATGAAACTGCAAAGCTCCTGAATGTTGTCGTTTTTGTTACATTTTCCACTTACAACTTGCTACTTTTTTGTCGACAAACTTAACATCCAAGGAATAATGTGAAATCATGGCAAGTATTCAAAAACTTTGTATGATAAATTAACATTGAATAGCCAATTTGATCCTGAAACATCATGTATTCTATGAGGAAATGCCGTGAGTATTGCTAAGCAAGAGGGTTGGCAATAGCTGAACAGGTTTTAGAGAATAATAATCAATTCCGATGATGAAACTATCCAGACTCCTTGAGGTTTTCATGATTTTGTTATAAATTAATTAGAGTGCTTGGCTATCAATGGTCAAGTACAACAGTGAAGAAAGGGTGACTCAAATCTCTACAGCCTCTCACAAATGAGGAGCAACGGAATTTTAAAGCGATCGATAAGAATCTTTGTAAAGTGGAAGAGATTTCTAAAAGCTATCTCTAGGGGAATCTCTCTTGGGCTAAGTTTCCTCTCAGTTACTCTTTGTTTAGTAATTGTATGGAAAGCGTATACAATTCACAGTTTCAAAATCATGTATTGCATGCTCCTGGCAATGTGAAACTGCTGTATTGTCTTTGCACGTGTTCATTGACGTGATGCCACTCTTATTGTGTTATCTTCATCTCCATTTAGTAAATAGGGGAAATAAAATGCTCTTATCAAAAGTCTCTTGTCAATATATTGCTTGTGGCTTTATTCATCAATTTCAATGATTTACCTATAGCTCTTCCTCCTTCTTTAGTGTTGTTTTCTTACTATGGCCTTCTCATTATCTAGGTTGCAGGATGTGGTGCACAGCGAAAAGCGTCTGTATTTAGTGTTCGAGTACTTGGACTTGGACCTCAAGAAGCATATGGACTCTTGTCCTGAACTTGCCAAAGATCCTCGTCTAATTAAAGTAGGTGAGACCTTTCCTCCTTTCGCTTCGATTTAGGATGAGCACTCGCTGAAGATGCTTTGAGAAAGTTATTAATTAAATCTGCTTAGAATAAATATTTCAAGCATTGAAGTTTTCAATCCATTTTCAAACAAGATGGGTCTAAAAGATGTTGTTAAGTTGCTGAAGAATATTTTTTATTTATCAAGTCCAAATTAAGTCAATGTAAGAAAGGCTCTTGACAAATTCACTGTAAAACAACTAGAATATAATATTTCTGCTAAAGTAGACTGGAGACATAATTGCGTGGCTAAAGTGACAATTATTAATTGGGTATGGGCTTACCAGTTTTATTTGGCCTACAACTACTCGTTTGAGGCTGAAAATGATATCTATTAATTGGGTATAGGCTTGGCTCTACATATTCATTTGAGGCTGAAAATGATATCGACAGTAATTTGTGTTCAAGGCAGGGGATGCTAAATGTTCTGATATATACACCTCTTAGTTATGTATCTAGTTGGTTTGTGTCTTTGGTCCTTGGCTGACCTGAATAGGGCAAGTGTATGAACTGTCTATGACTTTTTTTAACTTGTCAACAAATGAGCTCTGAAACTATCTAGACCTTTGATAATTTTCAGTGGTGCTCTTTGTTGCATCTTTGCGAGCCACACAAAAACTAGTTGTGTTGGCAGGGTAATATTTCCAATTCACGCAATTCTGTAAATATTGTTGTCATTACACTTTGGGACATATCGAACTCTAATGCATACAATTGGAGATACTTGATTGCTAAAATTGACTTTCGGAGACCATCATCAAAATTGGTTCAAAACATTTTAAATCTCTAATCTTTAATTCTGATGATGGTCCAGCAGAGCGAACAAAAATGTTGGACACCTTAAATTCTGTGAATTTGTTTTCTAAACCTCTTATAGATTCAAAGAATATCGTTTGGATAACGAGTCTAGAAAACTAATTCTTTTCTTAAATTGGTATTTTTATAATTGAAGGTGTTTATTGCTTTTGATGATCTATTGAAAATAATTATTGCTAAATGTATAGAATCCTCCCTAGAGAATATTTCTTTTTCTTTGTATGCATTTTTATCCTATATAACGCAAGCGATATACGATATAGCAGACTAGAAAGTAAAACAGAGGGAAAATAAAATAAAATATATTCTATTCCGAAAGGAATATAATGTACAAGTCTTGTTTTCTATAAAAAGGTGTTCAATGGCCTTTGACATGACTTTTTGAATGCAAGGACAACTCACCACTCCAAACTTCATACACAATTTTTCATGTTGAACAACTTCATTTTACTCACATTATGGCACCCTATCTATAAGATTATTGGCATTTAATGACTTATGCAAACATTTGAGGACTTCAACTAAAGGATTCCTCAAATACAATTTGTGACTGTCACCCTTGACTTTTGAGCATCTTGTTCTTTGCAAAACATAATAAGTCCATAACTGCTTGAATTATTTCTCTACTCATGGTGTTAGGAAAATTTCTACGATCTGTTCTTTAATCTCACACTAGATCAACTTCAAAATCTGATTCTGTGGCGACTGCAAGCACAGGGTAGAAAAAAATGAAAATCATTAACAAAGTTATGATGCGAAGTACGAGTGGAATTCAAAATTAATATTCACCTCACACCAGATATTTGATCATGAACCATTATGTGGTGCATTGCATGTGAGACTCATGATCACTAAACCAAATCTGGCTAAGCTGCAGTTATTCTGAGTTACAAAACTCTTAGTGCGATTCTTATTCATGCTAGGAACATACCTAACATTCCTTTCTAAGAACATTTCAACATTATTCAGCACTATGCGGATATCTCCTCTTCCCTCTACTGCATGTGACTGCCCATCAACTAATGAAACTGAATCATTAATATTTGGCCTTGCAATACATTTTACATACCTATCCCCATGGCACGTGAATTATCCAGTTGCACTGGATTCAAAGAACCAACAATTGGAAGCACTAATGTTTAAGTATGATGCCATGAGAGCATGCTGTTCCATAGAATCTTGTTCATGTTCAACCGCTGCCACATTTGCTTGATCTTGTGGCTTTTGTTGTGGGCAATATCATACTATCGCCTCCAAAATCCTTTTGACATGCTTGACCTTATGTCAGTAATAGCACGTCACCTGATATTTGGAAGTGGATCCTTTAGGGTTACTTCTCCACTTCCCCTTAGATTGAGCAACTTATACACTCTATGTGGGTCCAGAATGAGACTCACTTGTCTCGGTCTGCGTGCATTCCTTTTGCAGAAAATAAGAACCGACATGATTAAATGTCAGTGTCTGTCCTTTTGCCATCAACTGTGAAGCCTCCACAAAAGATTCATGGGAGGGTAATCATTTTTTTTGAACAAGAACAACCAAATCGTTATCATCCACCTTTTTGTTAATGGCAGCGAGCTGGTCTCAAAGATCTTTCATCCAAAGATGTTTTGACGAGGACCCACGCTTATTCATCTTTGCTGAAAACAATAGGTTCATCAGGTATAGAACCTGACTTTTCTCCAAAGTTCGGTATTTCTTTTGAAGCCTGTCCATAGATCACTTGCCACGGGGACATTCTGGACCCAAGGGATTAAATCATTTGAAATAGATAATTTCAAGAACAAAAGAGCCTCCTTATGATGCTTGTTATGGTTGGCAGGATTTGTGTCGTGCTGCAATTCCTTTTTGAGAATTATTTCATCAGAATCATGATATTATGCAATTGCTAAATCTTATGACCTAAGTCATTATAATTGTGACTAACTAAAATCTAAACATTGGCCATTTTCATAGTTGAAAAAGCTAGTGAACAAAAAGATTGCTGTGATATTGTGAAATGAGATTAACAATGTTACTATAAACTCACATTCTGGTCTGGACCGTACATGTGATTGTAAACTCACATTCGGATCTGGTCTAGACTGCAAATCATGACTGTTAAAATCGTTATAGGTTCATGTAACTGGCCGACTGTCTGTAAAAATGTCTTTCTCTGCCTGTCCTCCTTCTCACATCCTCTGTCTTCTAGGACTCACAAGTTTCCTGGTTTGGAAAACACGAGATCTGCACTTTGTGGTTGGAAATTACCAAATTGCGACTTCGCTTCCCGCAAAACATTTCTTATTGGTGAATATTGTTTTACTTTGTTTAGTTTGTGAATCCTTATCTTCCTTCTCTTGTTATCTACACTGTAAATCACGGCTTCTCACATTTATTTCCACGGAAATTGTGCCCTAGCATCAACTGACACGCTGGTCTAAAGCATTTTCAATCTCTACTAATCTTGTTTTTCTTTCTCACTCTTGTCCCCTGCCCTAGTGCGATCTTAACATTTTTTTCGAATTGGTTTTGTCTTTAAAACAAACATTGACACTTTCCCATGCCCTAAAATGACTGCACGTAACTTCTCTTGTGCCCTAATATGATTGTAAATCACGACCTCATGTCTGCTCCTGGACTTCCTTGAATGTGTCTTCTTCTTTGTCACTGTCTGTACCCTTCTCCCAGGGCTTCCTCAAACACTTGGTCTGATACCAATGTCAGTAAAGAGTTAGAGAGAATGAAGATAAATGAAAGGCACACAACACACTTAACATACTCACGTGTGTCCATTCTTTATTTATCATAAAGAGGTTACATATTCAGGTGAGGAAGTGTTCTGTGAATATCTAACATAAATTAACTGATAGTTAACTAGTTAATGTATAATATCTTTAATGTAGGACACTTTTATGAGTCTTGTGAATACATCAGAAAGATTTTGAAAGAACGAGTCAACATTCTAATGGGAGTACAAAGGTTTTTGTTCTTTTTCTTGTCACTTGCATTGAATATGGAATATTAAGCTTCAACTCCATATTAAACTTTATGATCAGGATGAAACTATACGAAACATAATTATATATTGTTTATACTACATAGAGTAAGTCAACATGTTTAATGCTGTGTAAAAGACCAAACACAAAACCCCATTTTAGAGGATCAAAGGCATAACAAGTAGCTGATATCGGCCATACGCTACATGCTTAGAAAATAAAAGAATCAATTTCAATAACAGGCAACCAGGAGCTAAATTCCCATTTCAAAACAAAATGCTTTACCAAATTTATAACAAAAAAAGGAAAAAATAGTAACAATCAGTGAAAAAAGTGATTTTGGAAAAGGCTTGCAGCAGAAATTTCCACCACTGGTGAAAGTAATCTCAGAGTAAAGCTCATTACAGCTTTGTGCATTTCTAATATCTAACAACTATACCTTGCTGCTGCTAAAATCTGTAAGATGAATCATAAAATAAATATATCTATATATGCCTTCAGCATGTGAACCAAATAATGCACCCTCGAGTATGAAGTGCATGGTCCATAGAATTTTGGTAAAACTTTTATAATCATCCATGTGAAGGTATTGAATTCCTTTAGTTCAATTCATGATGGTATACAAATCTAGTTGAGTGTTTTTAGCACTTAGTGCTGCTCAAAAGTTGATCGAGCAATTTTAAAAATGTTAAACATTAACTAATTAAATATTGGCTAATTTTTTTAATTATACACTTATAACTATCTAACCTAAAATATAACTTCTTTTATGCTTAATAAAAGATGGACACACATGAGATGTTATTGTGCTATATGCCTTCCATTCACTTCATTCTCTCTCATATTTACTAACATTGGTATCAAATAATTTGTTTGAGGAAGGCCTAGGAGAAGGATATGAATAGTTAGTAATAGCGTTCGGGGAAACCCTATTCGGGTCCGAATAGAGCAGGTGTTTGATGAATCCTTAGGAGAAGGTTACAAATAATGCAAGGTTGAAGAGGTTCTAAAGCTCAAGTTCAGGGCACGAATGCGATCTCCATTACGAGATTGAAAATGTTGCAGAAGAAGAAAATTGTGAAGGACAAAAGATTCATGATTTGCAGACTTTCATGAATGACTTAGAGGTTGTGATTTTGAAGCTTCGTGAGAAAACTAGGAGGATGTGAGTCGTGACTAGGAGATGTTCTTGCGAAGGCAGATTGATTGTGTTTAATCATGAGCAGGTGAAAAGAGGACCAAAGATCATGATTTGAAAAAGATGAGCAAGGGCATGTGATTTAGGAAAGGGCACAAGCAGGAGGAAGATGTCACAATTAGATCGACATCCATAGACAAGGAGAAAAAGACTAGAAAGAACAACACAAGTTGCAGACTGAGAAAAAGTGATTTTGATTTTCCACGGAAGGTGTTGCAATTCTAGAACAAATGTAACGTGTGTTTCACAAGTATGAGAAAAACACGAGAAAGGAGAAGAACGAATCAGGGAAAATTGTAATTTCCACGAAGAAAAAGTTGTTACAAATTAGAATCTGTGAACTAGAGCATGATGAGTTGCATGCAAGTGTCATGGGTGGTTTGTGTCCATAGAGTCATGGTTTTTGAGGACAGTTGGAATGTATTCCTTGTTTCGTGAGTTAAAAATCATGGTAGGCATGGAGGGATACTATAACAATTTTATTCCAGCTGTATTTATATGAATAAACAAAGCACTCATGAGTTCGCTGCATTGTGAAGAGTACACAACAAAAGTTGAGATTTGAGATTTCTGGGATGTGATCATTTTTGCGAGACATTTTTTTAAACAATTGGTACAATTGTAATTTTTTAAGCATTTGTAATCAGTTTGTTGAATTATATTATAAGCAGAAAGACCCAAAAACAGCTGAATATGGTAATTGTAATAAAATTATTCTTGACGAGGAATCAAGATGAACAAATTTTGCCGACTATGACAAGCATCATAAGGATGTGCTTCTGCTGCTGAAATTGTCTGTGTTCAGAATGCCATTGTGGCAAGTTTTCTTTGGACCCGTCTTTGAAACAAGTAACATTCTTTGGAGAAAAGTTAGGTTCCGTACTTGAAGAATTTGTTATTTTTGCAAAGATGAATGAGGGTGGATCCCATTTAGAACATTTTCTTGGGATAAAAGATCTTTGAGACCAGCTCACTGCCATAAACAAAAAGGTGGATGATAACAACCTCATTGCTCATGTTTTGAATAGTTTCTTTGCACTCCTATGAAACATTTTCGGAGGCTTTACCCTTGATGGCAGAAAGTCAATTCTTGACATTTGATTATGTTAGTTTTTATTTGCTGCAAAAGAAATGCAAATAGTTAGACTAGTGAGTCTAGTCATGGACAACACATTTTTGCTTAGTTGAAGGGGAAGTGGAAATGTATCCCTAGTGAATCATCGTTGAAGGACCGGGGAACATGCTATTATTGACATAAGATCGGACGTGTTAAAAAGGGTTATCGGAAGTGACATTATGATATTTGCCCCAACAAAAGGCTGCGGGTCTGGAAAATGTGGTAGCGAGTTGAAGATGAATGGGATTACGAGAAAGAGTATACTCTCATGGCATCATGTAGGTTAATTATTTCGACTCATTCATACATTTTACATGCTGTAGGTATTGGTATGTACAATTTATCGCGAATGCAAATATTTTTAATTTAGTTTTATTCACCGATGGGGAGTAATTTGTAGTAGAGGGGATAGGAGATATCCACATAGTGTTGAATGACGCTGAAAAATCTTATGGTAAGGAATGTTATGTATTCCTAGCATGAATAAAAACCTCGTCTATTAGTCGAATTAAAAAACCCAACATTGCTCTAAATTTCTTCGGGAAGAAGTGCATTGTGTTTAATATGACATAGGATAGGGTTGGGCAAGGTAACATGTATAGGCTTGTTGACCCTACTACAATAAACTTAAATGCATGTGTGGAGGGAGACTCCACCATACAAGATGTGCGGGAGGCTGAAATGCCTCAATCAAATGCACAATTAGTTGCGCAAGAAGATGACATTTCTCAATCAAAGGCATTGACTCGGATGATTAGAAACAAAGTTGCTGATCCAAAGTGGGTGGAATTACTTGCTAGGTGAGTAGGTGGAAATAACCATTGGATACCAATGAGTGACAAAGTCGGTCTGCAAAGCCAATGGTACTTTGGACTAGTATAAGGCGTGTCTTGTTGTGAAAGGCTTTTCACGATAGGAGGCAATAGACAATGAAGAGACCTTTGCTCATATTGTGAATATGCGAAAATGGTCACACTTCGATTGCTTCTCTCCATAAAGCAACTCAATTTGATTGGAAGGCGTTTGAGATGGATGTAAAGAACACTTTCCGAATGGAGATTTGGAGGAGGATGTTTACATGGTGTCTTGAAGGTTTTTGTGTTGCTAGCTGTAATCATCTAGCTTGCAAATTGATTATGAAGGTTTTTGTGTTCCTAGTTGTAATCATCCGCCTTGCAAATTGATTAACACTTTGTACGAACTTAAGTAGGCTCCATGGCTTGATATGACTAATGTCCAAAATTTAGTTTTGTGAGAAGCCCAAAAGTTAGCAAGGAAAAATTATTATGTCCGGAGTCATAAGATTTTAACAATTGATATCTAAAGAGCAACTTTGTAGATTTAATGACTAAACCCCTTGGTCGCATTTTCTTTGTAAAATTTATGGATAAACTTGAGTGGTTTTTATTTCAGTCATTAAGGGGAGTATTAAATATTAGTTAATGTATTGTTGTTATACATGTATAACTACCTCGCCTTTGAAATACATCTGCTTTTAAGCTTAATAAAAGACAAACAAACATGTGATGTGATTGTGACATATGCCTTCCGTTCACTTCATTCTCTCTCTCATACTTACCGTTGAAGCTCAAAATTGCACCTTGCCTCGAATCCACATGAGAGACCCAAAATTTTGAGGCAACATGGGACTATCTCCAAGTTGTGGGACTTACTCTTGAGACAGACCTCCAAAGAAGGTTGGTTCCTCTACCTATTTTTAATGCTAAAAGTACTCCTACTGCTGGAAATGCAACTATCTAATCTTACTCTAACAATCCAAGGGACCAGGGGAAGAGAGAGATGCATGAAAGGGGAAATCTAAGCTAACAGAGGTGATAACACCAAGAAAAAGGGGAAAGACTCTCTCAAACAAGGGAAAATGGGAGGAAAGTGTAGGAGGAGAGGGCAAACATGAGTGCCACAGTCCATAACAACATTCAAACTTCCATTTTCATGGAGCACAACAGAAATAAAACCGTGCAAAAAAATAAAACATGCACAAGACACCAAACTGCAATAGAGAGGCAAGATAATACAATAAAACACAGGCTAGGGCAGAGAATAGCCACAAAACACAATTTTTTTGCCTCGGAAGATGCATAGTCCATTATAGTGGAGGAAGAAGGCAAAGACGTCTTGTAGAGGTTCAAATTTGAGGCTGCAACTCAAAACACATGCAACACCGAAAAATGACGCCTTTGTATTTTGAGAGGGTCCAACCTTTTCAAATGAGCACCATTGCCAAATATATAGAAAATGGGAGAGAGAGAGAGGAGGGAAAAGAGAGGGAAATTGGATTTTTTCCTTCAACCTCCAATAAGATGCATTAAAATGTCTAAAAATAATCATGACCTTGCAAAGCCATTTCCCCATGTCACATTGCTTGTTTGAGAAGCTAAGGGTGCCATACTTCAATAAATGCGAGTGGTTGAATTGCGAACTGCCCCCGCTCGGTTCAATGACCCCGCAAAACACATCCAGAAACTCGACACATTGATTCGGGTTGTTGACCATGTTATGCACCATGAGAAACCCGAAACATTGTTGGGGTAATAGACTGTCAAGCACTTTGAAAAGACTCACAAGCACTTTGAAAAGTCGATACAAGGAGGCGCACCTTTTGGGAATTGGGAAGTGGTTATCGTGAGACATGTTTGACTTGCTTCGATGTTGTTGACTGCGAAAACCCGGCACAAAGGGGGAAATCGGGGTTCGGGATCGAGAACAATCGGCATATACATGCGTTTGGCCAGCGATGCCCTAATGTAGAGAAGACCTGAAAACTTGAAATGCTAAAGGAAGTCGGGTTTCGAAACGGGGTGCACATGATATGGAACATGCATTTGGGTTGTGTGATGTTTCGATGCGAAGGGGCCCAAAATCTTCGAAACAAAGGGCGGAACTCGCCCGATGTTTTGCATGTTGAGAAACCTGATACAAAGGCAAGTCGGGTTTCGTGAGGCAGAAAGCATGAAGCATGGGAAATGTTTTAAACCCGACATGTCCTGATGATTTAAGAATTCTGAAACCCGACACAAAGGTGATCTGTGGGGTTCAAGTAGGAAACATGCGACACACGACATGTTGGGATGCATGGAGAACCTGAAAATTTGACAGTCTTAAAAAATGAACTCCTCAGCCCCAAAACAACTGCAAATCCGCCCTTGCCCAGAAATGAAGATGCGGGTTGTCAAAATAGCCCGGGGGGGTATTTTGGACAACACTTACTAACACATGTTAGCTGATAGGAGTGACAAAAGGGTGATTATTTATGGTCAGTGTTTACTTGAAAATCGATTGCCCTAGGCGATCTGTAGGTCCTTTAGGCATGATTGTTTATGCATGCCAGTTCCTGCACAAATACAATAAATGCAAATATAGCACAATATAAAATGTAGGAGGATCATAATAGGAAAAATGTGTTCGCAAGTAAAATAATTACCCATTTAGTACTCCCAAGAGCAGAGAAGAGCTAGTAATTGCCTATGTCAATTGTAATTGGCAAGGGCTTGGCTCTGTGATCTGAACTTTTATCTTCTCAACGGTGTAGTGTAAGTTAATAGTGTAATGTAGGGATTCTATGAGCATGGTTCAGGATTATGATTTACAATTTTGTAAAATAAGGCCCTAATGGTAGATGAAATATTTTTCAAAGTAGGCTGGTATGTATTTATAACGTGAACAAGCACTATTTGACTGAGTTGTGTTCTAGATGTAGATAGGTGGAGTTTACCACACCCACTTCTACTTCCATTCTTTGGGTACTCCTTTGGTCTCTACCTGATAAAACCCACAGCTACGCTGGCCAGCCAAAAATTGTTCAGCCTACATGATGAAAAGGCAATTGTCCTTTATCATATGAAACTCCAAAAGAGTTCTATCTAAGAGATGGATTCGTTGTAAGGTCTCTCCGGATTGATAAGCCAACCTACCAAGAATTGTGCACAAATGGATTTACAATCATTGGTCCATGAAGGTGAAAGACTACAGAATGAACTTATTTGTTTGAGCTCTCTTTTAGTAATATGTTTATGGGATTGACTTTTGATGGCATTTATTGTTGCTTTTTGAAATTTGCATTGTTTTCTTTTTCCACATGGTTGGTTTGTTTTAAGATTCTATAATTGGTCTTTTGTAGGCTCTTTGTCTAGACCTTGGAAATTTCGTCAGTGTATGATATTTGAATATTCCAGTTTACAATATTGGTTGTATTATGGCCTTTTATCTCCAACAACATTCTTGTTGGAGGCATAAGCTTGTTATCACCTGTTCAACCTCCTCTTTATTTTCATGAGTGGGTTGCATAAACAAACCATTTTTGGATGATCAAAGGCAAACTATAAACCTGTTTACAAGTTGTCAATTTTAATCTATTTGGATGCCATGTATTCTTGAAATCTTTTCTATCACAAAATTAATAGCTTAATAATCTTAATGTTAAAGTGTTGTTCCTGCCACCAAATTATTCAAATAATCTTTTATCTATAGACGGAAAGAGAGGTCGGGGACAAATTGAACCTGAATTTGGGTGAATTTAGAGCAGTTTTTGCAGATGTCCGAACTCTCTCTTAAATGGTGTCTCAGGTCAGAGGAGGAATAATTAGTAACACTGGTATTTTCAAATTTTTGGGTACATCTAGTACTGTGCCGAAATTGTAGTTCGATTGTATGGCCTTTCATCTGCCGGTCTTGCACTTTACTGCCATCTTTCTTTGCGTCTTGTTTTTTTCCCCGTGAAGGCAATCTGGGCAATTGTTTGATGATGGTTGTTTGTTTTCCACTTTGTTAGATAAATGATATCGAGTGCTGGGAATTCTGTAGATGTTTTTCCTTGATTGCAGTTGGATCTTCCAGTATCGTAGATATTAATTTTTCCTTATTATGCTTGTGATCTGAGTCCTTAAAGCTTCTTGTGAACCACAACACACTGCGATTCTTCTTTTAAGCCTCTCACATCACATAGGATGGTGGCTTTTGGAAAATGTTCTTATCTCAATGCTCATTTCGGGTGGCATAACAGAATTATGACCATCCCAAGTCTGCATAGTATGATAGTTTTTACTAGGCATTGTCTTTCATTCAAACTAGTCAACAGTACACCAATGTCATTTTGAGGACATGACCAAACCCACTTGACCCCAACACCCATCCCAAGGGTTTAGATCTAGACTGCCCGGAAACGTACTAGAGGTCCCCGTACCAGCTTGGAAACATACCAGGTACTGGTACGGGGTTGGAAATGCTGTGGGTACGTCCGGAAACGTACCCACAGGGACAGGGTACGGTCCGGGTACGGTTTTACCGTACCCGAACCGTACCTTGTCCCTGTGGGTACGTTTCCAGACGTACCCGCATTTAAAAACGTTTTTGCTAAACTTTAACTCAAAAACTTAAAAAAATGCATTTTTTTAATTTTAAAAGTTTCTATATCTAACCTAACCCTAAACTACCGCCCCTTCCCCAAACACTTATATAAACACCCAATCCCTCTACTTTTTTCTCACACTCAATATTTGATATTTTGCTTGAGCTTGAAGGAGAGAGAGAAAGAGAGGTTGAAGGAGAAAGAAAGAGCTTAGAGGAGAGAAAAAGAGCTTGGAGGAGAGAGTGATTGAGCTTGAAGGAGAAAGAGAGAAGGAGAAGCAAGTCTACAAACATCAAGGAGGATTTTTCTAGGTATTTTACATGCATTCAGGCATTTTAAAAAATAATCTTTTGAGCAATGTTTTATTGTTTTGTATATGAATATAATCAATAATCAATATCATGAATGATCTGTTTCAAACACATCATTCATGATTATTGATCATGATCTAAATTTATTTTTAATATTTAATAATTTATTTATTTTACGGTTATTAAAATATAATATATTAATTAATAACTCCGTATTTTAAGTTTAATAGCAAAGTTTTATTTAATTAAACGTCTACCCTCTGTGTATGCTCTCACCTCGCACCATTTATGGCGAACTTGGTGATCAGAATCAGAGATTGATGTGTAGGACTAACTGTTTAATTTTTTTAGTTAGTTGTGTTCGTTTTTTTTTTATTTTAAAGTTTTAAATTGAATTTGTTAAAAATTTAAACGTCTACCCTCTGTGTATGCTCTCACCTCGCACCATTTATGGCGAACTTGGTGATCAAAATCAGAGAATGACATGTATGGGGTCAACAAATTAATTTTCTAATTTGTATTTGTTGTTTTTAATTAAATTATTTTAATATTTAGCAATGTTTTAAAAAATATCTCTTATTGTAGGTTATTGAATTAATCCTACAATCATGGCATCCAGTTCAACTTCAGTGGGGCAAGAGGGGGAAAATGTTTCGGGTGGTATGGCAGTGAAAATGGATCCAAATTATCCTTTATGGAGACATGTGGAAGTGATAGAGCTTGTTGCCGGTGGTGGTGTCCGTGTTTGGACGTGTCCCCATTGTGCCGCCACATTTAAATCCTCATATACCCGTTTGAGAGCTCATCTGACTGGGGCATCGGGGACGGGTATTAGACCGTGTAGGAAGGTGGAAAAGAAAACCATAGCCATGTACCTAAAAGAGCAAGAGGATGCAAACATTGAAGCAACAAGAGCTCGCTCTAGAACTGTTTCTTTACAACAGAGGTCCATGGGAAAACCACCAACATCAACACCATCATTTCATCCTTTCATTGAGACTCGTGCTGAAACTATTCCAGATGATGACCCTTTTGATGCAGATACCTCAGGGCCATCAAGCAAGAGAACAAAAGGCCCATTAGAAAAAACATTTAACATCGAGAAGAGGGATATTGCAGATGAATTGGTGTCTCGGTGTATATTTGCATGTGGACTACCATTCAATGTCTTGAGATCACCTTATTGGCAGCAGATGGTGAGAGGCATTAATGAGGCACCACAAGGGTATACAAGCCCTAGCTATAATAAGGTTCGCACTTCTCTTTTGGCAAAAGAAGTGCAACACATTCAGACATCTCTACAACCAATTAGAGATTCTTGAACTGATTCAGAGTCTCTATTATATCAGATGGATGGAAAGACTCCAAAAACAAACCTCTCATCAACATTATTGCAGTATGCCCTAAAGGGCCAATGTTTCTGAAGGTTGTTGATTGTGAGGGGAAGTAAAAGATGCCCAATTCATTGCAAATATTCTCATTGAGGCTATTGAGTCAGTGGGTCCGCAGAGGGTTGTCCAAGTCATCACGACAACGCCAAAAATTGCAAGGCAACAGGATTGATAGTAGAGGGTAGGTATGAGCACATATTTTGGACACCATGTGCAATACACTCCCTGAATCTAATGATGCAGAAGATTGGGAAAATTGCATGGATTGAGCAAATATACACGGAGGCAAACGAGATTCAGATGTTTGTCACCAACCATCACATGTCTCAAGCCATATTCAGAAGATTTTCAAAGTTGGAGTTGTTGAAGGTAAAGGAACAATTCATTTTAAATTTAATATTTGATTTTAAATTTTTAAATCAATTTCAAATTGTGTTGTTATTGAATTGTTTCCATTCTTTTTTAATAGGTTGTTGAGACTAGGTTTGCCTCTCACACACTCGTCTTGAGACGACTTGTGAAGGTGAGACGTGCTTTGAGCATGATGGTGATTGATAATGTTTGGACCATCTGGAGGCAATCTAACACAGAAAGAGCCCAAAGAATAAAATCATGGATCCTTGATGAGCATTGGTGGGGAAAAGTTGAATATTTGTTGAGTTTCACAGAGCCTATTTTGAGTATGATACGATTTGTTGACAAAGATAATGCTTGCATTGGAGAAATATATGATGGCATTGACTCCATGCTTGAAAAAATCCATGATATCATATAGGCCAAAGAGTAGGACCTTGAGGAAATTTTTTACAGTGAAGTTAAAAATGTGATCGTGAAAAGGTGGAACAAAATGACCACCCCATTGCATCTCCTTGCTTATGCTTTAAATCCCAAATATTACAAAAGCAGTGAAATAGTTGGGAGAGCTGGTAGACAGCGACCATATGATGACCATGAGGTTGCAAATGGGACGAGGTCAGCATTCAGGAGGTTGTTTCCTGATCTAGCTACATCACTTGCAGTCCGCCAGGAGATGTCGATGTTTGTAAATGGACAAGGTAGCATGGGAGAGATAGAGGCTATTTGTGACAAACCCACCATGGATCCAATCACGTGGTGGACTTGTCATGGCCATGATGCCAAGTTCTTACGACCAGTTGTGATCAAATTGCTCTCACAGGTATAAAGTTTGTAACTTGTTATTTGATATTTTAATTACCAATTACGAATTAAAATTCAAAATGATATCATTCTTTTTTTTAATTAATAATATTAATACTTTGTTTTTTGTAGTGGGCTAGTAATTCTTTTGCAGAGCGCAACTGTAGTACTTATGGCTTCATCCACTCAGCCAAACGCACCATGTTGGCATCGAAGAAGGTTGAAGATCTAGTATATGTTCATTCCAACTTGCGCCTCTTAACCCACAGGACGCAAGAGTATACTAGTGGTCCTAACAAGCTTTAGGACCTCCAACCTGAAAACACGGACTTTGAAGCTTCAGCTGCTTGTTTGGCCAGTGTTTCCCTTTTTGGCATTGATGAGGAACTTCCAGGGAGCCCTTCACAAGGGTTCGAAAGTGGAGCTAGTGGGAGTGGAGCTGCAAGTGGCATCCATGAAGATGATTTTGATGATCATCTAGATGATATGCTCTAGAAGTTGAGAACTTGAATTTATTATGTTATTTACTATCACGTTTTGAACATTATGTCATTATGAATCAATACAAACTCAAGTCTCAATTCTCAAAGTATTGGAAATTTCAATGACAATTTTGTTTTTCGTGTTCTATGAATGATTTTAAGTTGTATGACTCTATGAGTATTAAATTTCATTAAGTATGCAATGTATGAGAATTAAATTTCAATAAGTATGCAAATGCTTCTTTAAATTTATAATTTATATATTTATATACATGGCATCCATGAAGATGATTTTGATGATCATCTAGATGATATGCTCTAGAAGTTGAGAACTTGAATTTATTATGTTATTTACTATCACGTTTTGAACATTATGTCATTATTAATCAATACAAACTCAAGTCTTAATCCTCAAAGTATTGGAAATTTCAATGACAATTTTGTTTTCGTGTTCTATGAATGATTTTAAGTTGTATGACTCTATGAGTATTAAATTTCAATAAGTATGCAATGTATGAGAATTAAATTTCAATAAATATGCAAATGCTTCTTTAAATTTATAATTTATATACATATATATAAAACGTACCCAAAAGCGTACCGTACCGTGGATTTTTAAAATTTGCCGTATTAGTGTACCGTGCACTGCACCCGCACCCGTATCCGTGCGGTCTAGGTTTAGATTATAGACACATCACTTGATTCTTCAAGTACAAAGGATTTTCTAATCTTAGATGCTATGGGCACTTCTTTGTAAGTTTGTTTCTCCTCCGTTATGCCACCGGGGCTCACTTGCTAAGTTCCCATAAATCCATGCCGCTCTTTAATGTGGATTCTCCAAAGAGGCATGTGATATTGACTTTATTGTTTATAGCTGTACCCTCTCTCCATGCTGATATACATCTTAAGAAGATACAAATTCTAGCATACAAGATCTAATATCAGATTCAAATGGAGTTCCAACAAGTACAACCAACCTATTATATTATGTTAAATATAAATGATCCACGAAGAAGAATCCAAGAAACCGACTCATCTCCCACTAATATATGCACACTTTGTAGGACTTGGCATTCTTGTAAAGGGAAATTCATTAAAAATATCAAAGCAAATGTGATAATAGGTACAGGAAGACATCCACGCCCCCAACAAGCAATGTTTCGCAAAGATGGATGTGCTACTATCATCACTAGTGCTCCATGTATTTTTGGGATGAATGTCTTATGTAACATACTTCTATGCACAAACGATTAAAGTGAAGGTAAACAACTCAGCATCAAGTTTGTAATATTTCTATTACAGTTCACCCAAGAAAAAGATAAAGAGTATTTAACTGACTTTGACCAATCAACACATTTATAGTACAAAATACATAAGAGGTTCCACAGTGGAAAAATATTTATGGAAACCAAGATGCATCATTATCCATAATTTGTGCCTAAAGAACATGATTGCCATGGATACAGGTAAGCCTTTTCACCGACTAATTATACTACACGCTATGTTGCATTTTCCTAAATTTTGGGAAGGGAAACTTTCATTAAAGGAACCTTTAGAGCGAATTCTAATTTGTTATCTCTCCAATGAAAGACGGCCATTTGCAATGTTATAATCTCCATCTAGTTCTATGGCATTATACTCGACAAGTGTTTTATTTTAAAGAGATGCAATCTATCAAGTCTAACCCTATCTACTTAAGCTCAATCAAAGGGACAATACATCATGCTAAAATCTCCTCCTAAGACTCGCAGCATTTTCTTTTAGAAAAGAGGCCCACGAGAAGCTTCTTTGGATGCATCAATATTGCGTAATACTTACACTTGATTAGACCAAGTATTGATGAATCTAAAAGCAACCAAAGACCAACATTTCAAAGTTGCTCAACAAAATAATTAAGTGTCATTGATTCCTGATGAGGAGCATCTAGCAGACCCCACCTGATACCTGTAAGTGCTGGCCATCTGGTTGTCCTCTCTGCCACATGCATTCTAGTCTTGCAGCATGTGTTGCTAGATCTCACCTATAACTATACCAAGGCCCTAATGATATGAAAATTCACATTAATAATATGCGCAACTATATAGGTTGGTGGCTCCCAAACCTTACAAAGAAACTTCTAGGCATTGTGTTGGGTCCAATTTGATGGTTTAGTGATCCATTTGCCAAGCCAATTTTCTGCAATTCAGCAGCTTGAAACTCCCTAAGAACATTTACTAGAAAATCGTGACACGATGAGGGAAACTGATAGATTTTTGATGGAAAAGAATATAGTTGCTAGAAATCAGATGTGTTATATACACAGAAACAACTATAAACAAGCAACATGGAACAAAAAGATGTATATAGTACTGTAACAAAGTTTAATTAATCTGAATGTTTTGTGCAGGTCATTTTCACGCAGGAGGTGAATGACTATACATAATGCAAAACAATTGTTTTGGAAGATGAACTACTCTTTCACATGTGAATGTTCACTTCTTTCCGTTCCAACTGAGCTGCATTAAGAGGTAATGGTTGGTCATTGAACAAAGCTGAGTGTGAGGAGATCTTGCATCTGTGACTTCACATGCTCACAAAAATGTTGGCGTGGTAATGAATGCATGTCCTTATAGGTCCCTTCCTGACCTCGAAGATGGTTTGTTCTAACTGCCATCTGGATCATTTGGCCCCTTGGAAAGCAACAAGCCTGATTGTGTCAAGTCTTGGAAATAAGTACGGAAACTTATCTTCCACCATATCTCTAGGTAACCATTTCCCTTGGGAGGAAGTCTACCGCTTGAGAGAGTGCATGGATTGAGTTTTTATGCTATGTTTCAAGAATTCAGCCTGTTTAAACTTTTCTAAGTTCTTCTGCTACCACTGGTTGTGCAGAAGGAAATATTGTCCTTATTCTATGGCCGAAAATGTGGAAAAATAGGTAATGATCTCCCTATGGCTTAATGTGACATTTAATGAAGTAGGTAGTTCTTTTGGAATTTTGTAATTCTTATCTTCCATATTAACGATGACACATGGTGCTCATGATATGTAGATTCCTTGGCACTCACACATGAAAGGGTGTTCAAGTAGAATTTCACAATTCCCTATTGGTCTTGTGTACAAACTATCTTACCCCGAAAGTTTGTATGGCATATGCTAGTCAACTTAGTCACCACATTCAAATTCGTGGAGTATAAAATTCGTCGCTAAAAAAATAGAGATAAAATTCGTGATTAAATTCGCCAATGGAAATACACTTATAGTTTATTATTACCTATCGAGTTACATCACATGTTAAAAATAAAATAAAATAAATTACCAATAAACCAATTAAAGCCAAAATTTTGGACAAATTAGTTTATTATCATATGTTAAAAATAAAATAAAATAAATTACTTTCATAAATTAGTTTATTATCATATGTTTATTATAATTTACGATTTATTAAGCTAAAAGTTAAAACTAAATTTTATTAACCTAAAAACAACCATAGTCTATAAAAAACCTAAACGTTAAACCTAAAAACAAACTATAGTTTTAACTTTTATTCCCATTCCTTTCCCATGGACTCTGAGTTTGGAGTCGCCGAAGTGAAGCTGAATCAACGTTGAGTGGTGGGCCTCAGTGGCTCGAATCGCCGAAGCGGTAAGTTTCTTTGGTGAGCTCGCGCCCGATATGCTAAGTGAAGGGAAGGTGTGGATATGGTTGGTGCCTTGACATTACCGAATATTGTTCGAGCTTGAGCTAACCACTGAAATAACTGAAAATCCCTAAAATGACAACTTGCAAACTCCACAAACTGCAAAATCCACTGCAAAACCCTAAAACAAATGTGTTAGACCGAATTCCGACTGGTCGTTTTACAGTTTTAGAGGAGAAACCCTAAAATGCATTTTTTGAATCTAAATGATTTTTATACAATTTTTAAAGAATTGTTCGCCCTCGAAAATCACAACTTCATTCAAATGATTAAATTTGTGAATACTAGTGAATTTTTGGGTGCCTAAACTAATTCGACAAATTCCGATTTTCTAGGAAAAAATCCGCCGAATGCGGTGACTTAGCTAGTCAACATTGCTCAATGACATGTATCCCTTTACATTGGCCAAGCCACTCAAGTCTTTATGTCGAGAGGATGAGTCATCGACAAATTGAACCTCTTGACTATGTTGGTGATACCAAAATTTTGGGTCCCGATATCAACACGTAAATGCAAAGATTGTCCTTGAGTCCACATTTGTGTATGGAAGAGATGCATTGCATCTTCTTCATTGGTTCTTAGTGCCAATGGTGATGCTTTTCTTGTTGTCATAACAAGACAAGGATCTACATTAATTGCTTTCTTCTCTGGTGGTGTGGAATCAGGGTCAATTGCTGTCTGTTTTTGATTTTCTATTGCTTTTTATGAACAACACTCTACATGTGATTTGGCTCTATGAAAGGGTTACTCCCAAGATGAAATGCAACAATGAATGGTGAATGGACAACAACTATAATATTGGGGGTTAAACAAGGTGCTCCCTCTCTTCCACCCTTTTTGGCATCTTTATTATCAAAATTGAATAATATTTGGAGGGATGCTTTGGAATTAACATAGTTGAGCTAAATGTTACCCTTCTCTTATATGCCAACGACATAGTTCTTGGAAAATATCTTTCCGATTTTCAAAAGCAACTCAAAGTTCTCTAAGAATTTTGCAAGAATTATTGATGTAGGAGCATTTGGGTTCACAAGCAACTCCCCGCATCAACCAAAAAAATAAGAGTTGTTTTTTTGCATGTTTTCATAGTTGTGTTTTGTGGCATCTCTAGAAGAGTTAAGAAGGTTCATGGTATCTTCATGATAGTAGGAATTGCTATTAGAAGTTGGCACAAGCATTCGATTAGTGTAACAATGCAAGAATTGAGTTCAAGTAGTTCAAAGGTCGTGAGCAATAAAAGGATTGGTAGTATGCGTTGTGGTATCTTTGCATTATGCATACATCTTGAGAAGGATGGAATAACACCGTAAATGCTTGACGCAAGACTTGAGCTCTTAGTGCAAAACCATGGAAACTTTAGTTAACTTTACGCCACCCTTGCCTTGTGCATGCGTTATCACATACTTCACATCCAGGTGGCGTTACAACTAGAGGTTCATCTTGATGGCGTGTATCTACTATTGAAACTATGAAGCCATTTGAGAAAACTCGCAAGGATTTACTTGGAAAACTTTTGCACAATCTTATGCACATGAGCGTAATGCCAACGTGTGATCTTGAGAGCAATAATTTGAATACAATTAGTTAGTCAGATAGGAGGAGCCAACGAAGATTCACCTAACCAATAATTGCATTTCTTTGAGCCGACTCAAGTTGTTCGTGTTGTGTTATGATGCGCTAAGGACCTTTGGGCCTTATCTTGTATAGTGGGTTGTGAGATATTTGATATTTTAGGAGGCTTCAATAAATGTTATATGCGTTGTGGATATATCCGGAACAATATTGCAAGTAGGTGGTGCTTGGCTCTTTAAAAACTCACCCACATGGGAGAGAGTTTAGCAAGAGTTTCATATAGCTAAATCGCAAAGAGCTAAGCTGGATAGTTTTTAGATTTTTAGTTCGTCAATCTAGTAAATCGAGTAGTGTTATTATCATTGTATCTCCTCATAGATTGTGTAAGGACCGTATCAATATGCGACCAATCTCATATTTATGTAAGCCATTGTTTCCTCATTGAAATCAAATAAATTGTTTATCTCAATTGTTTATGTGCGCAAGGTTGTGAGTCAGCCATAAATTGTGTTGGTTTGAAATGCTATATGGTTTAAGATTGTCCCTAATTGAATTCCCACGATTGCATTGCAACATTTGCATCGAGCAAGGTTCTTCCTTGTGAGCTGGCGCAAATTGTTTTGTTTTCTGCATTTGCAAGTGTGGGTAGAAAACAATGATGACATATTCCAATGAAGAGTGTTGTGTAGAAGGTGTGAAGGTTACGAAGAGCGGAATCTATTAATTTTGAGGACAAATAATTGGCACACAAAGAGGAGGTTTTGTAAGAACGGAAAGAACATCTAGAGCATTGAGACTTGTAGACTTGGCGGAGTTGATGAGGGAATGCAAGCCCCTTATGGAGGCTATGGAAGCTGCCCAAGGAAAAGGAGTTGTAGTGGAGATGACATAAGCGATGATGAGGTTGTTGAAGTAACACCCGATGGCTAGTTTGTAGAAGAAGAACATATTGATGAACAAGAAGATGGATGCTAGTGCACATTCATGAGAATGGGTAGTAAACGTAAGTATAATGTTCCAAGTTATTCTAGGAGTTTGAATTTTGAAAAACACATTGACTAGATCACTATGTTAGAAAAATGCTTCAAGAAGATACCAAGAAAGTTAAATTTGCATGTACTAAGTTGAAGGGTCATGCATCCTTGTGGTGGGAGCATGTTCAGATTGAAAGAGTGCAAAGAGATAAAGTCACGATAATGAATTGGAATAGGCTACCAACAAAGTCAAAAGCTAAGTTCATGCATGTGGATTGCTAGTTGATTTTGTTTAAGTTGTACAATCTGCGGTAGGAGTTAATTCTATAGATTCACAATTAGAACCGGTCATGTCGATGATGATGCTTTGAGAAGATCTCGTGTTATGTGAACAAATTGCAAATATCTGTCTAGGATAAGTTCAATGTGATCCGAGTGCGTTCCATCAAAGAAGCCTATCAATGTGTGCTAAAGGTGGAGGATAAGTTTTCGTGTAGACAATAAGGAGCGGTGCAAGGCAAAGGAATGTTTGTGAACAAAGTAGCAACAAAGGAAATTTTGCACAAGAAGGTAAAGCTAGTACATCTTAGTGCAATGATGACATGCAAAGAGGCATAGGAAACTCTATTCAAGTTAGGGGAAACTATGGACGAGGTCATGGGTACTTGTTCTAGGTGTAGAGAAAATTGGCTTTTTGAGTTCTCGCATGCACACAATGATGGTAGTAGAAGGAATGATGCAAGTGCGCATGTTGCATAAGTAGATGATGAAAGTATTGTGCCAATTAATCACATTGATGATCCAAAATTGGAGCAGCTCTCATGATGAAGAGAATCTCGTTAAAGCTAGCTAAGGAAGGAAAATTGTCCTGCACAACAAAGGGATTTGCTCAGAACCTCATGCAAGTCAAGAGGAAAAGTCCACAAGTTAATTGTTGATAGTGTTTGCACAGTCAACTTGGTTTTGAAGAGATGGTAGATAAACTTGGTTTGAAGAGAATAATATGTCGAGATTCTTGCAAGCTATCTTGGTTACTCAAGTGACATCAATTTTTAATAAATGAGCAATGTTTGGTCTGTTAATGCCTATGGATGGTTGTCACATTTTGCTTGGCACACCTTGCTGGTATGATAGAAAGTCACACCATGATGATCGTGCATGGCGAAGAATGAGACTTTAAGGCACACTTTGAGTCCTTGGAAGGAAAAGAGTGAGGTGGCGGAAAAGAGTTCGGAGATCTTGATGTTTTGGGAAAACAATTCTCTAGAGGAGCAAATAAGGAGTGCGCTTGTTTTACATTCATAGCTAAGCTTGTGCAAGCTGTGCGCATAGTAAGGAAGGAAGGAAATCTTCCACATGAAGTGAAGGATTTGCTAATGGAGTTGTAGATGGAATTCATAGGATTTGATTCTATGGAGTTATTTACAAATGATGAAGATTTCACAGAAGCATGGCATGCATCTTTAGAACCAATAAGAGCAGACAAAATATCTTGGCTGGATTATTTTGTACAAGAAGGATTATTGTTTAAAGGTAGACACTTATGCATATGTTAATGTGTGAAAATTTCGTAATGGAAAAGCACAATGGAGGTCTAACGGGTCATTTTGGTTATGAGAAGACTTATGTGCACCAATGTTTTAAAAATCGGAACTGGACTTGGAATGGGCCGAGGGTTGGACCGGAATTAGACCAGTTTAAAATTTATGAACTGGTTTACTAAAAAATACATAAAATATTACAATTTTAATGAAAACAATATATTTTAAAGATTCCAAACCATGATTCCAAACAATTAGAGACAAAATATGCAAAGTTTGCTCATGTATATACCATGTAAGGGTAAATATAGCAAAATGACACCAAGTGCAATACATATCCGAAACAAAATACATAAACAATGAGGCTCTAAATGACCTCTAGACTCCTAGAGTCCGAAAATAATATGCTACAAGATACAACATATTTGATTGATCATCAAACTAGAATAAAGCCAACTAGAAAGTTGGATTTAAAAAAAAAGTGTTTTAAATGTCAAATTGTTGTTTATTTTGGCACATACCAGTTCAGTCTGGTTCAGACCAGTTCAGTACTGGTTCAGTACGGAACTGGTCACCATGCCGATTTTTCTACCGGTTTCTTCCCTTTGCTATTGAATCGGTCGAACTGGCCAGTTTTAAAACACTAATGCACACTTGGCTGAGAATTACTTTTGGCCTATGATGAGGGCAAATGTAAGCTAGTATTGGTAGGAGTGTAGTGTTTGTCAATTGGCTAAAGGTAAAACTCGTAATGCAGGGTTATATCAACCATTACCTATTTAGAGAATCCATGGGAAGACATTAGTATGGATTTTGTTTTAGGCTTGCCTAGGACACAAAAATGTTTTGATTCCATTTTTGTTGTAATGGATAGATTTTCCAAGATGGCACATTTTATAGCATGTAAGAAGACGAGTGATGCAACACACATTGCAAACTTATTTTTAGGGAGATTGTTAGGTTACATGGTTTGCTGCGCAACATAGTTTTAGATTGAGATGTGAACTTTGTTGGACATTTGTGAAGGAAATGATGGAAGAAGCTCAAACCAAACTACATTTGATTTCGACATACCATCCGTAGACAAACAAATAGATATAGGTAGTCGATAGAAGTCTGGGTAATCTTTTGAAATGTTTGACTTAACGCAGGCAAGGGATGTGGGATTGAATGTTGGCGCAAGCTGAGTTTGATTTTACCAATTTAATGAATAGAAGTACAAGAAACACACCATTTCATAATAAATATGAAAGTAGTCCTAGAGGCGTTGCAGAATTCTACATCATAGGAGATGAGCAAGGTAAGAGTGCAGAAATTGAAGATAATGTACTGTATATGTATGAAGTGCACCCACAAGTGCACAAACTATTGGATTAGATTACAATGCAATAAACAATGTGCAACCATGAAGAAAAAAGAAGTTGAATTTCAAATAGGAGACATGGTCTTAGCACATTTGAGAAAGGAAAGATTTCAAGAGGTACATATGATAAATTAGAGTGGAAGAAGATAGGCTTGTGTAAACTGTTGAGGAAATTTGCACCCAATGTGCATGAGGATGATTTGCCAGAAGTTATATATATTTCAAACATTTTCAATGTGGCAGATTTGTATCCTATTTTTGAAGGACAAAGGAGTGAAGAAAGTGCAAGTGCGAATTTACATATTTAAAACATTTTCAATGAAGTAATGTCTATGGCTGTTTGTCACATTTTGCTGGGCAGACCTTCACAGTATGTTAGACTAGCACATTATGATGATCTTGCATGGTGAAGGATGGGATAAGACACACTTTGATCTTTGAAGGAAAAGAGTTAGGAGGTGGAAAAGAGAAGTAGATAAGGAGAGCACTTATTTTTCTTTCATAGTTGAGCTTGCATAATCTGTGCATGTAGTAGGGGAGAAAGTAAAGCTCTTGCGTGAAGTGAATGCTTTGTAGAACCAGGTAAGTGTGGACATAATACCTTGGTTGTGTTGTGTCCAAACAACACGTCCCTAATTTCTCTTCGGAAATCATAGAACCCCTTTTGTCCTTCCCGAAAAGTTGTACTGCTGTGATATTCAAATTTCTATCCATTGCATAGTTTATTTTCTCTCTTGGGCCCCTTCACATTGTTACTTGGTCCCTATTTCGCTATGTTCTTTGCACTTCAAGCGCATGCGATCTCACTTGTCCCAATTCTGTTGCGCGAAATGATGTCTCCTTCTGCGTGTGCCTTGAAAGAATTTTGTGCAAGAGCCTTGCGCGACATTCCTTCGCCCACACAATCTTTCTTGGCATTTCTTGCCTTGCATGTAAACTTTGTGCACGCACCCCTTTGTGTCTTTTGACACACCCCATTTGCATCCATTGAGCGGTGCACATTTCACCTTTCGCAACCCCCTTTCACAACGTCCTAAGTCCCATGCACCAATCCCTTGATTCGCAGATGCGGTGAGCGTTGGGTAGTATCTCACACACTCCATATGTTTGGTCCTTGTGTTCTTGAATTCCTGCAACATTGCGTGAGCCCCCACATTCAAACTAGCTTTGTGCGCTCATTCCACAGACCATGACACGAGTCTTGTGGCCTCCCAATGCTTCATGACATCCTTAACTCACCAAGTAACTTTGTTATACACAACACACATCCTCAAACTTCACAATTCTCTCACGGTTGTATGATTGAATGAATTATGGCCCACTTGGGCAAATGTAACACCTAACACTTGGTTCTCTCAAGCTTTATGTTGTGTAGGTAATACACACGCATTCATGATACTCCAAAACTGCAAGAGAAGTGTTAGAGACTTTTCTAAGCAAGACGCGCGCATAGTTTGACACACAATCCTTCGTATTATACAATCTATGAAAT
Source organism: Taxus wallichiana var. yunnanensis (assembly GCA_018340775.1). Lineage (NCBI taxonomy): Eukaryota > Viridiplantae > Streptophyta > Pinopsida > Cupressales > Taxaceae > Taxus > Taxus wallichiana. The sequence continues at coordinate 28,634,090 of CM031242.1, read as the reverse complement.
ACTAAGAACACACAATCGTTGTGCACAAAGACATAAAAGCATGCGCTACCCAAGTGCTCGTGGCGGGTGTAATATAATTATGTTTTTACCACGCGCTTTCCTTTCATAATGCTAACTTTGCACTCTTCTTGTGCCTTGTAGGAATTGAAGGTATCATCACAAAAGGTTCCCAAAGGAATTCATAAGAGGTCGGAAAGTCCTAACATGCGTAGTGTGTAGAAGACAAACAATACTTGGTCGCTAAATGACAAACTGTGCCACAAAAGTCTATAATCTGTTGTTTCAAACAACAATACCCAAAATTGACGTTCATGTCGAGAGAATATGATCTTGTCCACTTTATCAACAAAAGTTGCTAGAGAAGATCTTGTCGAACATGCCATGTCGAGAGCAAAAGCCGACTAAATTCAAATGGAGATCGACTTTACTTCAAACTGCCCCTTGCGTGCCTTAAAGCATTGAATGCTGTTTGAACTAGATTGAATATCAATTCAGATTTTGTTCTAGAATCACCTGGGACGCATTCAATTTGATTGGTTTTAGTAGCCGTCATCTACTTGCACGATTGGCTAAGACCATTTATTGTAACACTTGTAATTGTGCGAAGGAGTTGCGGTTCTCCTATAAATACCTAGTTGAAAGACTTTGTTATGGTCGATTCTTGTAGAAGGAAGTTTTGAACATTTTCATGCATTTGACATAGTTCTCTTGTTTCTACTTTGTGTTTTGCCTATCTTGATGTTTATGTGCACTCTTTCTATTTGGTTGAAGTACATCTCTTACGCACATTAATAGATATATCATTCGTTGGTTGCTTGAGTTAATTTTCGCTTCTGCGTGTCCGACGACGTTTACTCTCCTCGTTGCTCTGCAACAAATTCCATAGACTCTTGCATTTGCTCATGTCTTGATTGAGCGAATCTTGACTTGAGTGTGAGTATGGTTTCACGGATTTGTCTTCACAACCTCGAAAGGGATCTCTGCCACACCATGAGATTCATTTCTCTTTTTGCCCTACCTTTCTCTCCGTTGCATCTTTTTATAAACTCTGTTAGGTTTAGGACTAAAGCTTGCTATTGGTTTATTATTGCTAACTCTTTATGATTGCAGGTGATACTCATTGCCTGCTATCTTTCGCACTCAAACTCCTGTGCATAATGAATGATTGACCCGCTAGCCACACGCACACTCACGTCTAATCGTTTGAGGCTATATCTCATCATTTTCCTATTGCGCACTCCCGCACATAGTCCCTCTAGATTCTTGAACGAACCAACAAAAGTCCTCGTGAAAATCAAACAACCACCAATCCACCTTGAGCTATTCTCAAGAAAACTTAATGGCCACCAAGACTTGGTGAAACAAAACCTTGGGAGATCCCCACACAAATTTTATTGCTCAATCACTTTCTTGTGTGTGCGCCCTCCTTTCAAGAGAGGCATCGCCCGCCCGTTTGCAAGGAGCCTTGCCTATTGTTGCCCACACTTGCGTGCGAGCCCCTTCTTGCAAAGACTAACATATTTGGTGCTAGGGAAAGGTGTGCAACTAACACGTAACAACATGCTGGATTATTTTGTGGAAGAAGGATTATTGTTTTAAGATAGTCAATTAAGCATGCCTAGAGGGTGGATATGTGAAAATTTGGTGATGGAAAAGCATAGTTGGTTGATAGTTACTTTTGACCTAAGATGAGTGCAAACGTGCGCATGTATGTGCAAGTGTAGAATTTGTCAATTGGCCAAAGGTAGAAGTTAGAATGCAAGGTTGTATCAACCATTATGTATTCTAGAGAAGTGATGTGAAGACATTAGTATGGATTTGTTTTTGGATTGCCTAGGACACAAAAAGGTTTTGTCTCCATTTTTGTAGTGTATAGATTTTCCAAGATGGCTCATTTTATAATATGTAAGAAGACGAGTGATGCAACACACACATTGCAAACTTGATTTTTGGGAGATTGTGAGGCTGCATGATTTATCACACACCATAGTTTCAGACAAAGAAGTGAAATTTGTTGGGCATTTTTGAAGGACATTATGGAAAAATTTTAACCATAGACAAATGGACAAACAAAAGTAGTTAATAGAAGTTCGGGTAATCTTTTGGGATGTTTGATTGAAGGAAGGCTAGGGACAAGGGATGCATTGCCAATTCAAGCTGAGTTTGCTTATAATAATTTAGTGAATATAAATACATCAAAGGCAACATTGTAGGTTGTGTATGGAAGTAGTCCAAGAGGAGTAGCAAAATTGTGTAACATGGGAGATGAGCAAGGTAAGAGCACAAAAGCTGAAGATTATGCAATGTATATGTATGATGTGCACCGACAAGTGCACAACAGTTGGAGAATGGTAGAGCTTAATACAAACAATGTACAGCTGTGAAGAAAGGAGAAGTTGAACTTTAGATAGGATCCATGGTCTTAGTGCATTTGAGAAAAGAAATATTTCCAAGAGGTATATATGATAAATTAAAGTGGAAGAAGATAAGACCATTTAAAGTATTGAGGAAATTTGCATCCAATGTGTAAGAGATTGAATTCCCAGAAGAGAGATATTTCAAATAGTTTCAATGTGGCAGATTTGCCCTTATTTTGAAGGACAAAGGAATGAAGAAACCACAAATGCAAATTCAGATTCAGTTGATTGGAGACCAAAAATGTCAGAGAAAGTTAATGCAGCAGATTTTGAGTGATTGATACAAGATTCAAAATGATGTGCTAGAGGGATTACAATGAATATTTGGTCAAGTGGAAAAGTAGAGAGATTGAAGATGTGACATGGATCAACATAGTTGAAACAACAAATCTTGGCACACCACTAATAAAGCTCACATGCGTAGGAGCTCATAATTTCTTTCTCGCTTGAGGTGTTTGATGCAAGAGCATCTATGTTCACAAGCAATCCCACATCAACCAAAAACAATTAGAGTAGTTGTTTGCATGTTTTCGTTGTTGTGTTTTTGTGGCATCTCCCAAAGAGTTTAGAAGGTTTATGACATCTTCTTGATGGTAGGAATTGCTATTAGAAGCTAGAGCAAGCATTCAGTTGGTGACGCAACACATGAATTGAGTTTGAGCATTTCAAAGGCCATGTGTAGGAAAAGTGCGGTCAATATGTATTGTGGTATTTTTGTGTTAAGCATGCATTTCAAGCAGGATGGCACACCACCTTTGATGCTTGGTGCAAGACTTGAGCACTCGGTGGAAGACGAAGAAAACTTTAGATAGTTAACTTAATGCCACCCTTGTCTTGTGCATGTGGTATCACATACTTCATATCCAAAGGACCATTTGAGAAAATTGCAAGGATTTACTTGGAAGTTTTCTGCGCAGTCTGAATACCAAGGAGTGTAACTTGTGTGCATGATCTTTATAAGTGAAAGAGTTTTAATTCAATTGTTTGTTGTTTAGAAGACGAAGCTGACAATGATTCACTTAACCAATAATTGCGTTTGTTGAGCTAATGCAAGTTCTTCAAGTTGTATTATAATGTGTGAAGGACCTTTGGGCCTTATCTTGCAAAGTGGACTTTGACACATATAATATTTTAGAAGGCTTCAATAAATGTCATATGGGCAGGATGTAGCTGGAATAATATCACGAGTAGGTGGTGCTTGGTTCTATAAGAATTCACCCTCACATAGGAGAGTTAGTTTGACAAGAGTTTGATATAGCTAAATCTTTGAGAGTTCAAGCTGGGTAGTTTTTAGATTGTTGTAGTTGGTTGATCTAGTTAGTTCGAGTAGTTTTGTTGTCATTGTATCTCCTTAGATATTGTGTAAGGACTGTATCTGTTTGTAATCGGTGTCGTGTTTATGTAAGCTGTTGTTTCCTCATTGAAATCAAATAAAGTGTTGTTTATCTCAATTGCTTCCATGCATAAGGCTTCAAACCAGCCATAAGGTTTATTGGTTGGAAACTCTGCGTGGTGTAAGGTTGTTTTTAATTGGATTCCTTCACCATGGCTGCATTGATTATGAACTTACCATTATTGTTGATAAAACCAAGGTAATGATAATTAAACCCAAAAAGGGTTCTACTCTCCAATCTTGTATGATAACAATACCTTGGAAGAGTTACAAACTTACAAATACTTGGGCATTGATTTCAATTGCCATTAAAATTGGAAACATCTTGTCAAAAAAGAATCTTTGGTCGAAGGAAAGCTTATTATGGCCTTGAAAACACTTGCAGAAATGTTATACTCCAGGACCAGGAAAAGAAAAGTTCATTTTCAACACTCTAGTCATTCCAGTTATTCTTTATGGTGTGAGGTGTGGGTTTACAACATCTTTTGTGAGACTTGTAACAGGGTTGAGAAAATTTAAAAGTGTCTTATAAGCTACAATTTTAAAATGAATTGCAATAATTCATATCACATTTTCTTGATTGAATCCGGTTCTACTTTTGTGAACTATAAAGCCATGATTAGATATCTAGGTTAAAAACACAAGTGGCTCTAAAAAAAATTAGATTACAAACACAAGGTGCTCGAATTAAATGATACTAGACTCCATATTATTACTTTGAATATGTGCAATAACCATCATAAATTGAAAAATAAATGGCTTAGAGACGATGAGGCTAGGCTTAAGTATTTAACATAGAAGTCGACAATCTAATCAATAACGCTAATAATATTGTGTCTTACATTTGTTTGAAGTTCAAAGAAAAAATTTGGAATGGCAAAAAAGCAAATTAAAAGGAAGATGAAATACTAAAAAAATTGTTTTAATCCTAGTTTGACGGATTAAAGTTATTTTTCCAACATCTCGAGGCTAAAAATAAAATGAATATTGCTAAACTTAGTAATTTTAAAATAAATTGCACTACTTCATACCGCATTTTCTTGATTGAAGCCGATTTCTTTTGTGGAGTATAAAGCCATGATTAGATACCTAGATTACAAACACAAGCTACTCAATTTAAATGACTAGATTACAAACACAAGATGCTCAATTTAAATGATAGTAGACTCCATGTTATCATTTTTAATATGAGAAATAACCATCATAACTTGAAAAAATAATGGGCTAGAGACAATGAGGCTTTGCTTAAGTATTGAACATAGAAGTTTGACAATCTAATCAATAGCACTAATAATATTGTGTCTTACATCTGTTTGAAGTTCAAAGAAAAATTTGGAATGACCAAAAATAAATAAAAAGAAGATAAAATACTATAAAAATTGTTTTAATCCTAGTTTGGCAGATTTAAGTTATTTTTCCAACATCTTGAGGCCAAAAAATAAAATAAATATTGCTAAAATTAGAATTAACACTCACAACCTTCCTAGTGAATCTGGTCGTCGGACTAATCGAAAAACACCTTGGGGTGTGTGGATTTGTAAAATCTGTGATAGTAATGATGTTGAGGATGAACACCATTTCTTTTTGAGTTGCACCGCCCTCGAGAAAAGTGAAGTTACTTCACAAAGTTTCTTAACTCAAATCCTCTGCCAAACCTTATACTTATAGCTTGTATGAATCAAAATGACTTGGGTACCTTCATTTCCACCATGTTAAAAAATATGAATGATATGGTAAAGAATATCTAGTCTAGTTTCTATTTCATCAATAAGTTTGAGTGGACACTACCTTATTTCCCCTTTTCTATTTTGTAAGACACTTCTTAATTTATACGCATGAAGATTTGAAAGAATAAAGAGGGGCATGATTGCAATGTCATTGACAAGTTTTATGGATGGCACTTCATCAATGGGCACTCTTGAAGTGTCGAGAGCATGGCGGATACAAAGGATCACAAGATCATCATCAACAATTACAATGATAGATTGCACAATGATGTTTTTTTTTTGATTGATAAAGCGGGTTGAAGGGACCCGTTCCCTATTAAAAAAAAGCAGAGGCCAATTCCTCTGAAAACAACAGGATTTTAAAAGTAACAAGGGAAACAACACCTACAACTAAACACCAGCTTCAAAAAGCATTAGAATGACCAAAACATCCTAAACAAAATTTATTTCCCACCTTGTGATGGAAAATAATCCTCAATGCTGCCCATTCGACCCTTTTTGTTTTTTCACTTTTTTACTTCAAACCACTTGCCTTGGTCAGTCGAGATAACCAACGCAAGGTCATTAGGGATTGCCGAAGCAATCATTTTATCTGACATGGAATCCCTATTTGATTCTGAACTTTCTGAAGTATGTCCCCTTTTCATTCCACCAATTACCAGGTGATTTTCTTGAATTCCCATCTCGGTGTCCTCCTTCTCTGTGACTATTTTATTCTCGAGGTCAAATTATTCGGAACATCCTTAAAGTTTGAAGCGGATACCAAATCCAGGTTAACAAAGCCCCAACCGCTAGAAGAAGTCGATCCATTCTTTTTGTAGATTTCTGGTTTTTATTAAAGGGACAAGTAGCTTGTAGATGACCCGTATTTCTGCATAATCTGCACCGGAATGCAGTATTCTCATAGTCTAATATTTGGATATGTTGAAAATTACCAAATTTAAGATTGATCCGATCCGGTAATCCCTTGCTCAAATCAATTTCAACGCATATACGGGCAAATGAACAAAGGCCCGAATGCGTTCTATCCAAGTCTTCTTTGATAAACTTGCCCAAACCATTACCAATATCCTCCAGGGCATACCATAGATGCAAGGGGAGGTTAGGGAGCCTGACCCAAATAGGTGTTTTGGCAACCAAATAGGTGTTCGGATCGAAATCTGGAAACCATGGAGTTATAAATAAACCCGCATGCCCCCAAAACCACGGACCATCTGTCAAACATCGCTGATAATCTTCCACTTCTCTAAAATGGACAACAAAAATCCCTTGGAACAGAGGGATATTTCACATTTATTGGTCCAAGTTTCGAATACCCACTGGTACAATGTTGAGGATGAAGGCCAGAACCCATTAAACCTACCAATCACTGCATCCCGTGATAAAGTTTTGAAATATTCCTCCACTTCAGGGTTCTTGATGGTTACAGAGGGAATATCCTCGGCCAGATCGACCAGGTAGGCCAGATTGCTTGTTGTTTTATTGCCTGAGGATCGGCCTCCGCTGTTTTCCAGTATATCTTTAAAAGAAGAAGCCTTCCGGGGATCCAAACCATGATGACCTGTAGCACCGCTGCCGATGCTCCTGTGACTGTTTTTGTTTTTCCCACCGCTCCCCACCAAAGTCCAGGCGGAATTTGTAACCCTAGGAATAGGGCCCAACTCCTCCACCTTCTTATCCCGCCCTCCAATACCATGCTCTCCTCCTCCAGCCCTGAGACCCCCTGCTGTCAAACCGTGCTTATTCTTTCCCTCCGCCGTGACCTGCAAACCCTCTCCCCTTCCGCCTGCGGCCGTTTCCTTATTCACCGATTTCGCACTCTGTCCCTCCATTCTTTCCCGGCATTCGCACCGTGATCTAGCACCATCTAGCCGTTCGATTGCACAATGATGTTAAAGACAAATAGATTGCACATTTGAATGATACAACCTCACAGGTCCTGCAGACCAATTTATTCTGAAGAACGTTAAAATTCGTCATCATCATGAGTATGACTCTTCTCACACCATATTAGTCTTGGATGATTGTGGTTTCTTGCCAAAAGAGTTTTTTTGATGTGGAAGTTACATCCTTCTTTACCTTTGTCTTAAGCTTTTCTTGGATGGTTAATGCATTTTTGTATTCTCCTCCCATATTCTTAACCTACAACTCTTCAACTCTCTTTGGATGTTTGGAGATAAACTGCTATGGTATTCTCAGGTTCACATTTGCTCGATTTGCAGAGTCTGGAAGTTTTTGGGTATTCATAAACTGATTGATTACATCCTTGGCGCAATTGTTGCCATTTAATATACTGGTCTTCAGAGACATCTTCTGGATAATATTCATCCTTTAAGGCATCTACTTAGTGCTGCCAAGTTTCTTATGAAACACTTAACTTCTTATCTTTATATCAGATTATAGTAATCCGACTATTTTGAAAGTGAAAGAAACTTTCAGAAGTGCAATTTGTTTCCCCTTTTTATCAGAAAAAATCATTCTCTTTATCAGAATTATATGCTACAACACCTTGAATCTTGCTTTAAAATTTTTTTACTCGAAACTTAAGAGGTGTTGGCTTCCAAATAATTCATGCAAAATGGATGGACATGTCATGTATTTGTTTATGGAGTACAGTCTAGATTGCATCATTGATGATGTTGCAGTCATGATCTTTGTTTCTGTATCGTATGCCTTGTGAGATCGTTTGAAGCAGGACAAAGGGTGATTTGAAGGGTCCCGTGTCTGGACTTTGAGCTTTCAATCATTTGATCTCATTTGACTTGACATATGCTGCAAAACTGAACCTCTCAGATACCACTGATTTGGATGTTGGGGGACATTTGGTGGACAACATTCTAAATCTCTAGAATTTAGATATGTATGCGTGAAAACATTAGTTAAGTATAAACAGGAAATCAGAGACATAAATAACACCCACTCTTAACTCAAAAAAATGTGTATAGGACTGATAAATTTTATTTAGACATTTTGTACGCGAGCTCTCAAAAGAGATGAATGACTGTCTATATCCTCTCAGGGGCGTTTTATGCCCTAGGCAACCTAGGCAGCTGCCTAGGGCGCATGACAGGTAGGGGCGCCTAAAAATAATCTCTCCCATGTCGGCTCTCTCTGCTTGGGCAGAGCAGTAACACAAATTCATTATATATACATTGGTAAGGGAGGAGGGGAATTACCGGGTAGCCTTGCAATGCTTTAAAAAGGATACCCTGATACCTTTACATCTATGCATTTGTTTCCCTAGGTTTCTGGAAAAAAGGCTATCACATGTACTCAGAGTGCTGGAAAATATGAATTCATTCGAATTTATGCTACACCGCATCATTCTGAAAAATAATTTCAAAGCCTCTCTACTTCGTCTGCACTTATGATATCCCGAAATAAGAGTTTCCCAAGACACCACATCTTGCGCATGCATTTTGTCAAACAACTGATGCACACTCTCTATCTTTCCAAGTTTGGTATATCCGGTTATTAATCTATTCTAGAATGATACATCGTCTTGTTTGGGTAATTTTTCAAACATGTGGCATGCATCTGCAATACTTCCCAAATGGAAGAGGCACCAACACAGAATAATATCACTCTCTATACGGCCATTGAGAATTAAATGGGTATGGGTATTCTTAACAGATTTAGAATTGATAGACTCCTGTAGCGAATGAAAAACATGTTTTAATGGTTAAGCGGTTGAGTTTTTGCATGATGATTTGCCACAAAGCATTCCCATTACTGAAGTATGATAGTTTGTTGGAAGCATGTATACATCGGTTGCGGATTCTCAGACTAAATTTCCTGAACAACTGGAAGCCTAGGAACGATTTTGTTGATCGGAATGCAGAGAAGACCAAGCCAATGATTAGTTGATAGGTTTCTAATTTTTTATCTGTTTGGCAGCTATTTGTTCTTTTTGTTGTATTTGCAAGTACCTCTTTTTGTATACTGATATAATTTATCCTTATTTTCAAATATAAATAATATGTGGGTTTCACCATGTTTTTTGTAAAGATATTGGCAATAATTTTAATTTCTTCGACCTCAAAAGATTACACGCATGATGGTAAATACATACAGAGAGTTTTTGACTGAAATTACAAGAGTTCGGGAGAGGAGGGGGCGTACACTTCGAGTATTGCCTAGGGCTCTCTGAAACCTTAATTCGGCCCTGTATCCTCTACCCAATTCAATTGATATATGTTCATTGCCATCGGTAATATGGAATGTGAAAGAACTTCTATGGAAGATGAATGACTACTCTTCCACATATGACACTTCGTCTTTAGTGGGTTATGGATGAGCTGCATCAAATGGCAAGAGTCGGTCTGGGCCCCTAGGGTGCTACCCCTTGATCTTGTGAGGGTAACTCCTTAAGTTATACAGGGTGCTTTGCCCCACAAGGCAAGGGGACAGCACTGAATGTGGGGAGATCGAGCATGTGCCATTGTGTATCAACAAAAATGTTGGCGTGGTAACAGATGCCAGATTGTAAGGGATCGGACTATGAAGGAGATCATTTTTGTGGTCATCATCTACCATAGATTAGAACTGCCACATGGATCATATGCTCTCAGCTCTAGGGCTGTGGGAGAAACACATCCTAATAACAACACTTTAAATTACTGGAACTTAGATGGGCTATAAACAGAAGCAAATCCTAATAACAATTGCAGAACTGAAATGTAAATGATTGGAGAACAAAATGTTAGACAAGTACATTGAGCTGAATATGTATATGGAAACTGTTTTTATTATATTTAACTCTGTCCATGAGAAAAATACATAATAACTTTATCCCTATGTATGTGCCAAGAGATATCTTAGAATCCCTGAACGTCTGAATGGGAGGTTACTAATTAGGCAAACAAGGACAAACAGATTTGGTGGCTAATACTTGAGTTCTGGTTAGGATTGTCTTTTGTAATCTTTGGCCCTCTGGAACAGTTATCAGAGGTTAAATTTTGCTTTCCAACTCCTTTTTGCATTTATTTGTAAAATTTAAAGTTATAGTTAAATTTGCATGAATAAAAGGAAACCCTCCATTAATCACATTAGTTTTAGCAGTGCATATTTCATCTCTTCGACAAGCATGATAGAAGAATGCCTATGCAAGGAAAAAAATTGTGTTGTTATTCCCCTTTAATGATTAAAAGACATGTCCAACTTTGTCATTCCGAGCACAATGAATTCTAATATCACTAGACCAATTTTGGTAGTATCAGTTAAATGGCTTGCAGATAAAGGTAATTCGAGAAATCGTTTCTCCTGGTTCCTCTTCATTTGGTGTTGACTATAAGGTTTAACTTCCTTCACCTGAGCCTCAATATATACAACCATTTTGAAACTACATGCACTTACGTGACATCTAAATATAATTTATCGTTTACTGTTAATGTTATGACAGTTCTGGCTACCCGTAATTGCTTTTTTGAGACTGAATTGGATTACAAGAACTGTGGCATGCATCAATTATTCAGCCTTTTGACACTTTATTAGATGTAAGGTACTTGTTGCACTTGCATTATACACATTGCCATTGAAGTGCTCAAGTTGCATTGAGGAGAGCTCAAGTTGCATTGATTCTCCTCATTCATGCATGTTAAACCAGTTCAGTAGTTGAACCAAGTGATTGAGGCTCCTCTCAACCTAAGTTGCTATGTGACTATAATCAAAACAGCATCCCAATATGAACTAATTGCAATGTATAAAGCATCATTACAAAGGCGTGTCAATTTCATTACAAGAAGCTTATTAATAATTATATAAGCCCGAGCATTCAACAATACCTTTTTCATCCAAGGAAACAAACTACAACAAACTTCAACCTACATACAACCACGTGCTATCTTTAGGACTAATGAAACTACGCCTAACAATATCAAACCATTGTAGGTATTATCACAAACAATGTTTTAATTAATCTAATATGCACCCCTAGCCTCCTTCCTCCCCCTGCCCGCTCCCATCTCTCCTTAATGACTAAATTGGATATGATCTTAATGATTCAATTACTACATCAATAATGTGATCTTACGTAGGATATGGGGCTCAAAGAGTTTGATTAAGCCCATACATGAACTTAAATCAATTTGTAACCATGCTGTACTGCCAATGCAGCAAAATCACCAAGTGTCCCTACATCTCATTGGAGTAAATGGGCAACTAGCCACTGCAACCGCCTAGTAAATTATGAATTGGTGCTGAATATTGTGTCCACTTTGTTGTACCTTGAATCGTCATCTTGTCTTGAATTTTTATGTTTACTCTGTTACAGTGTTTATTTCCAAAACAAACTATCTCTCCAATCTATATAGGCGGGGCCTCGGGATTAGGGTGCCTCTATTTCATAATATATCCAAGACTAAATATACTGCCATGTTATATCCTTTTAGGGATATTCTTGCGTCGATCTCTAGAGCATTTGACACCTAACACTCGTCAACCTTGAAGTAGCTTGGGACATATACCACAAACAACAGTTTGATGTCCTATCTGCATGCCCCTACCACCAACTCCAACATTCATGGCAGCTTTTTTCCAGGCATTCCTTTGGCCTCTCCAAATGTGTGAGTCATGAATACATGCAAGCAACAATAGTAAGAGAAAAATTCACTTGCTCTTCACCTTGCACCATTTGCTTTTTCGATCTTGTAGATCGGCCTTCCATTGATTGAGGCAAGTCACCTCCCGAACATCGGCCTGCCAAAGTACACCAATAATTTCAATCGCTGCTAGTGCATGTGCTTTTGTTGTTTTAGGATCAACCTATGTTGCCAGGATACAAATACGGGTACAGGTTCGATATGCGGATACATCAATTTAAAAAAACCCTTGGGTACGATACGTCTTGGATACGTCCGTACACACACATATATAATATATATATTTATGTACATATACTCATTTTACTCATTTTTTAGTCCATAAAAACTGAAATAGTAATACAAAACTTGAATCAATGTTCAAAACATTCAATATACTTAAGACTTTGCATTTTCATTGATCATGTGGCTGCCATACATGTGATATACGAATATCATGTCAACATGAATATGTACAAAACATGAAAAATATACTAGGATCAATGTTCAAATTTTCAAAACATACAATATACTTAAGATTTCACATTTCATTGATCATGTGGCTGCCATACATATGATATATGAATATCAAGTCAACATGAATTATGAATACAAACAAATCTAGAATATATCATCTAGATTTTCCTCAAAATCAAGTTCTTGCGCGCCACTTGCGCTAGCTCCACTCTCATTAGCTGCTCTTGTCGAAAAGAGCCTCAATCGCTCCCATGTTGCTTTCTGAAGCAAAAAACATGCCCATTTCACTTCTGACCACATTGAGTATAAATGGATCAAGAAAAAGTCTTCTGAATGCTGCCCCGGGTCCATTTCCAACTTCGGAGTCAGAGAATTGTGGCTGCCTATTAGGTAGCCCAAGTACGTTAGAACTATAATACTTTGTATTCGGTGCATAAAAAAGAAAATGTAATGCGGTGGTCATTTTATTCCACCTCTTCATTACCACACTCTTGACCTCATTGTAGAAGGTCTCTTTAGGATCTTGATCTTTTGTTTGTATTACATCTCTGATACGTTCAAGCATAGAATCTATTCCATCATATATCTCTCCCATGCATGCTGCATCAGTATCTACGAATCTGATCATGGAGAGAATGGGCTCTGTAAAACTCAGCAAGTACTCAACCTTGGCCCACCAATCATCATCAAGGACCCATGATTTTACCCTTGAAGCTTTCTCTGTATTTGACTGCCTCCACACTGTCCAAACATTGTTGATCAACATACTTTGCTAAAGCCTCTTTCATCTGTACAAGTCGTCTCAAAATGAGCGTGTGAGAGGCAAATCTTGTTTCTGCAACCTTCAACAACTCCAACCTTGAGAATCTCTTGAAAATGGCTTGTGACATATGATGGTTTGTGATAAACATCTGAATGTCATTTGCCTCGGTGTAAATTTGCTCAATCCATGGGATTTTTCCAATCTTTTGGAGCATCAAATTAAAGGAGTGAACAACACAAGGGGTCTAAAAATGTGCTCATATCTACCCTCTATTATCATCCCCGCTTGCTTTACGCTTTTAGCGTTGTTCGTGATGACTTGGACAACATTCTGGGGGCCCACCGACTCAATAACCTCTATCAAAATGTTGGCAATAAATTGTGCATCTTTGACTTCCCCTTCATAGTCAATGGCTTTAAGGAACATTGCCCCTTTAGGGCATATTGCAACAACATTTATGAGGGGTCTATTTCTAGCATCTTTCCATCCATCTGAAATGATGGAAACCCTTGTATCCTTCCATGATTCTCTGATTGGCTGCAAAGTGTTGTGAATGTGTTCCACTTCCTTTCCCAAGAGTGTGGTTCGAACCTTTTCATAACTTGGGGATTTGTACCCTTGTGGAGCTTCATTGACAACCTTCACCATTTGATGCCAATATGGAGACCTCAATACATTAAAGGGCAACCCACATGCATAAATGCATTGAGCAACAACCTCATCAACAATCTCCCTCTTTTCAATATTAAATGCTTTTTCCAATGCTCCTTTTGGCCTTTTTCGTGAGGTCTCTAGACTCTCTTCATCAAAAGGGGAATCAAGTGGTTGACTTTGAGTTTGGATGAAAGGATGAGTAGTAGGTCTAGGTGTGGGTGGTCGTGATGAAGGCCTTCTTTGCAATGGAATTGTTCTAGATCTATTTCTTTCAGCTTGTCTATCAGCCTCCTCTTGCTCTCTTAGGTACTCTGCCATTTTTTCATTTGATATTTTTGGGCACTTCTTTATCCCCACACCTCCAACCCCAGTCAAATGGATTTTCAATTGGCTATATGAGGATTTGTACTGAGTATGACAACCATGACATATCCAAATCCGACCCCCACCACCAACAAGGTTGTCTACCATTGTCACATGTCTCCAAAGAGGGGAATTAGGATCATGTCTCACAGGAATTGATGTGTTTTCAGAAGCTTCTTGGCCTTGCACTCCAATTGAAGCAAAACTTGATGCCATCCTAATTTGTTTTTGATCACCAAGATCACCATAACGGCGCGAGGTGAGAGCATACACAAAGTTAGGATGTTTAAAAAATTAAAAACATTTTGCCTTAACATAAATAAATTAGTTATGTCATCCTAATCTGTTTTTGATCACCAAGATCACCATAAAGGCGCAAGGTGAGAGCATACACAAATTTAGGAAGCTAAAAAAATAAAAATAAATTTATTAACATTGAACAATGCATTTAAAAATTAAAAAAACGATTTTTACTAATTATTAAATTAAAAAATCTTAACCATGCCATCCTAATCTGTTTTTGATCACCAAGATCACCATAAAGGTGCAAGGTGAGAGCATACACAGAGTTAGGATGTTTAAAAAATTAAAAACATTTTGCCTTAACATAAATAAATTAGTTATGTCATCCTAATCTGTTTTTGATCACCAAGATCGCCATAAAGGCATGAGGTGAGAGCATACACAGATTTAGGAAGCTAAAAAAATTAAAAACAAATATATTAACATTGAACAATGCATTTAAAAATTAAAAAAATGATTTTTACTAATTATTAAATTAAATAACCCTAAACCATGCCATCCTAATCTGTTTTTGATCACCAAGATCACCATAAAGGTGCGAGGTGAGAGCATACACAGATTTAGGATGTGTTTAAACTCTAAACTTAAAAAAATGCAACAAAATAAATTAAAAAAACTGTAAAAATAAAAATAAAAGGATGAATTAAAAAATACCTGTAGTGTAGATCCTTGTTGCAATAGATCCTTGTTGCCTCCAAACAAATGCTACCTCCAAGGACCAAATGTGATGTCTACTCTTTTAGTTTTGAATGAACAATAAATTTAAAACAATCTCTTCCTCTCAAGTCTCAACAATGGCTTCCTCTTCTCCTCCTTGCAATGGTGGACTCCAAACAAAAGAAGCAATGGCTGCCCCTCCTTCCAATCTTTGCCTCCTCTAAGCTCTTCAATTCTTCTTTGGCTCTTTGCTCATACACTTGCAAAAACCAACAATGAATTGTTTGTGTGATTTCAAATGAAGGGGTGAGTGCTTTTTATAACTTTTTGAGGTGATTAGGGTTTAATATTTTATTCATTTTAATGTTAGGGTTCGTTTTTTTGCATTGACTAAGTCAAAAAATAAAAAAAGTTTTTAATGCTTAAAAAGACGTTTTTAGGGAAGGGTTTGTGGCGGGTATGTGGGGGTTTGTCCCGGGTACGTCCAAACATACCCGTGGCGTACCCTAGACGAACCCCCATGTACCCTGTACGTATCTGAACCTATACCCTAATGCATCCGTCTTGGATACGTATCAGGAAGGGTTCGGCGAGTGGTCCGGGTGAACCCTTGCATCATAGGGATCAGCCAGTTTATACAACCCCTTCTTACCAATACCAACAACTACCTTGTTATTATGAAGACTCGTGACCATACACATGCTTGAAACTCTACTCAAAGATTATGATTCTTAGTTATATCACTTATAGATAGAAAATCTTTGTCCATACTAGGAACATTCTTGAAAGTGTAACTAACAGAATTGTTGAATGTGACACGGACATCTCCTCATACTCGAACATAGAGAGTCCAACCATTACCCAAAGAAACAAATTCACTACTACTATAATTGTTAATGAACTTAACATACTAGTCTTTATGACAGTTATAGTATCGGGATGCACCTGAGTTGAAATACTAGGTTGTAGTCTTAGTTTATTGGTATTGAGATGCCACAAGTGCAAAATCACTTGTTACCTGTAGTTCATCGTCAACAACATTTGCATATTGTGACCTCTTTTGACTGCGTGCCAGGTCATGTGGTCTTTTTGGAGAACCTCACTTGAAATTTCCAAACTATTTATAGTAATAACATTTCCACTTTGATCTATCACCTTTAGAAGAGTCATGTGATGAATTGCTGGAGTTACTTCTCCATTTGCCTTTAAATCGTGCACTGAATGCACTCTCTATTGAAATATAAGGCTTATTGTTTATTATTAAGTCACGTTTAGTTATGTATTAACTAATGAACTGTTGTAACCACTTAAACCATTTTGTTACTATCTCTTGCATAATAAAATGATGGACACAATCTACAAGTTTGCAATCCGCTTCTTCTTTATCATCCCTTCTTTATTTGAGTCCTCTAACATTGATTTTATAGCTCGGCGCTTGATATGGTTTGCAAATCCTAAATTGAAGATTGCAAATCATGAACATAAGGTTGTAACTCGCAGAAAACATCAAGATTGTGAAGCTAGGGCAGGCGAAGGAGAAGAAGAGTACAGTTGCGAAAGTCTTTAGGGCACAAAGATATATCAGGTCCCATGAAAAGGGATAAATCGCGAACAGTAAATCGTTCATTGGATAATTTTAGAAGCTGTAAAGCCTCTTTATGTCATTTGTCATAATCTTCCAAATACTATGTGGTCTTTGCCCAGGATAATTTTATCAAGATCCCTGTTCTCGCCAACAGTTTGGGTTTTATGCATTTTAGTCAATTTTTGTGAATCAGATAACAACAGATGCTGAATAACAGCTACCTTGACCATTTACCTAGTCCACCTGGACCATGCAAACAATTGATTTTGTAAAATGACAAAGCTTTAGACCAAACTTGCTTCACTTGTATGTCTGACTCTCTAATATGTACCCCCAGGCAAATTTTCAGACATCAAATAGCATTTGTAATGTGCCTTTACAAGCATTTTTTTGAATTTGCAATGCTGTGTCAGGCTTCACTTAAGGAAACCAAGCACCTCTCCTTCACCAGCAACATCCTTTTTCTCACATGGCTGCACTCTTTGTTGCTGTGCCCTTTCTCTTTCCTTCAGACTGGCAGCAAAGACAAGAACACCTCCAAACAGCAGCAGCAAATACCTCACTCGGGATGTTTAATTCACCCTTGCTGCTGCACTAATCTCTGTCTTTTAGTGCCTCTCACTCCTTCCGGCAGTCACACCAACACTACTATTTTTCTTCTGACACATCAGGCATTTCTCTCTGCTCCACGCCTTGCCCCTTGACAAACCAGGTACTTCCCCTGCTCCACACCTTAACCTGGCTGTCTCTAAACAGGCTCGCACTTCTATACACAGCAAACGTGATGACAACAAATTTGAATTATGAGACACATTTATCCTTTCCTCTTGCTTTGACAAGGCTCTGATTTCCTGGCAGATCCACATGCAGGGTGCACCATGCACAATGAAATATATGCAACCTCCCTCACTTTTCTGCTTTCAAACACCTGAGCATGATTCTCTCCTTTACAGGCTCTTTAATGGACTGGCTCTGATACCGTATAAGCTTTATTAACAAGCTGTGTTGATTACATTGCAGAGAGGCATATTATACAAGCGTCAGCAGTCAACAATACTTCCTACAACCAAGGCAACAAAATAAAACAAACTTCAACCTACGTACAACCACATGCTATGTTTAGCTCAAGAAAAACTATGTGTAACAATATCAAACCATTGTAAGCATTATTACAAACAAGGCTTTAACTAATCTGATAATGCGCGTATGGTTTGTAAATCCTTTCCTTTTGTATTGCAGACATTTCTATATCAGATTCTTCGTGGCATTGCCTACTGTCACTCTCACCGTGTTCTTCATCGAGATTTGAAACCACAAAATTTGCTTATAGACCGCCGAACCAATGCTCTGAAACTTGCGGACTTTGGACTTGCAAGGGCATTTGGAATACCAGTGAGGACCTTTACTCATGAGGTAAATGATTCAGCTGCCACTAAACATGAGTTTATGTTAAAAAGTTCATGGCTTTCAAAGTTCATTTTATCACCTGTCTGCAAAAAGTAAATATACAGATTATTGTTCAGGTGGTTACATTGTGGTACCGTGCGCCAGAAATTTTGCTTGGGTCCCGACATTATTCAACTCCTGTTGATGTTTGGTCTGTGGGTTGTATCTTTGCGGAAATGGTAAATCAACGGCCACTTTTTCCAGGAGACTCAGAGATTGACGAACTCTTTAAGATTTTCAGGTGATCTCCAGACTGTATCACATGCAATTTTGGATAATGATTTTTCTATATGCTGGTTAGAATTTATGTTTGGTCTTGACCTTTTTGTGTCTCATTTGTAAGAGCTGAAGTGTTTCAGTTTCTATTGTAATGTTCTTTCTAAAGGGTGCTAGGAACACCAAATGAAGAAACATGGCCTGGAGTCACTTCTCTTCCAGACTTCAAGTCAGCTTTTCCAAAGTGGCCTCCTAAGGTATGTATCTCTATGGAAATGGCTGAGTTAACATAATTGATGAGATTCCGTTTTCTAAATTTATGTAAATTAGCTTTCAGCTTGTGCTTTCTATATTGTGAATTTTGCATGTGCTTGGTGCTTTGGCCTCATCCAGCCAGCACACATCCTTGTCCTTTTACATCTCTTTTAAGTTTAACATGCACTTTTGGAAGCAATCTCTTTACTTTTATAAGTTCTGTAGGTGAGATTATGACAATGTTTTTGTTATGAAGTGTCACATCTAGATAGATGCAAACAAAGCCCATGTATGAAATAACTCCGTAGATATTAGTAACACCATACATATATGGGTTTCTGTGGAGGAAGACAATCACCAAACCATGTCTGAAGACAGGTGTCCCTTGATGTTTACCATCATAATGGCACACAGTAATTTTGGATTCTAACTAACTTATCTCATCAACTAGCATAAAATAAATAAATAAATAAATAAATAAATGAATCACTAAGCAACCAAAGTTTTAACTCAAAGCAGTAGCAATGCCCCAGAAGGCTTGGGCTCTTTACAGTAAAGCAACTTTCCGAAAGACTCGAGGATTTCACTTAATATGTAATTCTCTGAAATATTTTAGGACTTCACTAAGTTTTATGTGATGTTACAACTTGAGTATATCAATGCCTTGTAGGATTTGGGCACATCCCTGTATCAATGCCTCACCGTGTTTGAGGAATTGACTGTATCTTCTAATGCCCTTGATGTGGGCACTTCCATGTATCGATGTGGCTATAGGAACTTTTTATTGTGTACAGCTTTTGTCTTGTCTCTTTTTGTGCAAACACATTTTTCTGTTTTATGACTTGCGAATTGTACATATCTGTCAGCCACATTGTGTGTGGCCTAGTGACTGCATCCTTAGTACTAGTTCAGGCTATGGTATTGCTTTTTGTGTATCAGGTTTGTTTATGATGTTGTCGATCTATGTTCTTGGATTTACAGATGGCCTCTGCCTCTGATGTAAGAACTTTATATATATAATGTTCTGCTTATCAAAAAATGTGAACACCTTCTTGGTTTATTTTATTTCTCATCGAAATTAATTTCATTCTTGGCATGGCTTTTCACTAACGGTAATGGCAAGCATTAACCTGATCTATCTATGTCATGGTTTATTTTTGGATAATATATTTGTGGTGCTTCAATATTGTGTAATTTCTGAAATATTAGTGTTGAAAGCTTAATTTTATGATTTAGTTTGGTAAGACACCTTTATATTTTGTAGTCTTTTCTTTATGAAAGCAAGTTTGTTCCTTAACAAAATTTGTGGAATTGTCTTTTCTTTATGAAATCTTATACTTTATTCACTCTTTGTTCTGGGTCTTACAGGATTTAGCAAGTGTTGTCCCAGGACTTGAGCCTGCTGGAGTAGATCTTCTTTCGGTGAGAACAAACATTTTTCTCATTTGAAGCAGTTTGACAGCTCTAACATATCATGTGAATAACAAGATATGATGTTGCATTGCAAATTTACTTGTTGCTGACTAATGTCTGCTTCATTCTTATTCTCTCATGAACAATGCATCACAGAAAATGTTGTGCCTGGAGCCCAGCAGGCGCATCACTGCTCGAACTGCCCTGGAGCATGAATTTTTCAAAGATCTTGGTGTTGTTCCTTGAATCACCTATATCTCAACTCTGATCGCTAAGATCGTTGGATAATTGTATTGTAGTTTTGTTTCACCAGTGAGCTGTGTTCAGAGAATGGTATATTAGATAGACATGTATGAGTGTCAGGATTGGTTATGTCATGTTCTTGTTTTCTGCTTCCTTGTAAAGGATATGCATCTTGGGTGTAACTGATTTGGTATGACTGGTTCATGATTTCTTAGCCCCTGAAGAGGATAACACAAAACTTTAGCCTTAAAACAGATTGTTTTAGACTAGCAAGAAAACCAAACACATGATTTTCTCTGTTGTCCTTTCTATGGGATAGAAGCTTTAGCATGATCAAAATGATCAGATGAAAATGTTACGTGTCTGCCAGATTGCTCTGTGATCTCTTGTATTATGATTTCAATGCTTCTTACAAGATTTTTATGTTTATTGCCATCTCAAGAGTATTGATCTGAAATATTTCAATGAAAATACCTTCCTTTGTTTTGTTACATAGTCAGGATGAGGGGTTTCTCAATTTTAGGTGCTATAATAATATTTCCACATTGAATGTGAAAACTTACATTAAATTTTAAACATGACAGTAACCACAAAATAATACTCAGACTGGTGCATGACCTTGCATGCAAAGTTTACTCACGGAGATTTGTTCCTGTGAGAGCACTGCCATTACCTAGATTATTGATTTTGGAGCTTGGTTTTGAATTAGGAGTTGCACAGAATTTGCTTTACTAACAGCAAGGAGGATCATGGAAATGTTGGAATTTCAAAGAAGAAAATAAAAGCAGCCTCTTCATGCATGGGCTGTTGCTCAGCTCCAAGCGCCTGTATACTGATAACATATGAACATATTAAATCGGGTTGTAGGATAAACATTAGAAATTTATCAAAGACTGAAATTTGGTACCATGGAGAGTCGTTACTCAAGATTGACTGTTTCTGTTGAGCGTCTTGATATTATACATATTAATCTTAATTCGGCTTCAGAAATAGCCATTAACATCTCATGCAAGCCTCAGATTCCGTATTATTTAGTGTTTGTTCTTTCTTTTTATGAATTGAGCACCAGCATAGATAGAGATACACTAGAGAGTATTTAAGATTGATTGCTCTTGTTGAGCTGTTTAATTGCTCTTATGTCCATGCAACAACTATATATTTTTACTGAGGAATCTGTACCATTGCAAAGCTTATGAAATGTGATTTTGGGCATATTAAGTTGTCGCAAGATGTAGCAAAAGTACCAACAAAATTGCATTGTTTCAGAGTCTGGGGAAAGGGACACAGAATACTCATTTATGTGCTTTAGAAGGGGTGATAGAGGAATCACATTCTCTTAAGACGATCACATTCAAACTTAATTTTGTAATTAATTACTTTGTTGGGTGGATACTTTATATTCTTCTATATATCACCCCATTAAATAATGAATCAGTAAGTTGATTTGAAATGTTGGGTTTTGTAGCTCTCAACATCAAAATGCTGAAATCTCAAATTTGTCTATATTTGCATTATTTTTATCATGAGATAATTTGTGGGCACAGATGCTTCATGACATGCCTTGAGAGCTTCTCCTTTCAAATAGTTGGTGCTGTTTATTTATTCATTTTTTTCTTCTTGAAATATTGCAAATATTCTCTTTTTCAAATTGGATATTGAAACAACCAAGTTTCTTCCATACCTCGTGGCTTTGCTATAAGATTAAGATGTTCTTCCACTATTTCATAAATAACAACTTTAATCTCAGTGCATTAGATTATTTGCAGACTTTTTATTTCGGGGGCACTCTACTTGACGATTCTAACTTATGTATTATTAGTTTCCTTTTGAAGGGGCTACGGGTCATTAGGGTTAGGGTTCCTAGTGTTTTTCTGTCTCTCTCCCGAAGTCATGAGCCCAATTTGTATCCCTCTACATTGCAAAATGTGTCTTTGCTCTTGATGAACTTCAAGGTTAGGTCAGAAATGTTGATTTTTATAATTTCTCTGCAATAATGGTCTCTTTAAAAGTAATAGCAATAATTTCTATTCAAATGTTTTTATACTAATTTTTGTTTTATGGCAGTTTCCATGTCATGCCGTTATAAAATGAAATGTTATAGCTGATGACTTTGGGAAAGCTGTATTTCATATAAATGTCATAAACAAATGAGAATGCAATTGAAACGATAGATAGCTTATAAGCTTTAGTCCCTACTCATTGTAATATAGAAATCAAAGCATGACGACACTCTCAGGTTTTTGGGGGCATGAGATAATTTTGAGGGTGATTATCGCACCACAAGAGTGAAGGAAACACAAAGAGGTGAAATGGTATATGTAGATAGTGAGAAATGGAATTGGGAAAGGTGTCAATGCCATTGTTGGTCCATATGTCATGCCACCTACCAACTAGCATAACCTCAAGCAATGGTGCACGTGTATAAAATCATCAAGGACAATCTTGTTAGAATCCATTTAGAATAGGGAGATGCATAGGTGGCAATGATTTGGACACCACCAATCCTCAAGGGGATTGTATCGTTCAAGGTGATCATCACAAAGGCCATGCTTTGGTTACGCATACTAGTCGTGCAATTACTTGTTGCAATCCAAACTGGCTTACATAACATTCTCATATCTTTTGAAGTTTTTTCCAATTATCTAGTAGCCTCACAATTGAAGGTCTGCTCAACCAAGTTTTATGCCTGCATCTTGTTACCTCTTGCATTAACATGAAATATGGAGCATGTCCGCTTGCCATTTGTTATAAAGTCATATCTCTTGGTCAATACCATGTACCCCGTGGTCAAAGATGGCTTGACCAAAGACAACAACGTGGTGAGTCACGCAAGTCTTGAATCACACAAAATTCAATCTGCGCTGATTTCTTGGTCCCATATCCGAGTTGTCAAGAAATGAACTCATGTCCATAAAGGAAATAAATAAGGATCAACCTAAATTAGAGAATGCCCTTGCAATACACGAATCTAGCTCTAACGTTACTTTGTCATTCCGAAAGCTTGCCTTGCCATCTCGTACTGCCTATCCGGATCTAGTTGATCCAGATTTGATACATCTCATTTTTTTCACGAAGGAGTCAATGTCTTCAAAGGCCAAAGGCAAAGAACAAGTTTTTGTTTGTAGTCATTCCAATCTTGTTCATGATCCAAACACTAATTTCCTTTGGTGTAAAGATTACGAACAAATTATCAAGTAGAAATACATTCCTTCAAATGGTCCAACCAACAACATGATTTTTGTTGAAACCATTGATATTCTTGTATAAAGTCCTTATTGTTTACCTCCTTTAGATGATTTTGTAGTCCTCTCTTATGATAATAAGCAAAAAGTTGTTTTTGGTACCAAAGAATTGTTGAGAAGCAAATAGATATGTCAAAGTCTTCCAAAATGCTTAATTAGACCAATAAGGCAAAAGAAAAGTAGTCCATGAAAAAGTTCGACACCACATAAATCTAATTGCCGAATTGGATAAGAATCTCAAGGCCATCGAGTCTTTCCAAAAGGAGATTTGAAGACAACTCTCCATATGTTAGATAGTAGGGTGGATGTTTTAAATATTTTTGGAAATCTTCCTCCATCATCTTGCATGCCTACATCTACCATTCCCACATTAGTGGTACAAACTTCATTGGGGAATGTAATCCTCCACTTCATATCATTGTTATGTCCATTCTTATGACCACTACTATACCAACATTATGTCCATTCTTATGACCCACTTGCGCACCCTATTTTTTTACTCCTAAGATTCCTATCTATAATAGAAAGGGTGATCATGAAGAACATCTTCAAACATTTCATGTTGCTACCAACATCTCCTATCTAGATAAAATATCTTACTCACAAAAATCGACAAGGGTCTAATGAACCCATTGGTGATTATTTGCTATGTTATAAGACCATGTTACTAAGATGAACAATATCCTAGCCAATAGTGAACTACAAGATATTTTCACACGAGTCTCGTAGTCCCTTTACAAGAATTGGTTATTTTTGACAAGTTCAATTCCTTTGATCATTTATGTCATACTTTGAAAAATCATGCGGCGAGCTACTCAACATGAACAAACTTAAGTGTGTGGCTATTTCCTCTAGCACCTCTAATCACAAATTTCAAGGCGAGAATTTGCTCTTAAGACTAAAGCCAATATGCTATGTTCGTGACTTTCATTGTTTTTAGTAAATCAATTTTTTCATAAATTTTCTATCAACATTTGAGATAAAATATCTTACGCTCACAAGCTTCTTTTTCTAGCACATAGTTTTTCGAATCCCTTGTTTAGTGATCCACTCATTGTGTCTCAACCTACAAAGCTACAATTACAACCCTCTCGATGATAATTCACGTGTTTCCTAGTACACCATAACAAGTTCTCAAATAATTAATTGAGTGTACTTGTGTATCTCCCTCCACTTGACAAAATCTACAAAGCCCATTATGGCTACCAAGTGCATTAGTTGTTTCAATCATACAATGCCTCCGATGTTGAGTACGTTAAATTTGTCCATCACCTCCATCTTCTTATCCACTCTCGATCACACAAAATTTGATGTTATGATCTGATCATTTGATGTTATGATACTTGTTGATACTACAATTAATACTTTTGATGATATGGATACAAACACATGGATTTGGTCGTCATTTCATACACAATGTTTTGGTTGATCATACTACTCCCCATAATTTGTGCACTTTAACATTTCGCATTCTCTAGATTTTTCTAAAACAGATGTCATATTTGATCCTCAGACACACATAGGGCATATTTTTCTTCCTCTCACACTCATCTCTTCTACTTTTGATCTCAAATTCTTAGTGGCATCCTCTCTTTGCTCATGCAACATGAACTTGGGTTGTTCTTGGCTTCAAACCTTCACAACCAAATCCTTAGTATTACATTAATGCATTAATTTCATTAACAATAGTCAAGTGGTTACAATTAGGGGTATTTTATTTGAGGATTCCATGATCCTGTAAAAATATGTCCTTGTATTCTCAGAACTTGTCCGTAATTGTATAAATAACCTAATAAATGCCCCCTCTTTTAGGCATGTGTGATAAAGAATTTGAGCACATGGTTCAAAAATATAGATGTGTACCATGTCCATATGTGTGATAATATACGTAGGATCGCATAGAATGATTGAATGGTGTCCACCTTTGAAAACCTATACTTGTTAAAAGGGGTTGTGCATGGTGGCAACCATGGTGTGGAGAAAAAACAACACACAACAAACAACAAGCAAGAATACATGTGTAAAGCAAATAGTAGCAACATAGAAAAGTAGCAATCATGTCATACTCCATACTAAGACAAGTATAGAAACATCAAAGTAAGAACTAGTATACTACTTATATTTAGCAATATTAGAAACAATAGTGTAAATATAAGTAATCCATATATTATAGAAACAAGTCATATGTAGGCATAAATCCGCAAACATGGGACACCCATACTATCACAAAACAATTGCATTAGAAGGCACAATGTGCCACAATTAGGAGAACAAGCGTGTTCATGTAATATATGCATAGAGACACAAACATGGGACACCTACGGTGTCACAAGACAAATAAGGCACTTAGGTTGTATCAAGCGAATAGTCATTGTATTGTAATCAAGTCAAAACATGTAGTATATAAGAAAAGAAGCCATCCATATAAATAAGTAGTGGCAATAGTATATGAACCACATATAAAACACAATAATAATGACAAAAACAATCACAAGATAAGTTAACATTACATAAAATATGTGTTAGTCATATTAAACTAATATGTAGCAATGAACACAATGCATGTAATCAAACATGATGAGGAAGGTGTAAAGTAATATATAATGAAACAAAATCACCTATATAGTGTGGAGGGATTCCCCAAAAGAGTAGTGTAAGGAACCAAGATGGCTCCTATCATCATGTAACAATTTGTGAATGTCCTACATCAAGCTCAAGATACCACATGAATGCATGTGTGTAAAGAATATATATGTTATCTATCAAATTAATGCGAAAAACATATATAAAGTAACAATCTATCCAAACAAACTAGAACATGTCCTGATTTTGTATTTTGCTCATATTTGAATGTTTTTATATTATGTGATTATTTGAATGTTTTTATAATGTTTTGAAAATAGCTATATACAAGAAAAGGGGTAACACCATAACTACTTGATGAGAGCCCCATGAAGAGACTCTCGGCGTTGATTACGAGAATATTATTTGATCAAAACAATATTAAACATTTGATATTCATGACACAACTTTCAGTTTTGATTTTCATCTCTCTGGTTCGAAAATGTATGGAAGGGTGGGATGTAAGGTCTAGTCTTGGCCGACCTATATGGTCCTACCCCTTCACATTCATTGAATTTGATTTCAATTTCAAAATCTTATTTGGGTCGTTTCATCTTCATATGGTCGACCTTATTAGAATATTTCACCTACAAAAGGTTATAAAAGCAAGTTAACATCACTTTATAACTCACCTAACACTCTTACAAGCTCCTATTGCAAATATCATTCCAAAAGCACTCAAAGGGTTCATAATTTGGCTAATTTAGTTGCACATCATCTAGATTAGTCCTTATTGCTTTGGTATGAAGCACTCAACCATGTCAAAGAATCTAGCTTCCTCTATTTCAAAGCATGCAAAAATCACAAAGCCATGTTTTAGAAAGAGCAAGATCACTCCAAGCACTAGACAATGATTTTAATAAAGAAAGGGGCTGGTCACATAGTTGAGGCACACCACATCTCACTACTACCACATTGGGTACATTTTATACTACATAGTTAGCTCATATCTTGGTGTCAAAAGACACGAGGCACCCTTAGGCGGTTGGTTAGCTATTCAAACTTGCACAAGCACCTAAGAGAAATACATGAGGCTTGATCCCACAACAAGGGCATGTAGTGAAATACTTGGATTGGTTTAGCAGCTAGGGATCTGACCACTAAGGGTAGTGCAACCTCACCACACACATGTTTTCTTCTTTTAGTTTGTTAATGCTTTGATGAAGGGTTTCGTAGGTTTTTAGGGTTTCCACTTTATTGCAAGTGATTACAGGTCATCCTAAAGATTTGTGAGCAAGAACGATATACAACGAATATCAGTTCTAGACAAGTGAAGCACATAAAAAGTCATAGGTCCAAACTATCAAAGGGTCCAATACCATATAGTTCTAGGTCTCAGTAATGTATAGATTATGTGCAAATCGTACATAACTTGCGATCCTAGCCTTGTTGAATTTGTAACTCTAGAACTTTCACCGAAGAATCTACGAACATGTTCCACTATCTTGCACATACATATCATCCTTGTTTTGTCTTGTATAGTTAAATTTATCTCTCCTCTTTTGTATTTGAGAAATTTACTCATCAATTGTCAATATTTTCAATCGTTTCATGTGGGAATGCGTTATTCTAATTGTGAATGGTTACTATTAGAATTTAACTAATCGAAAGATTCTATCTGTTACAAACCCTCTCATCTTTCTTATTTGTTGTATACCAAACAACATATTAGAGATGTAATTAATGTGAAAACAATTATTTACCGAGTTTTGAAGCATATTTATTGGGCATTAATACACATTTTTACATGTGAATTATAGGTTCATATGTATGATAAAAAGAGAGAGGGAAAAACACATTCTAGTCTCACGCATATAACATTTGTTGGGAGGTTTGTATTTACATTTTATTTATTTCAATCTAGTGATTTTTAATTATTAGATTAAAATGAGGGAAATTGTAGACGCCTAAATTTGGACCAAAGGCACTCATAAATATTTTTTAGAAATCATCGCAACCTTTCCCATTTATATAGTTAATTAACATAATCCTATGTGCATCTCGATCAATCTTGTACTCCAAATCTACCAGTTTAATACTTGTCACTTGGTTTAGCTCCTAAAAACATTTACACTATATACAAATTGAATTCCTAAACTCCTGGTCACCTATCTCCACTTTCAAATCATGTTCCAAGTTAAATAGGGAAAAATCAACTAATGGTTCTCGACTATACTTGACATTTTGGTCCGAAGCACTTACAACAATCATCTTTTCAAATGCATAAGTTACCCTGTCATATTTGGGTAAATTGAGTGAGAAAACTATTTGCACAAGTCAAATATAAAAACACTTATCCCCTACTTATTAGGTAGACCACTTGAATCTTTGGCTATCTAGTGACTCTCATACTCGAGCACTCCAAGGAGTATCATT
Source organism: Taxus wallichiana var. yunnanensis (assembly GCA_018340775.1). NCBI lineage: Eukaryota > Viridiplantae > Streptophyta > Pinopsida > Cupressales > Taxaceae > Taxus > Taxus wallichiana. The sequence goes on along the minus strand of CM031242.1, from coordinate 28,605,360 downwards.
CCAATATTATTTTTTTAAAGTACATTAGCAAGTTATCAAATCTAAATACATCTCATATTGTTGCCCTTAATAACTATCATGTGCTAGAAATGACACTTTGAACATCATTGCCAAGTTGTTGGAGGCATTATCAAGGTCTTGCCAAATAACTGTTTATCTCACATTCACTCACATTTATTGGGAGAAAACTATGTGTGGCTTGATCCCTCTTCATATTATTAATATATATTGCAACGCTAATCACACCACTAGTGGTGGGGTGAGGTCTGTCCAATCCAATAGAATGAACTCATTTTTAGGTCTTTAGAGAGAGACGGGGTTTTATAAAAGAAAAAAACTATATTAAGTTATATAAGCAAGATTGTAGAATTCGAGTTCGAGCATAGATCCCAAACCCAAAGACACGGAAGGATCACATGCCATAATCTAGATCCAAATTAGGGAATTATAGGGCAAAATTAGTCACAAAAGATAAAAAAATGTAATATTAATATAATGTTAATCTAATTAAGATAAATTACTTTGAAAAATGTAAAGATGATTCAAAATTAGACGTACAATAAATATAGTAAATATACAAATCCTAAATCATGTGATGATAAAATATAGATCAAACACAAGCTCTTGAAAGCTATATTCAATATATTGGGGTTAGGGTTAGAAAGAGTACATTATTGCACATGATCTAGAAGTTGATAAGAGGACTAACTATAGAAATGGGTTTTGTTGAGTGTTATTAGGTTGCATATAAAATTTAGAGTGCTAAAGATGAATGCAAGGTCGGTTCACCCAAATTAGGCATAAAATGTCTAGGAGTTTCGACCTCTATGGATGATTACACCCTTCGAGAATCGAAGATGATTCTATATTCTAGGATGTGAAAGGTATGTGTCTTTGGGTTCTAGATCTGTGATCAAAATTCTATGATTATGCTTCTATAACTAGAGATGGCTTGTTTTATGAAATCCTAGCTCTCTCTAAAGACATGAAAAGGGGTTAGTCTAATTGGGTTGGACTAACCCCACATCACCCCTAGTGGTGTGCTAAGCATTGCACTATGAACCATTACTTTGAAGAGAGATCAAGCCACACATAGTTCTATCTTCTAGGAATTGTGTGAATGTGCAACAAACATTGTTTTGACAAGACCACGATAAGGCCTCCAACAACTTGGCAATTATCCTTGGTGCGAGTTGTGGCATGTGATAGTGATATAGGGAAACAAAATGAGATGTATTTTTACTTAATAATCTATTGATGTGTTTCAAGGATTTTATTCCAATGATATTCCCTTTTGGTGTAGTACCTTGCATTGTTACCCTTGGTCGGTAAGCGTGTGGACCCTCTTCGTAAAATTGTGTTCTTTGCCAACATCACAAATGGGTAAGTGTGTTTCGTTGCAAGTAAGCAATGGTGAGCTATCTAATTTGAACTCCCAACCTGGATTAAGAGATGTGGAGTAATTAGAAAGTTGTAGAGTACCTTGTTAATCATCTCAAGATGATATTTGGCGTCTAATCATGTTATAAGGTCGTCATGGGACGTGAATCGAATTTTGAAATGTCTTTGTCAATCATGGGTTCGTAAATTTCGTCGAGAGATATTTTGGGTTTTGAACTCATGACCACACGTTAAATCGTTTCATGAGATAATAATAATAATAATAATTATTATAAGCTACGGTAAACATTTAAGTTTTGGTTGCGGTGTTCGGACATTAGGAAAGTGTTGAAGGCCATGCTATGAGAAGCAAACAAAAATCCCTTCTTGAGCGAGTGTACGTTTTAATGGAAATTTGCTAGTGTTGTGTCGAGCACCTTTGCCTTTACATTTTGACACCTGAAATTCAATTAAGGATAAATACGGTGATTGAATTATTATTTAAAAAAAAGAAAAAGCAAATTACACATGGTATATTCATGACTAATGAAAATGTATAAATGAATAGAATTAAAATAAAATGAAGAAAAATATATGCAAATGATAATTTTAAAAAATGTGAGAGGGTAAATAAGAATACAAATAAAATTGTTAATAAAATGATAATAGATAAAATAACATATAATAAATTTAGGAATGCATTGTTTAAGTTGAAAGATGGAGATTAAAATTTTACTGTAGAGACTTTGCCTTCATTTGTTATAGAGGAAAGTAATTTGCATCGAACAAATAAAATCCATTGAGTGAATGAATCAAATTTTTCATTTCCTCATCCACAATGGAAGGCCAAAGTTCAAAAATGATCGAAGGAAGACAAATTTGTAGTTGTTCAACACAATGGTGTAGTTGTTTCTGCAGTACACCATTTTAACAATGGAAATGGTGTAGTGGCTGTTTTTTTTTTTAAATAAGAAAATACAAAATCATCAATAGAATTTTGAATACTATATAATTCAATTTTGGATACCCCAACTTGGCTAAACCGAATTAGGTACCTAATAATAAATATCTTTATCACTATTAATTATTTTAACTCTTGTTTTTTCAAGTATACTCCAAAAATGGTTGTATAAAAATGCCTATCAGGATACTAAATGAAAAGCAATGCAGAGATACCTCTAGTTTTACAATTAGAGGTTCATAAATATCAAAAGCTTCCTTGCATCTCATTACAAAACAATGACAATATAGAAAATGATGACAATTAGACTATAAATAGATATAATCTATTTATAGAGACCAAAAGAGAGGTAGATTTTTCATATTTGACAATTAGACTATAAATAGAATAGATATAATCTATCTATAGAGACCAAAAGAGAGGTAGATGATTTGCCGATCCTGTTTATATAGATGGAGATATCTGTAATTAATTGGAAATATGTGTAATTAATAGATAATATAAATAGGGAGATACTGTAAACAATGCAGTGTATAGATCTACATTATCACTATATCTATACATTGATAGATGGAAAAAAATGCCTCTTCATTTATTCCATAGTTACCGTATAAAATTTTGTATTTTCAGTAGTAAAATTTTAAAATACAGGATCTAAAAAATAATTATGTTATTTATTATTATTTTATATTATAAATATTACAATTTTGAACACCTCCATAATTTTATAGTCAGCAGTTAAAAGAATTTTCATTTTTCAGAATTGTTTAGAAGGTTTTTAGCAGTCCCTCTGAAAATTAGTAAGACCGTATTTTTTTCTTATTTATTGTATTTTTTAATCAACTGTCTTTTTCCATATTTGAAGACCACCTGGTTTGATACTCTCCATACAAAATTTGCTACTTTGATTTATTCTATCAAAGCGTCACTATCACTACAAAGTAGAAAGCAATCTATATCTGTACCATAAGAAAACAATCAATCATTTTTTGGGAAAATTGTGTTTTAGCTCTGGCAGAATCCAGAAATCCAAAATCAGAATCCACTAATGGACTTCTAAACTAGAAACTACAGAATCTATTCGAACCTCAAATCTCTGAAGTACAAAGTTGCTCTAAAAATTAACAATCCTTCTGATAACTTAGCTCCCTAAAACCTTTCCTGTGTATCAATGGCCCTTAAAAATCCTCTCTCCACTCGGCAGGTATTCATATAAATCATATGTGAACAACAAACTTGCTTCTGCAGAAGCTTTTTCTAAACCCACAACTATATTTTTATAAGTGGAATCGCAATTGTTTATACGATGAGGGAAAATAAGTGTATAATTTCTGAGAAGGCAAGCAACTAGAAAGATTTCCCGTCTACTACAGCCTTCAACATTCACCTGCACTTTCTTCAGCTTCTCCAATGATAAGCCATTGCTAAAATCATATGTATAATACTCTTTCTGCACTTTCTTCATCCTCTTTAATGGACAGTCGAGTTTCTCATCCAATGATATTTCCCCTTTCCTGTCATGCATGAAAATCAAGTTTAATGAAACTTCACAATAACAATAATTATTTAGAAGATGCAGCAGAAAATTACTTACTTTGAAAATATAGTTTTGGATAGGAAGTTCATGATTTCAAGCTATATTTTTGTGATATGCAGGGGAGTAATGTACTACTTTATATAAATACAACTGAGTACATGTGAATGAAATAACATTGTGTGTAATCACATAAGTCACGTAAGAGAGAAGGATATATCAATTAGGTTTAGTATGTGTCACGTATGTGTGTGCGGAAGTCATAGTATAGTGACAAAGCCAAACTTTTAATTACCAATGGATAAGTTTTGAAATTTATGTGTATGAATATACATTGTGTAGCTTATAAAATCAAATAAAAATATTTCTCAAGATTCTCAAAAGATAAATGACAGGGTAAATTCCAATGATATTCTTCTATACCATTAGTTCATGGCATGTTTGCATTCTTATTTCTAATAAAATTTGTAGCTCCAAAATTTGAAAATTTTAATGGAAATTGAAATCCTTTTCATCATGTTAGATCATTTTATGCTTCAAGATCATACTTTTTCATAATGATCAACTATTGACTAAGTGTTTCCTAATGAGCATAAATGATTGTGCTCTTTGATTGGTACTATGCTTTACAATGTGGATATATTCTCATTATTTTACTAATTTGGTTAATGATTTCTTATCCCATTTTCATCAAATCAAGAAGGGATCAAATCAAACCATTATTGAGTATGCCATTTGAATTAAGACTAAGGTTACCAAGATGAATTTTCAACACCTAGATAGTGAAATTTAAAGTATAATTTTAAATAATTTTAATGTATTCATGGTTAGGAGTCCAATTAAAAAACCACCTAATACCATGTAACCTTTAGAATATTTAACATAATATTATGCATACAATGCACAACACAAAAACTCACACATAGTTTATGGAACTCGAAACTTGATATTATTTATTCAAATTTAGAAATCATTACATGGAAACATTATAGCTATCTCATATGTGAGATTCTCAACAAACTCTAGATCACAATATTTGTATGTGTAGTGTTACATCAAAAACTATAGACTAAACCGATTAGTCTAGGATATCTTATGAATTATGTAGAGTCATCATCAACACAATATTATTAGAATTATTATATAATACAAGTGTTATGTACCTAGGGATGATATTATAATGTATAAAAATTGATGGAGATGCTGACATGTGGTACACATACTCCTTAGTTACTTATATGTTAATCAAATTAAGGGTCATATATGGTAGCTTGTGCAATTAGTTATATTGGGTAATTTGTCATCCTACATTGGGATTAGGTGTTACCCTCCCAATAAGAGAAATTTATGACTATCTAAAGGAGATGAATATCATTATTATGTATGTCATGTATGTGAAGACTCTTCTATTCGATAGAAGGAGTTGGGGTGTCCCCTCAAATTGGAATTCATTATAGATTTAAAATCCATTTCTCTCTATATGGACATTAACTACACTATATGTTACAAGTTTCACTTTGGGTACACTTAAACAATTATGTATTTTGAGTAAAAAAGTATGTTTATATACTCATGTATATATTTCCTTTAAGCAAGCAAATTTCATTTCCTATCTTAAAGGGGGAAATTTAGACACCTATATTTAGTAATTTATCACTTGATAATATTAAATTAATCTCTTTAATCATGACTTATGTTCTTATTTTGATCTTAATCTCCATATCATAGTATATCCTTACCCTATTGCAAAAATATATCTCCTCATTACACTAATAAGCTACTTACATAAATGCTCATATCAGTAATAAGCAACTCATTACTCTTGATTATCATACACAAATATTCAAAACACCACTCCTTACTTTTGGACCAAACCAACTACTAACATCAAACAATTTGACATGACCAAACTATCTAATAGTTCGATCATGAGTAGAATGGTCGCATCCTAAGCCACTCAATAGTAACTTTTCCAATTTGCTTATATTTGATTGGTCAACATACCTACTATGGGTAGGACTTAATGAAAAATTATATCCACATAACCTTATATAAACAAGTATAAGACACTCTCATTTACTCACCCGACACTTTTAAGAGCTCCTCAATTATAAATCATCATAAGGAAATCAAATATCTCCTAAACTTTCTAAAGTAAAATTGGGCATTAGGAGTATCCCCCACAGAGGTATGAAGCATTCCAAATTAGGTCCAAGAGTCAAGTTTCCCAAATCAATAACCTATAAATCCAAGTCAATCATAAGAAAACCATGTCAATACTTTTGGACTCATTATGAGCCCCTATCTAAAACCGAGTTTGATTCCTCATAAATCTTACCCGTACCTTTTGAACTCTACTTCACATAGACTCCATGACCCCTAAAATTTTCTTCTTAAATATGTGATGAGTCAAAATGAGCATGTGTCGAGTTAAAGTTGTAATATTGTTCATACACTAACTCTTTCAAAAGTTTGCATGATTTGTGGGATAACAATGGTGTGACTAGTTCGAGATAAATATGCCCAAGGCTCAAGGTGTTTTCTATGGATGCACAAAAACAATTAAGGGATGCTTTCTTCCTTTGAAAAAAACTACATTTCATTCATGTATGCAAAGATGCAAATTCATTCCCGTTTCTCGATGACATGACATCCTTTGGGGGACATCACATAATTTGGTGGAATTATCAAACATATTTACATTTTGTACACAAATGCAAAATTTAAGTATTACTTCGATTCCCGACACGGAATATGTTGTGGAATATTTTAAAGAAGCAACAAACCTCTCATAAATCTTCACACTTTGCAGTTTCACATTTTATACAAAAATGTAAATTGCATCCTAAGCCCCGTGGCCCGTAAAGGACACGTGTCATCACAACGATGCAAGGTAGTATCAGGCATCTCATGAGTATTTTTACTTTGCAGTTTTACACTTCATTAAAAAATGTAAAATGCATTCAAATCTTTGAGGCTCTACAAAGGACACATGTTGTCATCCTGTTAATGCAACCCGGTATTGGGCACATCAGTCAACTTTGTAGTTTTGCACTTTTTAGTAATACAAAGAATGTAAAATACGCCCCAATCTCCACTCTCTGATAAATGAGACACATGGATGGTTCTCATTCAAATGAGAAAAGGTAAAATAATTAATGACTATGATTGAATATGATGCATTTATGTCTTCCACCATTAATGGTGCTCATATGAAGGGAGTATAGATTCAAAAAAATTTCCAAGTATTTTACACCTTTGCTATCTTGCGATAAAATTGAGAGCTTGGAGCCCTAAAGTTACGAACTTGGATCACGAGATTGAACTAGTGGATTACAAATAATGACATGTGGAAAAATTAAAGAAATTAGTGTGCATATGTGACTAGTATTATGAATAAATACACAAACTTGGTAAGTCTCCCAAAAAAATTTAAAGATTGCTTAAAGTTTCTCATCTATTCGTAAGGATATTTAAGAAGCATATGTGGTTTATATTCCTCCTCCCACACTTGGTCTTTCCCTTGACTTTATAATATTGGAAATACCAATTACCTTTGATTACCCATCAAGATGAAGATAAAAGCAATTGGAACCCCACAACTTCACATATTACAAGCAATTTGGATGAGGTGGCAGACACTAACCTAGGGAATGCTAACCTAGAGGATTTCCTATAAATATTGCATGCCCCTGAAAGAAGTGATTACATGGCAGCAATTGATGCCAATGGTATTATATTAGATACTGCTTTCCCACCCTTAATACATTGCCCATAATTAGTATGGAATTGTGCTAAAAACTACAATCCGGAAACCAAGGAAGCATTAGAAGGAAGGGTGCTAGAGTCCTCTCTTTGTCACTTGAGGCATTTTGAATAATATTGGGATTTCCCCAAGTTGAGAAGTCTAGTAAAAATTTACATACAGTCAACACAAGGCCAATGGAATGCCAAACACGTTGAGTATTCCAAAATTAAGAACACTCAATTGTTGATAAAGAACAGAGGTTCTTCTTTTAGGGTCCCAAAAAGGATAACCAAATCACACTTTGTGGAATAAGTTGAGGACATCATTACTCTATTAAGTAGGATTGCAGGTTTGAAGTCAACTTATAATTTCCAAGAATAGGTGTTTAGTTATATCTAGCTCATCTTGTGTAGCACTGAGAAGGTTTGTTGGGCAAATTCATAAGTACTTCTATCCATGATCAACTCATTAAGATGGTAGTACAAATCAGAGAGGGAAATACTATCATGTGTGAATTTTATATGATGTCATACCTTGTTTACAACATTGCATGTCACAAAGACCTCCTTGGTATCCCAAGAATAAAATATTTCACCACCCATAGGGTGTATGATGTATACCCTCAATTGAATCTGGAAAATCACAAAGGGAATTTTAGAAAGATAAATAATGATTTCTTTGCATTTATTATATGCCTTTTAAGACCAAATTGGGAGCATTTTAGAATATCTGCATTGCCAAAAAGGGTAATAAATGAGTATGGATGCTACTTTATCCAATTTAGATTCTTTACTTACATGAGGGTAAGTGGTTTCTAGGGACACCCTTTTATATTTCCCAGATACCTAGATGATAAATGGGCACTCTTAGAACTCTCAAGGCAATTAGCAGAAGTGCATAGGTTAATAGCTAGAAAACACAAGACCAACATCAAGTTCCCCATTTCAATAGGAAGATACACCTGCTCAACTATCATAAAAGCCAGGATTCTAGAAGAGGAGATGGAAAAGTTTCAGCCAAGGCCTAACTATGATATCGATGGGTGATGAGCTCAATCCTAGGAAGCTCATATGAACATGAACCCCATTATGAAGATTTTTGGATGAATTATAGAGATGAAGAAGAGGTTAGACTAAGGGATTTCTCCATAATGACATTGCAACAAGTTATTGAATACAAAATTGTAGTTGTACCCCAGGACTTTATGGATGACCAACAAATAGTAAGCCAATATTTTAATGAAATGAATTTGGCAGGGCAACTGATTGCACCACTTGATTGGAATAAAAAAGAAACAACAAGACTGCATACTATAATTGCACATGTAATGAGAAGAACATTGACATGGTTAACGATAAAGGGTTTGGATTTATCATTGCAAAATACTAAGGTATTACAAGAGTACAGGGCTATAGGAATTCTTCAGAGGATCTTCCTCCTTTGAAGGAAGGAACAAGCTAAATAGATCCATTAGAGGGGAAATCACCTCAGCTTCCTTCCAAGAAGCCAACTACTGGGATCATAGAGGAATGGACTACAGCCATAAGTAAGATATGAACCTCCATGTCCCTCTTGACCCAAAAGGCTGAGGAGATACTAATGAAGACTATGAAGGATGCCCCATCACTCAGGTTGTCCCACTACAAACTAAGGTAGCAGGTGCTTCATAGCCTAAAAATCATGTGGTAACTCTACTAGGATCTTCTAGTATAGGCAAGAGAATGAGGGGATCCCTACCTTGATATTGACCCACAACTCAGAGTACAAAGTGTTGAGGAAAAAGATAAATCTAGTCTCAAGTGTTTTGAAAGAGCAAAAAGGATAGGGTTGTATATCCTTTGGAGAGAGCTACGAAGACTTTAGAGGCTAGGAACATCCCAGTTATGAGAGGACATGTAAAATAAATTAAGGAACCAGAGGTCATTGAATCAGTCCCATCATATGAGGTATGGACTCTTGCTACAACACCAACTCAAGAAGAAACAAATCCAAAAATTGAGATAATTAAGGTGGACAAAGAAAAAGAAACACATGCACCAAAATTTGTTGAGTTAGTGTACAAAAGTTTAGCAATGAGAAAAGGAGGTTAATAATACCCCCTAGATATTCATCTAGTAGAAAACTGCTGAAAAACATGAAAAGGAAGTGGAGGAGTCTAAGGTGATTGAATTAGCTACACCAAAAGAGTGGCAAGAAGCTCCTATCACAACTACAACTCAAGAAAGAGTGAACCCACCAGTTGAGATAGTAGATGTAGATGAAGAATATGTCACCCCATTGGACATCCAATTGATAAAGACCCCAAAATACAAATGAAGAGATAGGTATGGAAATTCAAAGTGCACAAACTGAAATTATAGTGCCAACAATTGGAAAATGCTATAGTTGAGCATGAAGTTACTAGGGAATCATTGAAAGAGATGGTTGTTTTCAAAGATGTACAGCCTCACGAAGAGGCAGGTACCACAACACCAGAAAAACTATATATTCTTATGCGTTCTACAGAGGAAACATTGGAAAAAGTCACCAAGGCAATTACAATTCATGAAGTGGTCAAGGGCAAGGAAAAGGAACAAACTAGTGATAAAGCCAAGAATCAGCCATTGTAATGATGGTGACCAAAGAACCTGAAATTGATGAATATAAAACAGAACAGGAAGGAACAAATGTTCCTCAAATTGAGCCAAAGAGCTATTAGTGGGAAATGAAGTCCCACTACTATAGTTACTAGTTTCAAAGGTGCCTCATGTTACTTCTTAGGAAATTTTAGTCTACTCCAGCACACCACAACAAGCACCACAAGCTCCAAGAGGGGGAATTCCCCACAACAGGATGGTTGGGAGAACTTTCCTAAGGGAAGAGAAAGAAGTGGCTCAAGTACATACTATTGATATTGAAAATTTAATGTTTTCAAGACCCACAAGAGCCCCCAAAAAATCCAAGATATTTTCCAAAATCTATGTAGATCCGCATCGGTATAGGACATTGGAGATTGTCACCCCACAAGGAGATATACTAAAATATGAAATTACAATGAGTGACTACCAAGTCACACATATTCCATTGGGGAAGCCAACCACAAATACTTTGAAGCATGAGGCTACAATGGCCCTTAGGGGCCTTATGCAAAAAATTGACAAAGACAAGGAGAAAAAAACAACTAAGAGAAAGGTTTGATTCCTTATCTAATATTGTAAAGAAATTTGTCCAATTACCTTCAACTTCACAAACACTCACCTCTGAGGACACATATGTTACTTTGAAATATTCTAAAGATATCAATGCCCGGAATACAACTACCAAAGAATGGGAAAGGAAAGTTATTGAGAAAGGTAAGGCCCTAATCAAAGTTGGGGCATGTTACAACTATATCAAAGAACATGTTGAAGATGACACTAAATAGATTGAAAGATTCCAAGAGGAATTAGACTAATGGAAAGGAATGCTACCCAAGCTTGAAGGTATAAATATAATCAATGAAGAGATATTGGAAAAGGAGGGAATCATACCCCCAGATGGGAAAGAGGAACATCTCTTGTGTGAAGGAGTCAAGATACAAATAGAGGTACTAGAGAAGGGAATACATAAAATACAGGAGGAAGGGAGCAAAGCACTTGAAAAGATAAATACAAAAAAATGGTTGAAATACTCAAGGAACACATTGTAATAGGGACTGAAACCCATAAAGTATTTGATTACTCCTTCATCCAAAGGCTTATGCATTTGGAAAAGTATATTGAAAAATTAACTAGAAACATAAATAAAAAGGAGAGAGTTTCTACAAAATGCATTAATGTTTTCTCCAGGCAGGAAGCAATCTTCTGCTTCCATGCAGGTCCAAATGAGGAATATGTCCTAGACATTTTCAAGAAGTATGATGCCCTCAAGGACATGATGAAGGAATATAATGAAGCCAAAGTTGTTGAACTTGATCAAGCTTAGGCTTTTCCCTATCTTTATCTCTTATCTTTTAAGTTTTCCTTCAAACTTTACTATCAAATTTTGTATTGTGAATTGAATGAAAACACTCAGTAAATTAGGGATGAATTAGTAAAATTCAACCATGTATAAAATGTCATGCAAGATATGCATTACTTGTATATGCAAAAATAAATAAAATGGGGATTTATAGGGCCCCCAACCCATGGAATTCATAAGTATAATTTTTAATTTACATGTATGAACTATTTTTGTAACTAGCATATAGTTAATCAATGACTATAAATTAATGTCTAAAAATAGGAATATGAGCTAATAATTTTTTCTTCATGAGCTCAATTTCCTTATGGTCTTGAGCTCCATACACAAATTGTATGTCTCTTGCTAAATCACAGACATACCCTTATCAATAAGCTCTTCAAAGCTTGCCTTTGGGTTTCCCAAAATCCCAATCAACTCCAATTTATTATGATAAGATCAAGCCCATTCAAGGAAGTTGAGCCCTCTTGTCAGGTACATCCTAGTACCCCGACGAACACCAATTTTAGAAGACATAGATGGCTTGGATGCATCTGTTGGTTTTGCAGAAACAAGATTGGGTACATTAACAAGGACTGTTGGGACCCTTTTGCATTTCTTCAGTGGAGGTAAGGGCACAAAAAATTCAATGGAGAAGAGGCCATTGCAAAAGCTTTCTCAGAAGAAGACTTCACCCAAACCTTTTCAAGGACAACTATAGTTTGCTCCAATTCAACCAATTTGTGAGAAATTTATGATATATCTCCTAGAGGCTCTGAATCAGATGCTACATGAACGTCGACTAGGATTTCTTTCTCTGTCGATTCCTTAGTAAATAATTATGGAGATATATGAACAATGTTCATATTAATAGTTGGCCTGTAACGAACCAAAACCTCTTCAACTTCTCGAGAACTACATGATCTTCTGGGAGAAACAAGTGGTGAAATAAAGTTTATAACACTGAGAAGATGGGGGGCATTTTGACAAGTTTTCTCATCAAAGTCACTTGAATTGTACATGAAGTTAATGGTCCCGCGGGATCCTTTTTATCTTCAATTGAGAACAACATCCTGACAAATGCTTCATCCAGACTAAAAAGATTAAAAAGTGAATGTAGAGTTTCTGAATATAGATCTTTTAAATCTCCTTCCAGTTCTATGTCCGCCATTTCTCGAGTCGAGGGATGTCACAACGTCTTTCACAGAAAAATTCTACTTATAATCTCACAAAGAATTTGCAAATTCATAGCTGGTAAGTGAGAATTTATAGGAAAATAAATCCAGATAAGTCTGTGCGAATTCTCATGGTAGGATTAATTGCAGGATCAGTTTGGATGCTCAGTACGAGTTGAATAAAGGAAGAACTAAATGATATATAGAATAAAGGCATTCCTTTGGTCTGATTTAAGATCTTGTAGAGGAAAATCGTTGAGGGCGTCAATACACGGCCAATCGGAATGATAATGGGGGTTAATTAAATTAATTTTTTCAGTTGTTTCAAACTTGAAAATATTTTTAAAAGATCGAATTCCACAGACAATTGTTGGCAGAGAGGAATATTTATTTCTTCAACATTAGAGACTGGATTGCATCCGGAAATCTGGAGATGACAGAGACATACAGAGCATAGTTTTAAATTGGTGAGACCTTAACAATAATGAATGACTAGGGTTTCAATACGTGGACACAATGCTATCAACTGCTTGAGGGAATTCTCATTCAAATGAACACTCTCAAAATAACAAGTTTTAAGGTGCTTGAAACCACGAAAATCAATAGGCAGTTTCGTAAGCTGGAAACCTAAACCATGTTGAAGGAAATTACAGGAAAATATTGCACTTGAACCTCTTCAAAGCAGCGGGGGATTGGAGAAATGAAATTTTTCATTTCAAAGCATTCAATTCGCACAGAATGGAAGTTGAGGATATTATTTACCCTACCCACAATTTTAGATGGATTAGCCTTATGATAAAAATCTGAATCAAATTTAAGAATGGGTAGCTGAGTCCATAACAATTCCCACCTGGAAGAGAGCACAGAACATTTTACAGCATCTTTCAGACTGAGTTTGCTGAGAATATGATAAGAAAGTAAACAATCTCAGCCTGTCCCTTGCTCTTCCTCCAATTGCCATTTTTCCTGTTAAAGAAAGCTTGGGTTGGAACAAAGAAAAAAAACAAAATCAATTCTTATCTCAGATCACAATAGATAAAGCAGAGGTAAAGCAGGTTTTTTTTTTCCTTCCTTCCTTTTTTCTTTTCTTCTTTCATTCTTGTAATTGCCATTTTCCCTGTAAATAAAGCAGCTAAGATTGACAAAGTATGGGCATGTTAAAAATATTAATATTTTTTGAAGGCAAAAATTGTTAAAATAAATAATTAATAATCCCATGCAATGTGAACCTAGGCAGCTGAATGGAATATGTTATTTGATTTAGAGGGATAGTTATTTCTTTTGTAGTTGATGTGGATAAGGGGTATGATTGACAATTCTGATTTTCTATTAAAGCCAAAAAAATGTTGCAAAGTACATTGGAAGGGATGTTAAATAATAGTTAGTTGTGTAATAATCGAATACAAATGCAAGTGAGACATGTAAGTTTGCTAACACTCACTCTTGAGAATGTAGTGAATATGAAGTGTTGACGTCAAAGTAGATTTAAAGAACCACTCAGTGCTTTAACATATTAGCTCTCCAAGAAACATAAATGAGACAAAATATGCAAGCAAATATAAACGAACCTTAAATGGCTAGGGTACATTGTAGAGTGCTTTATTATCTCAAAGAGTTTGAGAGCATCATTGTCAGAGCTATTTTGTGCATATCCTACAATTATGGCATTCCATGAGACCACATGATTAGTTGATAGGTTTTTAATTTTTTATCTGCTTTGAGGCATTTTGCAAACAAAAATCCACTTTCCATTATACTTTGATGGATGTTCATACCTTGTGCTAAAGGCTCCAAATGGAATATGTTATTTGATTTAGAGGATAGTTATTTCTTTTGTAGTTGATATGGATAAGGGGTATGATTGGCCATATTGGTATAGAAAGGGAGTATGTTGACAAATGGTTATGGAGGTCAAAGTACTTTGCACTTGTCAAATGAAACATTCGCCTAAATTTTGAAGGCATTTTCAACAAACCCATTTCATGCATATCCTACAATCATTTAAGTCCATGAGATCACATCTCATTGAGGAATTTTATCATATAGTTCACATGCCTTGTGTATGCTTACATAATATACAAAGGGGCAAAATAACATCCCTAAATAACAGAGTCAACAAACATTGAATGACACAATAAAGTCATGAGATCACATCTCATTTCTTGAGTAATTTTATCATATATGTTCAATGATGAGCTAGTGTATAAGGAGATTGCAACAAATCCCTGACAGAATAGTATACCAAAATGATACTTGTAGCCTATTTTCGAGACACAACTTCTTGAGCAAGAAGGGAAGAGGCAGTAAGATGAGCGCGCAAAACATTTAATTATGCATTCATATCTCAAGTGTTGACTGCAGAGGAGCCTTCCAATTTTGAGGCAAGTGACAATAGTATGTCAGTTTATAAGGAACTATAGAAGTTTTCTTTTGAAGCAGGGAAAAAGGGCGAAACATAGATTTGAAATAAGCAACATAGCGGTGATAGTTCAAAGTATATAATGGGATGGGTGAGGGTGTAAAGTTTGAAGGGACAGATACATTAGAAGTATTTGCGTAAAGAAGGTTACAAAGGAGTTGCACTGTTATCCACTTTCTTAGAACTGAGGATGACACATTTCAATCTGTTGTTTCCGCAGTATGTCTCTTTTTTTAGGGAAAGTGTACTTTCGGAGAATCAATCATAAACAAAATAGCAACAGATAGGGTATGGCGCCAGACCAGTCGTGTACCCAAAACAGAGCATGTCCTTGAATATGCTCCTAAGTTACAGATGGACTATGGTGCTAGACCATTCATACCCAAAGCAGAGCATGTCCCTGAATATTCACCTACGCTACAGATAGAGTATGGCACCAGACCAGTGCATGTTGAAAGCTTGGCTTCAAACAATCTATCTCTTGTACCCAAAATTAGATATGGAAATTCAAGGAGCTTGGTTGTTATACAAGCCCAAGAACGTGGAAGGAGTGGTTCAGTGTTTGTGGTTTCTAATATGAATACCCAGGTGGTGCCAAATGTAGAGGAATTGAGGTCTGCTCTTGCAAAGAGCCTGAAACGCTACAAGGACTTAACTGTGCTCCATCTAGGTTACCCCACACTTGAGCCTTAGGGTAGTATGACTGTGTCTGTGGATACAAAGACCGATACAAGTGGCAGAAAGTGCAAACGACCAAGGCCCACAAGACCTAGGTCGGTGATCCAAAATCTAACAATGACAACCTGTAAATATGACCTTAATATCATTTTAAAAAGTTTAAATTGAAGCTCTAATTCACAAACCAGTAAAGCACTAATTCCGACCTCAATTCTCCAATATTCTGGAGTTGAGAGGGATACTTTCAAAAGCAAATAACATAAAATAGAAATATGTATATTAAGTATCCAAAATTATATACAATCTCTTTTAAGACGCATGAGATAGAGTATGGCGCCGCACCGGTGCATGTTGAAAGCTCGGATTCATACAAGCTATCTCTTGTACCCAAAATTGATATGGAAATTCGGGAGCTTGGTTGTCGTACAAGCCCAAGAATGGGGAAGGAGTGGTTCAACGTCTGTGGTTTCTAATATGAATACCCAGGTGGTGCCAAATGTAGAGGAATTGAGGTCTGCTCTTGTAAAGAGCTTCAAACGCTAGGACTTAACTGTGCTCCATCCAGGTTACCCCACACTTGAGCCTCAGGGTAGTATGAATGTGTCTGTGGATACAGAGATCGATACAAGTGGCATAAAGCACAAATGACCAAGGCCCACAAGACCTAGGCCAATGATCCAAAATCTAACAATGACAACCAGTAAATATGACCTTAATATCATTTTAAAAAGTTTAAATCGAAGCTCTAATTCACAAACCACTAAAGCACTAATTCCGACCTCAATTCTCCAATATTCTGGAGCTGAGAGGGATAATTTCAAAATCAAATAACATAAAATAGAAATATGTATATTAAGTATCCAAAATTATATACAATCACTTTTAAGACGCATGAGATCAAATGAATTCAGCCAATTGACTATGAATTTAAATGCATACCGCAGAATTCGATTTAACACAAGGATTATCGAACTTGGAGAGCTGAATAATGAAATTATAGTGTTAGTGACCAATATTTAAAGGTTAATGCATGCAAAAGCTATAAAATAAAATTTAAAAATAGTAAAGTCAAAGCAACATGCAAAATCAGAAAAGTAAAATTGTTAGAAAAGCAAAAAACAAAATTGTTAAAAATAGCAAAAGCAAAGGTTAATGCATGCAAAAGCTATAAAATAAAATTTAAAAATAGTAAAGCCAAAGCAACATGCAAAATCAGAAAAGCAAAATTGTTAGAAAAACAAAAAATAAAATTGTTAAAAACAATAAAAGTAAAATTGTTAAAAATAGCAAAACCGTCATTTATTGACCAAATTGACACAGGTCCCCATGAATGTCCATAAAGCCCTTTCCCATAGGGGCAACACCTTTGACGTAATTAAAATATACTTTATGTCATGAATTGTTTTAAAAAATAAATAAATAAATAAAATAATATAGATTATAAATTTAATTGTATTTACAACTAGCAATCGCATGTGTACAATGCAATGTGAACACCGAATGGTATATGTCATTTGATTTAGAGGGATATTTATTACTTTTGTAATTGATGTTGATAAGGGGTGTGATTGATTTTGTAAGTGTAGGAATATAGATGAAGCATTGCATTTAAAGGTTCTATCTCTACATTTTAAATTTATACATATACATTTGCAAATCTTATATTTATTTGAACTAAACATGAATACATGAAGAATTCCATACATTTGTAGATTTTATATCATGAGTGGTAGCCTTTTGTGGCCAATTTTATTTGCACTAAACATGAATACATTTGATACCGCTTTGGATACAAGAAGTGTTGAGTATAGTAGTAGTGGAGGTGCTATCAAAGTAGAGGGTAGTATTTACTGACGGGTTGTTTTGGTTGAGTGATAGTAGTCTTGACTCCTCCTTTCTTCTTGCTCCAAGTGTTGGTACGTGCACCATTTTTTAGTACCTTTCAAATGAAAAAGGAGGGGAAATGCACAGATTGGCAAGCAAGGGAACTCTGGAGAAAGTTATGAATGTCAGACCTTGCCTTTCAAAGTGGTTCCAATGTCGATAATTACTTTATGCAAAGTAAGTCCTTGGGACTTGTGGATAGTTAATCCCCAAGCCATTTTAATTGGCAATTGTCTTCGATTCCCTCTTGAAATAGGGGGTATTGGAATATGTAACGGGTTGGAGGGATCCCAACATGGGTCATTGTATCTATCAAATTTGATAACAACAAATAAAGGTAATGTTTGGTGGTGGCATTGATGTGTCATAGAAAATGTCGGTGATTGTTCCTATAGCACCATTTACAAGGCCTACGTCAACCCATAAATTAGCAATAAGCATGATTTTTTTGTTTGCATAGGAAAAATTTGTGTTCCCATCAGGATCTCCTGTTGCGGCTCACATGTTACTTTCAGAAATGGATTGGGTGATTGGAACGTTCAATGCTTTCAACATCTGAAGGTTGTGGGAGTTCACAAGATCATTTTTTGCAAACAAATGTGGTGTGTCCTTAAAAATGTTGAGCTCTTGTTGAGTTAGGTGTGAGTCGGTGTGAGACATTAGGAGTTCCTAGTCCTCAATAAGAGGAGTTGAATCGCATGTGGAGCAGTAAATTCCGAATGAAACTTGTGCATTGGTCATTCCTTGTTGTTGAAATATTGTTTTCAATGTAATGGAAGAATGGAATCCCTTCCAAAGGCTAGCTCCATATGAATTACTTGCATAAAGAGGACTATCCAAAACTAGTGGTAATTGGCCGAGGTCACCGAGGAGGATGACAAATATGTTCCCAAATTTAGTTGTTTTTGAATGTGGGAAAGCCTCGTAGCTTGTTGTCAATTTTTCTTAGCAACTTTGGGCCAATGAAACTCATTTCATCAATAAGAATATATTCTATATGTTTTAGTGACTCTTGAAAAGATGATAATGCATGGCCTTCAAGGGGTTTTAGTTCTTTGATTGGAATACGAGGGTACATGGATTATGGATGCAAAGATGTTGAATGTTGAAACACCGATAGGGAGAGAAGAAGGAGAGGTGAGGGAGATGTGGTTGATGTTGTTGTGAATGAATTCCAAATTTTATTTATCAGAAATGATTTTCCTGTGCCATTTTTTCCTTGAATTATCAATCTTAGTGGAGGTAGAAGGGATTTGTTTGTTGAATGGTGTAGTATGGTATCAAGAGCTAGTTGTTTTTATGAAGACAAAGGAAGTGTGGAAGATGGTGGTGTGGCTTGCATGTTGGTGTTAATTGTGTCTGCCTTTTCTCTCTCGATGAATGATGAACCAAGTTATCTACAAATCATGTGGAACATCATGTATGTTCTAATTATTGTGTATGTCAAAATCTTGTTTCCCCAACATTTCAAGATTGTCAAGACCCGTGTTGTTTCCCAGATGAAGTTGTGTGAAAACCTTTCATTCATGCAATGGTTCCTGTTGAATACTACATTCACCTCAGAGTCAAACTAACATCTGTAGCATGTCTTGTGTCTGCGGTAGTGCATAAAACATGTCCATGGTCTGTAGTTGTGCTTGAACAAGTCCCAAGTGACATTGATGTCATGTGGGTTGAGCCAAATTTGGAGACAATATTTCTAAAGGCTTGTATAAAAGGAGTTCTGACCAATAGAAAAGGTCATAGGACATTGAATCTTGAGCTGGGACATCCACAAATCTCAGGTGGACCCAAACAATTTCTTGGCTCGATCGTAGTTTCCATTTATCACCTTTACAATTCTTGTTGTAGCTCCAATCTCGAGCAACCTGAATAAGAGGTAGGTGTTCCATGCTTACAGGGTGAACTCTATATGCATCCAAGAAAATGGTTTTTCTTGTACATCGGTCACTTTCAATGACACGTCTCAAAAAAAAACTTTTTTGCAACATTTAATGATACAAATGAACAACTGCACATAACAAGTGGAAATTTTTGGAGCATGTGGCATGTTTCTTGTGTGCTTATGTCATGTTCAACAACAATTTTATGTGAGCATTTTGTGGATCACAATATGTGATGGAGAATCTACGTTAACATCTCTTGAAAATATGGATAGCATTTGGTGATAGGTTTCTAAACGTTGCTCTGCTTTTGAAGCATATTTTGCAATATACTTAAGAACTGCATGGCGGGAAAGTATTGGTTGAAATCAACATTTTCTCTCCATATGGATATCATAGTTTGGTTGTGGATGTTCAATCTATCATCATTTTCAAAGGGAGGTACTTAATTTTCCCATCACTTTCAATGAGCAAGGATGAAGTAGGTTGTGTGGCCCAAGGGGCATTGTACCTACACTACGCTTTGATTGCTTTCTATGCAGACATGTTTTCTAAACATTTAGTGTGGCATTGAACATGATTAAGTAGTTCTTCAAGGTCCACAAGTGGGGAGGATGATAGAATTTTTTGTATCTAGTAAACAAGGGTCATCTAGTAGTGACCTGTGAACAAAATCCAACCGGTTGCAAGTCGGGCGGGGGTTCCAGGTAGACATTAAAACTTATCAAAGTATTGTTTTGTTACCTCGATAATAGATTTATCCGCCTAGTCCATTACATCAACTTTAGGGGTGTTCTCAAGCCACAATAAACCGTGGACATGTGTGGAGCCTCTATGTTGTCCATTCATACCTGCGAGACGAGGGAACATAAATATTAGCTATGTAGTTTGGAACAAACTTATAAAAAAGTAGATTTTATTACCTATACCAAAAGTCTACTGCTCCAAGTTCCTTCTGCAATATTTCTTCATGAAATATTGTGAATCTATGATGATGGTATGTTGATACTTGATGAGGGTTAGAGATAATGTTAAGGGTTCTCCAACATTGTGTGGCTCGAGGATCAGTAGGGCATGCACTAGACATAATATTGTGGAGATCTGGCCATTTAGTGTTTGTAACACTTAGAGTGAAGAATAAGGTTGGTGTCCCTAATTGTTCTACCATATCTGAAAGTTCACTTCAAATTTTTCCCAAAATGATCATGTCCCTCAAAGGCTCGAACCAAAGCACATTAAAGTGTCTAGGAGGTTGTCTTTGGGGCATTCCAGTAGTTGTCTTTACAGATCTCCAATTGTTGGAGGGATTCCAGATTCGATGTTTTATTTCATAAAAATTGTTGTTATAGACTGGCTCATATGCCACATTATGAGGTTTAGAAGGAAGTAGGAAAATCATGGGTGGGAACTAAAATGCCCATCATGGTAGCACATCAAATGTAGAGTGTATTCATGCATTGGAACTTCTTTTATGCGGGGTTATTTTCCACATTATTTTTCCTATTGAAACAAAGTTGGGAAAGCCATTGAGAAAAGGCCCTTTATATTGTATTCATTTATTGGCAAGAGCCCAAGCTCTAGCCATGGCATGGTAAATGGATTTTACCACCATGTGGTGAGAAAGAACTATTTGATTTCCTCTTCTTTTGCTCCTATATTGTGAGGTGTTGGCATGAAAGACGATGAGTGTTCATATGTTTCATCAGATTCAATGAAACATCAATACCATGAGCTGTAGAAGTTGTTTACATTTGGGGCAATTCCATTGTGGCTATGTTAAGAGAGGAGGAAACATTTGACGACTCAGATGGTAGAGAGGAAAGGGCATCATTTTTAATTAAGACATGTCTTTGTAATAGGGATCGTGGCGGATTTTATATTACAAGGCTACCCAAACACGAGATCTACTGACGTAGAAATCATACTTTGTTAAATTAGTTCCTTCCCTTTGTATGAGTACTATGTCCAAATCTCCAAGGTAGTGTGGTAGGTATTTTTCTATTGAAGTAATGTTTTACGGGAAACTTATGGTGTGTCCTAAGTATTTTTATTGTCCGCCACGTACTTGGGTGACTTGCAGAATGGATTGACTCATGTGATAAGCATCTCCTCAATTTGGGTTAAAGACACAAGAATGGTAGGTTGTTTTTCAGGGTCCATGTTGTTCCATGAAGAGAAGTGGTGGCATGTTTTTCAAATTTTCATCTATTATGAAGGAAAGCCTTCAAACAAACTTGTTTTAATTCCAGGTAATTTTCCAAATAGATTGAGCAAGTTTGGATGTTCGCCAACAAATCTATTCTTTTGCAAAACCGACATTGGGCTTCAATAGTTTGTGATGAGGGTGAAAATATGGGAAATCCCTATGTATGGGAAGGGTGGGGTGTTCTGTTTGAGTGATGGTGGATTGCAAGGTGGAAAGCAGTTAGAAGGAGAGGAGGAACTGGTTGTACATGTACGAGGAACCAAAGCAAGGTTGGTACTTGAGACAGTTTCATGTGGCATCCCAAATAAATGGGAAGACATGGTAGTAGTTAGCAAAGATGAGTTCGTATGAAAGGAATTGGTATGGTCATGCAAAATTGTTTCCATGGAAGTTACTTTCGGAATGTTGGTTGAAAATCCTTCACTAGTTGAATTTGATGGAAAGATTGGAATGTCGGGAATGGTAGGTTTTGGTCGATGTAAGTTGACATGGATATTAGAGATTTTTGTTGTTCTACACTCTAGGTGATGACATTGTTGCTCAACAGTTATGTGAACTTTATTTTTTGTGTAGTTCTCTCTTCATCGAGCTCATTTTGTAGGAGTCAACATGATTAAGAAGTCACGAGACTTATGGAGTACCACCTGTTGAAAAAAATCCATGTAAGTCAGCAAGGAATGATGCATTGTTTGATGACATACAAATGCATAAATAGTCAAATCAATAAACTATATACAATTGAAATGCATGTGGAGTTCCAATGGGAACTACGCGTAAGAGGTAAAATTTTGAGGATAAAAACTACATTTGTTGTTGAAGGAAAATAATATTAGTTATATGGAAAAATATAGTACGTTCACATAGTCTACAAGGATGAAAATATGTACATAACAAAAGTGCAAGTAATATTCATTTATTTTCTTAATAGTACTTTCAATCCACATAGTAGTAGGAGGCAATAGTATGTCAATGTAAAAGGAAATACAACAAGTTTTCTTTTGAAGCAGGGAAAAAGAGGGAAACATTTTCAGAAGTGCTAATGGATAATCATGGAAGAAGGTAAAGGAAAGATAGATATGAAATAACTAATATAGCATTGATAGTTCAAAGTATAGAAATGATGGGTGAGGGTGTAAAGTTTGAAGGGATGGGTGCATTAGAAAACTTTGCGTAAAGAAGGTTAAGAGGAGATGCACTGTTATCTACTTTCTTTGAATTAAGGATGACACATTTCAATCTATCGATTCCATGGTAAATCTCTTTTTCAGGGAAAGTGTGAAGCAATATTCATTTCCGATGACATTTCGTATAATTTCACTAGTTTCATCTTCGTCTATAGACAATAGGTGGAGGTCACTAGCTGCAACACCCATGATTGACGTAGTTATCTCATCAAAAGAGGTAACTGATTGAATTCCCCCTGTTGGGTCCTTTATATCAATCCTGAGTGCATATATATATATATATATATTATATATATATATATATATATATATAGTTTTGAACTTCTACGTTGCAACTCAAACAAAACCATGAACCATTTCCATGCTCTCGCACTTTTTTCCTACATTTTTTTTCACCTTTTTGAAGAGGACATGCCATGTAAAAAAAAAAATTCCATGCTGATATTTTTTATTTATGTTATAACCATGGCCCGTTCATTTTTTGTTTGTTTTCCCCATCTGTAGGACCTGTGAAATTTTGTTACAGAGGTCAAGATTTTTGGAGGGCCCAAAAATTTTCTTGTTATAGAGGGTGTCAGATGGGAGTAGTCATTAGAAGCAACCAACCATGAAGTGTAGTAGTTTTTGAAATTGGAGGGTTGACGTAACATTTTGTACTTGAAATTGTGTCAACTGATGTCTCATTGAAAATGGGGACATGATCATCTTTCAAGGACCGGAAGATGTGGTATATAAAGAATGTCTTTAAGTTCTTTGCTTATCTCATCTAAATGTTTTCCCCACAAAGTGACAGTGACAATGAATCCTAACATGTCCTTTAATTATAGAGTTCTTATCTTTGTTTCAGACTGGTCATGCCTATAAATACTTGAGCATGGTGACATGGAAATAACAATGCCAATCAAATCAACAGAAGACCCGATGGCTCTTGCAGGTATGTCCTTGATTTTGGTGAAGTGAAAGTGATGGGAAGGTATTTTATCCTCATTTTTATGAGAGGAGTTATGGTTGAGGACGGTTGCAGGAAAATCTCCAAAGCACTGTTCAAATGGTTGTAACATAGTTTCTCATCAGCAATCCTCCCATTGGAAATTGTATATAGCTTCCCATTTTTAATTTGATCATAGAATGTTTTGGCAACCTCATTGAAATAGGTGATGTGGATTTCTCCTCCTTTCCAATCCACAAAATCAAACCTAAACACATAACCATCCCCCTTTGCATTGTGATATTCGCAAAGGGTTGTTTTTGCTAGGGCACAACCCTCTACAGACCACATGCACATAAATGTATTCAATCTAGTTATTTGAGTTGGTGTTCTTACAAAATATTTGTTAACCTAGTTTACACTTGCATCTGCTTAAGGAAACTGAATATTTTTTAGAGCATTTGTTGGTAGTCAGGTTGAGCACCGATTAGCATATGGTATTCGAAAAAAATCCATTTCAATGATAAGAACAATCCTGCAATGGAATAAAAATTGAGAAAAAAATTAGAATTGAGCAAAGGATGGAAAAAAAAAAATGGAAAAAATTATAATTACTATAGGGGAATTATATACATTGGTAATTGAGTAAGGGATGAATCTTATAATTCATTTTTTATCATTCTAACATGGGATTTGTGTAAGCACACAATGGAGCCTTCTTGTATTGATTTTTGGTTACATGACTTGTAAATTTAGAGGGTAGAAGTGTTGTCTAAAAATGTAGCCCATCTGAAAGGTCAACACGATGTTCGGCACCCATGTTGAGAACAGAGTGTAGGGAGGAAAAGTGCAGTATCTAAAATGTATGGTCAACATTGGAACCACCCTCAATTAATTGAGAAATTCCTTCATGTTTCAAATTTATTTCCATGGCAAGTAAAATATTCTCGAGAAAGTGGGAGTTATGCAAATATATGGTGGAAAATGTAAACTTGTAGCGCAGTCAAACATGAAATGAAGGATGCGTTCACATAGCATTGTTTACCTTGTATATAACGTAAGTAAATTTACATGCATTTGTAAAAATGAGAAGCTCTAAAGTTTTCTTCCTATTCATTTATATTTTTTAAATAGTAAAACATGAAGTCTAACCCTTAAAACAATTCAATATGCAAAAAGTGATATAATGTACAAAGCTTTGGATGAAAACAACTATAAATTCCATAGTTCTTTTTTGAATTTTAAAACTATAGGTATTTGTATGCAAATATAATGAAAAAGACATTAGAAATTTTTTCCATTGGTTTACATAAAGAATCGAGCAATAGTAAGAAGGAAAAATTGAACATGTATGTTGAAAAGATAGATTATGTGTCCCATATGTACTGCCACAATATATACATGCATTTATTTGAAATGAATTACATATTATTATGTTAAGAAAATAGAATGGAAAACAATAAGAACAACATGTACACTTGAACTAACAAATATGTGGGTGTTTGTATGGAGATATAATGATAAAGAAATTAGAAATGCATAGTTTTTGGTTTACAAAAAAAAAACATGTATTTTTAAAAAATTTGATTCTTTGTCCGATATATACTTTCACAATAAATACATGGAATTATTTGAAACAAGTTACAAATTGTTTGAAAAAACACTTATAAACAAACCAATACAAGCTAATTTTTAAATCAAATTTCTTGCTTTTTACTTGTGCAATTTTTTTGCACGTTTCTTATATTTTGTGCAGTTGCAGATGTCTCATTGTTATTCCCATTTTCCTCAATTTTGGGGTGGTTCATATTTCAATGCATCTTCATTAGAATCATAAACCAAGTAAAAGCCTCATGAATGCGGTCCAATTGTTCGAATTTGGAGATAAAAATTGGGGATGTTGGCAACAGGTGGAGGCGATATTTGATCATCTCAACTATCATTGTTTTAGGTGGTTTCGGTTTCCTACAATGCAAAAAATTACAACACATTGAAGACGTTTAAACTCTTCCTCCCTTTGCAAGTGAGGTGTAGTTATTGTCAAGCCCATTGTAGGGAGGGGAATTGTGTTTCTAGTCTGCATCGTATTAAACTGGAGAGGGAAAACAAGTGTGTTAGTCCAAGAAGATATTATTATTTATGATGGGCAACTTTAAAAGCCTTGTCACTTAATCATTCTAACGCCCAACTTGGGACACTTTGAAATGGCCTCATTGGGAACAAGCCCCTCAACACATAATGAATCCTATCATTGACGAAGGCACATGCCCCCACATGTCACTTTGGAAAAAGGATTGGAGCCAACTATAAATATAAATGAAACAATCAAAAGCAAATAAAATGAAAGTAGTCTACAATATTTTTTTAGTTAACATGCA
Source organism: Taxus wallichiana var. yunnanensis (assembly GCA_018340775.1). Taxonomy (NCBI): domain Eukaryota; kingdom Viridiplantae; phylum Streptophyta; class Pinopsida; order Cupressales; family Taxaceae; genus Taxus; species Taxus wallichiana. The sequence continues at coordinate 28,579,045 of CM031242.1, read as the reverse complement.
ATAAACAAAACAAATGAATAAATACTTCAATCAATATTGAAACCCACCTGAAGTTCATTTAGAGACAACACTCTCTTCTTTACCGCATGAGAAAGAGAATAAAAAATATCATATCTACCCTACCTAGATGTCATAAATTTGGATCTGCAAAAAGAGGAAAGAAGAAGTTAAAGAGTTATCATAAACAATAAAAAGAGAAATTAAGTGCTTGTAATCTTCACAAATACTCTTTTATCATCCAGCCAATTCATCAAAAAAGAAAGTGATCATTGAATACTTGATTATATTCTTACAATCCTAACTTGCATCCTTACTGATATGATTTCTTAAGAAATTTCAACATTGGGATTACCACGCTAAAGGAAAGATTTATTAAATATCTATGATTTTGTCATTAGGAAGAAACTACAAAGGATGGTCCACTTCTAGCTTAGCTCTCTTTGCATTGCCATTTCAAGAACATTTCAAAGGGTAGAAATTGTTGTTTACATGAAAATCTTAATTGGAAAAAAAGAGATCTTCAAAGTTGATCATTAAATACTTGATTATTTTCTTTTACAATCCCAACTTACATCCTTACAAATATCATGATTTCTTAAAAAATTTCAACATTGTTGGATTGCCACATCAGAAATAAGATTTATTAAACTATCTATGATTTTGTCATTAGGAAAATAGACAAAAATGGTCACTCTCCATAGCCTACTCTTTAGGTTGCCATTTCAAGAACATTTCAAGGGGAAGAAATTTTTGTTTACATGAAAATCTTAATTGGAAAAAAATATATTCAAAGTTGATCATTAACTACTTGATTATGTTCTTTATAATCCCAACTTGCATCCTTACCTGGCCATATGATTTCTTAAGAAATTTCAACATTAGGCTTACATAGCTATGTTTAGAAATAAGATTTATTAAACTATTTATAAATTTTTCATTTAAGAGATCCAAAGGATCAATTTCTTGTTGGGGTTATCCATAAATCCAAATATAAATATTAGATCTATGCATATAAGTAATAAACACAAAAATAACTAGAAAAATAATACACAAGATTTAACGGATGGTTCACCTCAGTTTGGGCTATGTCCACCACAGGAAACAACAATCTATTATCACAAAATTAATCAAATTGAAGATCTAAAATTCCACACCTTTTGTATGTCTAACATAGTTTCTTCCTCACAATTTCTCTTTTTCTCCAAAATGAAACTTCTTTACAATTCTTCTAATTGAACCTTAATTCTACCTTCTAACCCTAGCTTTCCCTTATATAGGCATATGCACGAAAGAATATTTCTTAGGGCACTTTAGCTATGCAATTACAATCATTATATCAACTTTATATCAAAAAACTTAGATCTAACTCCGTGAGTTACATAAAACAATCATGCACGTGCAAATCTAAAGCCTTACCTAACCAAGAATGGGTTGCTAAAACAACATCGATACCGGTCCCTAATAGTGAAATTAGTGTTTGTGTAATTCCAACAAGTTAATAAAGTATGCTAATGTGAAGCAATTAAGCTTCACAACTTATAATCTCCCACTTATAGATAAATTGTTGCACTTATTGACACCCAAATTCTTCCACTTTGAACGATCCTTTCCCAATGGCTTGTTTCTCCCTCTTCAAGTCTCAAATTCGAAGACCAACAAAAGTGGAGTGTAGCTCTAACTTATCATTTGCTAACGAATTCATCAACATATCCGCAAGGTTCTTATTGGTATGAATTTTCACCAATTTCAGCTTGCCCATCCTCCAACACTTGCCGTATGAAGTGATATCTCAACTGAATGTGTTTCGTTCTTGAATGAAACACTGATTTCTTTTCCAGATGAATCACACTTTGACTATCACTATACAATCTGCAATCCTCTTTCTCCTTTCCCAACTCTTCCATGAACCTACTCATCCATATCATCTATTTGCTAGCCTCTGTAGCTACAACATATGCGGCCTCTGTAGTAGACATGGCCACAACCTTCTCGTAATCTTGAAATCTAGCTAACTATCATCCCACATACCAGAAAACATATCTAGTGGTGCTTCTACTACCATCTAAATATCCAATCCATATCCGCATAAAGAATCCAACATAACTACATGCCGCCCTCTCAAATAAATCCATTTGAATTATTTTACCTCCATAAATCATAACTTCCCACATGTCGGTCCGTACATTTCCCCCCCGTGATCTCTACTTTTCTAATACTCATTTGGTGTGAGAATCCATTCTGAGTGATTTCTAATGCTCTTTACCCTAAACTAATCCTAATGTAGATTGGTCTAACTACACCTATCCTAATAATGCCATAAAGACAGGCTCTACACTAATGATTCCCACTACTTGTTAGAAAATAAGAGAAAATATCCGGAATAATCCTCACATGTTAGTGCAAAATAACAACATGCTAGATGAGTTACGGATATGCTTTTCTAAAAGTCATCTAAAATGATTTAACATAACATTGTGGTTCACCATCTCGTCCACCAAGAATCACTTGCTCAACTTTTAGATGGCCTCTCAATACAATACCCGAAATCTATGAAAATTCTTCTTCACGATCCTAATGTTAAACTAATCCATAATGCTATAAATGATGTCTAACTACACCTATCCTAATAATGCCAAGGAGATAGGGAGAGATAAATTGCACCCATAAAGAGGGAAATCCTACACTAATGAGGTGATAACACCAACATGAAAATAAAAGGGAAATGTTGATCATCTACCCAGATCGCCATGAAATGAATAGAGGTGAGCAATGGAGAGGATGAAACAACAGCATCACAAACCAAAGATAAGATTTCACATAGAAACATTTCATCCTAATGAACACACACGCTCCTAGATCTCAAATGAAATGTCCAAAACATGCACAGAATACTCTAGACTGATGAGAGGTAAGAAGATATAATGAAAACAAGTGAAGGATGGACAAACACATCATAAAAATGAGTTTTATTGCTTCAAAATTTTTCATAGAGAATCATAAATGAGCAAGAGGTAAAAATGCCATTTACAAAGCATGGGAAGAGGTTTGAACTCCATGTTGACCACAGGGAAGAAAAGAAGGGAGAGGCAGAGAAGAAAAATGAACAACAAATTTTTACAATGAATCATGCCCCTGTATTTATAGATTTGATCGTAGAGAAGAAATAGGAGAGAGAAGCGGAAAAGCAGGTCGAACTCAACCACTGCTATTAATGCTTCGATAAAATTTTCCCCCAAATCCATCCTTTTTGCATCGATCCTTGGTTTGGTGCCTTAAAAGAAGAGTAAACGATGGAAATAGATCGAATCTGATCTGGTTGTTGAGAATGATGATCTTGCATTAAAATATCGAAGATGTTTCTCCATTTTTCTTCCACCTAACTTCCCAAAAATTAAAGTTTCAAACTCCCATGGCATAGACGAGATCAAGATCTTTTCAACAGGTCAGATTTGTAATACTTTGAGCCTTGAGTTGAAAATATGCCCCTTTGAAGTTTGTATCAGATCCGTATACGAATGGATGGGGAAAATAGTTTGAAAAATGGGCCCCCTTTTGGTTTGGGACACGTGGCACCCTTTTTAGAGCAAAAATCAGACTCGTGGGTCCGCAATTTATCTTTTCCCCTTTGAACGAAAGGCAAATTTTCACCTTTCCTTCCGACTCCCGCTTCCTTTGGGACACGCGTCAGTTTGGTGCTCATTTGAGCTTCTCTTTTTTGGATTCACCTTTGGAGGAGTGTCGTTAGGACACGTGGTTCCCTCTGTTGGCTCTTCCATACATAATCGATTCTAGATTCTTTCCTGAATGGTTTTGAGCCCAAAGACCTTGGATCCTTGCCATTTTTTCTTTCTTGCTCCTGGCCTCTCTTTTGGCACTACCCCTTCATTTCCAACCCTGTTATTTCATTGTTGAGTCCTCCCTCTACCCTTTAAATAGATTTAAGACATGGAAATGCCTAGAGAACCATTTCTTCTATTTCTTCTTGTGCAGGGTCGAATTTGACTTTCTTAGGCCTCTGTTTATACTTTTCCTAGTTCTAGAACTCGATCTCGTGGGTCCAATATTTCCCTTCATATTTTCTTTATGTGCGGGTTGTCTTGACCAAATTTTCCAGGGGAATTTGGGATAACAATAAAAACCATATAATACATGAGACTTCCAACTCGCCGAAGCATATGGAACTCGTGCCATGTACTCAACCTCCTCATGTGATGTAGGACATTGGTATTTGATCAATTTAAAGTGTCCAACCATATGTGTACTAACAAGTTTTGAATTCTACATATTAAACTTTTCCAACACCTTATTAATATAATGTTCTCGAGACAAATACAACTTCCTGTTCTTCCTGTCTCTAAGAATTTGCATGCCAGGGATTTTATTTCTTTGCAACTCCTAAATCCTTCATTGCAAATGTGTGAGCTAGCTTTTCTTTAAGCTCACCAATGTCCTGCATACTAGATCCTTCAATAAGCATATCATCCACATACAATAACAAAATAATATAGCTTCCATTTCCAAGATTTTTGAAATAAACACAATGGTCATATTCATATCTCAAATAACCATGCTCATTCATATCTCAAATAACCATGCTCATTCATGAAACTATCAAACCTCATATATCATTGCCTTGGAGCTTGTTTGAGCCCATATAAGCTCTTTTTCAACCTACACACAAGTTTCTCCTTACCCTTGACTTCATACCCAAGTGGTTGCTACATATAAATCTCTTCCTCCAAATCACCGTGAAGGAAAGTCATCTTAACATCAAGTTTCTCTAAGTGCAAATCTTCTACTGCAACTAAACTTAATACAATACAAATAGAAGTCATCTTAACAAAAGGAGAAAAATTTCACCAAAATCAATACCTTCTTTTTGTGTAAATCCTTTTACTACAAGCCTTGCCTTGTATATTTTCTATCCACCCTCTTCTTCTTTAATCCTATAAACCCATTTGTTTTGTAATTCTCTTTTACCTATTGGAAACTTAACCAAATCCTATGTCTAGTTCTATTATAAGGAGTCCATCTTCACATCCATGCCATGCTCCCACCGCATGTGGTCTCATCCTCCATTTCTTCATTAAAACTCTCTGGTTCACCAAATCATTCAATAATAAATAAGATAAAGAAGGTGAAAATATTTCTAGAGGTCTACTTACCCTTTGTGACCTTCTCACTAAGATATGAGGTGTCGAGGCTCAATATGGACATCTTGACATTTGTGTCCACTTCGATAGTGATTGATGCCGGTCACCTATAGCTGATGCTTTGGTTTGGCTAACCGACGTTGGTTTGGATCTTTGTAACCGACGCCGGTCTAGGTGACCGATTCCGATCGGGGGTTAACCGACACTTTGGTTACCTTGTGTAAGCATGTAGGTATCAATTTTAAATCTAAGATTCATTTTCATCCACAAACTTCTCAACTGGTTCATCCTTTGGTACCAAAACTTGATCCCTGTTCATTCTCTTTTCAGTCCAATCAATGTTACGACTCCTAATTATCTTAACATCCTCCAAATCCCAAAACCAGAATCTAAAATCACCACAGCCATAACCAATGAAATACATCTCTTGGATTTTACATCCAACTTCTTTCTATTTTCTTTATCAATGTGCACAAAAGCTTTTGAACCAAATACTCTAAGAAAAGAAAGATATACCTACCTCTTTTCCAAACCAAGCTTCTTTTTATATTCCACCATCTAGTGCACTTAAGGCCCATGGTTAATTAAATAAACTGTCGTGTGTTTAATGGTAATCCAACATGTATCCTCGTACTTCTTATACGTTTCATGATTATCATGTTCATTCTTTCAAAGAACACCATTCTCTTGTGGTGTTCTAGGAACTTTTCTTTCTCTGCGTATTCCATTCACCGAACAATAATTATTGAAAGCCTTCCTGTAGTACTCACCACCATTTTCAGATCTAAGGTATTTTAACTTTAAATTGAATTCCTTTTCCACAAGGGCTTCCCATATTTTAAAAGTTTTAAACACATCATATTTACGTTTAATACAATAAACCCATACCTTTTTATAACATCATCAATGAAAGTCACATAATATTGGGATCCTCCATGAGAAGCTACCCGGGATGGTCCCCACACATTTGAGTGCACGAGCTCCAATTTTTACTTCTTATTTATTGCCCCCTACTTTAAGAAATGTCACTTTCTTTTGCTTTCCAAATATACAATGCTCATAGAAATAAAGATCTACATCTTTCAAATATGATAACTTACCCTTTGCCTTTAAGATTTGCATTCCTTTTTGACTCATATGGCCTAGCCGATTATGCCACATGTTTGCATCTAAATCTGAAGTAGATAACACATAAAAAGAATCAGTAATACAGTTAGATAAATACAATGATCCTACCTTCTTGCCTCTTGCTACAACAATATATCCTTTAGTAACTTTCCAAGAGGTTGGTGAATGTAACCATGCAACCACATTCACCCAATTTTCCTAGAGAAATTAGATTTCTCCTGAGGCTTGGAACATGCCTCACATATTTCAATATCCATGTATTTCCATTCTAAAATTTTAGATGAACTTCAATTTTACCAGTAATATTGCATGGTTCATTATCTCCTAAATAAACATGCCCAAAATTACCCTGGACATAATTTCTAGAAATAACCCTTATTAGGGGTAGCATGGAAAGAGGCTCTTGAATCTAAAACCCATGATTCAATTTTATTAACCAAGGAGAGAATTAGGGCATCTTGCATTACTTGAGTTGCAATATTTGTCTCTTTACCTTTGTCTAAAAAATTCTCTTTGTTTTCCTTGAACCAATAATCCTTCTTTGCATGTCCTTTCTTTCTACAATTCCATCACGTTATTCCTCTACATATGGATTTAGATATGCCATTCCTAGACTTTGATTTCCCATTATTCTCACTCTTGGATCTCTCCTTCTGCCTTCCCCTGCTTTCTACATTCAAAGCATTCCTAGATGATGATTCTCCTATACTTTTCCTACGTATTTCTTCATTTAGGCTTATACTAACCACATCATAAAACTTCAAAATATTAGTAGCAAATGCTATATTACTAACAACCATTACCAAGTTATGCCAACTAGCTAGTAAAGAGCATAAAAGTAAAAGTTCTTTCACTTCATCCTCAAACGGAATATTAACTGATTTTAATTGATTTACAATAGACCAAAAATCATTCAAATGACTTGATGTAGATTCACCTTCTTGCATCTTAGAATTAAATAATTTCTTCATCAAATAAACTTTATTTGAAGCACTAGGTTTTTCATATAAATTAGCCAAAAAATCCATCAAATCTATAGTAGATTTAGCTTTAGTAATATTTGAAGCCACAGATGCTGTCAGGCTCAATCTTATAGATCCTAGAGCCTTTCTGTCAATAATATTCCACTCTTCATCAGTCATCTTTGTAGGTCTTTCCTTCACATCCAATGGTAAATATAGATCCTTCTGATATAGATAATCTACCACCTACATCTTCCATAATTGATAATTACGGTTGTTAAACTTCTCTACTTTGTATTTGACTTCTTTTGCCATTGCTATAGCTCCCATTCAATCAGAAATCCCTCTGTGAGAAAATTTGTCAACACACAAAACCCTCAAACAAGAAAGCTCTGATACCAATTGTTGGGTTAACACACAAGTTATATAGATATAAATATTAGATCTAAGCATATAAGCAATAAACATGGAAATAACCAGAAGAAATAATACACAAGATTTAACGTGGTTCACCTAGTGTGGGCTACGTCCACCAAGAAACAACCAATCTATTATCACAGAGGAAATACAATGAAGATCTACAATCTTCCACACCTTCTTAGATGTACAATAGTTTCTTCCTCACAAGTTTCTCTTTTCTCTCTCCAAAGGAAACTTCTTTACAATTCTTCTAATTGTCTCTTAATTCTACCTTCTAACCCTAGCTTTCTAGCTTATATAGGCATATACAAACTTAGGGAACTTTAGCTATGCAATTACAATCATTAGATCAAATTTATATCAAAGGTTAGATCTAATTCTCATGAGTTAAATAAAAAAATCACACACATGCAACCGACGCCGCTTGACTCCCGATTGATGTCGGTTCCTCCTTGCCTTGACCGATGCCGGTCCCCAGGTGACATACGCTAGCTTACTATGAATTTCAACAAGTTAATAAAGCATGCTAATGTGAAGCAATTAAGCTCCATAACTCAACAAATCTTCAAAGATTAGCTCTCTCTTTGCATTGCCATTTCATGAACATTTCAAAGGGTAGAAATTGCTGTTTACATGTATGGACAGAACTCGTTGCTTGAAATTTTAATGAATATGGATAGATTGCAAAGATTTTTTTAGTTTACCCCATAGAAAAGTGTACATACCGTATCAATAATTGTAAAATAAACTATAGTTAGGGATTACCCGAATATATCAGTATAACTATACATACAGTATCAACTATCAGAAAATAAACTTCATTTTTTTCATTTAATGTTTATGCCTAATAAAGGCGAAAATAGAATCAAATTTTAGGGACAACTTCAAATTGCCTCACTCAATCCTCTTCAAATCTTTCAATCCAACATATAACATAATCCTCTTCAAATATTTCAATCCAAAGATATAACATAAGATCACATAATACATCTAGGAGCATGAATGAAACAGGAGTCTTCGAGCCTCAAAACTTCAATTACTCAAAAATAATAATTTGTACACACTCATCACACCCTAAAATTTAGAGAAAATGAAGGAAATCAAGCCCAACTTCTAGAGTACCTTTTTAGGATTGTTAAAGCAAAAATAGATAAGATTGAAGCAATATTTGATGCTTCCTATTTATCTTACCTTGCTAAACAAAATTGGCACCAATTTTTTCAACCAATCTTCATGTACTTTGAAACTACTAACCATTTTATGAAGGACCTAACACTAGTCAAAGAAATGAGGACCAATTTTTTTTTCTAACTACAAGTGTGATTATAGGTTGCTTTAAAAGAGTATGACAAAAACCACATTAAGTCTAAACGATAAAAAATACACCACAATCATCACATTGTATTTGTAGGTTTTGGTTAAGAGCTATAACTTGTCCGCTCAACTAGGACATGACCCCTTTAACATAAACCTTAAGCTACAATAATGAGGGTGGTCCTAGGAACCCTAAATTAGTTCATGCAAGAGAGAACCTTGTGAAAAAAATAGGAAAGTGCTCCACACTACCGACTTGTCTAGTATGCCTTGGTCAGATTAGCATCAAAGATATATGTATCGTGACCCTAGTGAAAGTATAACTGAATGCACTTCGGTGCTCATTATACTGAAGGGGGTAAAGTAAATCCTAGATACTCCCAAATTAGTCGGTGTGACTTTTTGGGTAAATTGAGCTCGCTTTAGATATCTTGTGATACCTAGAGAGAGAACCACCTAGGAATATTTCTAGCCAAGAGCCATTGTTTTTTTCTTAGATAGTATACTTGAGAGCTCTCAATAAGTGAATTTTTTTATATTCAAACTCTTGTTTTTCGAACAAGGGAAATAATCTCTTAAAGTTGAAACCGCATGACATTTCGTCACGAAATTTACTTCGTGTCATTTTTGTCCTAGTTTTTCACTTGTCCTAAGACAAGGCGAAACTCTGCCAAAATAACACCAAGTTTATTTCGACACCACTTGGTCTACACCCTTGTTTTCTTATTGCCCATTTTTGGACAAAAGGAAACAACATATATGGATACCACTAGATATTGCGTGTCCACCACTTTTGTATTCTACTTGCGCGACTAGGTTACAATGTCATAACACAAGTGTTGAAAGTGTGCATGGTATGTATTCATGATCTAGTATGCCCCCTTGTCTCAAAAACCCATATTTGAGACTTATTATCATCATAGTTAGGTGATTTCATCCTTGTCTTCTTTTTAAGTTGTTATGCTGCCCGCATTATAGCCATACATTGGGATATTTATGTCTTGTTTCCATTGTAAATTAGGCCTAAATCTCTATATTGCGAGTGAAGTTATTCACATGCATAACAATTTCTTGTTATACTTAGACATAGTTTTTACATCCTAACTTTGTCTTGAGTTTTGTGAGTGTTGAGGATATATTATTCCCATCGCGATAACATCATTTTGACACTAGAAATCTCGCTTTCCGAAATATTGGATCACGTGTCCAAATAGTGTCGTTACCCTGCTCACATTTTTATCGTCCATTTTACAAGACTTGGACTTTGTTAGTGTTTAGAAACTAGCTTTTTAGTATATCATGTTAGAAAATCGCGTCAACATTTTCTTATCATTTAGGCCTTGTTTGTTGCAAACTTGACCTAACTGGTGATGTTGTGTTGTCACTATTTGGTTACAAACCTATCTAGATGAAATCTTAGAGAATAAACTATTTGGTGTAAACCAAATTTTGAGCATTGTACGTCATTGTATTATTCTAAGGAAAACTTGTGTCATATATTACCTTGTTAGGGTAGCTTGTTTGTTATTCTTTAGTTCGTATGTTCATTTTGACCTATCACTTTTGTGGCTATTCTATAGTCACCTTGTTTTAACAACTTAGGGTTGTTATGTTGCACAAATTTGACTAGGGTCCCTTGTTAATAAACCTTAGTGGAAATATTTCATGTTGTACCTTCTATTCTAAGTAATTCCTACTACTGAGAATGGGATCACGAAAGTTAGAAGCCAATATATTTGGAGGTGACAACCCTCTTTTAGAGGATAATCTCATGGTTGACCATAGTGGTGGAGAGGAGGATTCTCCTTGCGCAGATGTAGAGCTTCATTCCACCCATTTTGACGACTACATTTTTCATAAAAACATGAAGTTATTATGTGGGTTATGGAACTAGGGGCCAAATTACCTTCCATAGTAGACCCTTCTCTTATCATCGACATGGTTCGGGAGAAGAAGAAGTAGACCACCCTCGTCATACTCTTAACGAAATAGTGAACCAAGGTCATGCCTCTACTTCTGGACGATGAAATAATGATGAAATACCTTTTGAAAATGATGGGAACTATCACATAACTACAGTTAGGGTTCATTTTGAAGATGATGAAGACCATTTTCATCATGCACAACCTCCCCCTAACAAAGATCATAACAAAATACCCATTCAAGAGGTTACATTAGAACAACAGTCCAAGCCCTCACTCACCAATTAATAAGTTTGGTTTCACATATACAAAAGGAAAAACTAAAAGTTGTGAAACAAGCCATACCAAAGGAAAAACCTAAGGCTTCATTTCATGAGTTCCCAATAAACACTCCTCGACGAGAGACACGAAAGGATCCTTATGAGGAATTTATCGTTGAGAATTAGGATGAGCATACACCTATGTTTAATGCTTCATATAGGCCTACTCCACCCACACAAGATCCATTTTTAATCAAGAGTGGTCAACTATGAAGAATGCCCTTCAAGCATTACAAGAGGGCCAAACCGGTAATAATAGCAAGAAATATCAGTTCGATGAGTTATGTCCTTACCCATTTGACAAAGCCATGCTACAAATACCTTTCCCAAGACATTTTGATTTTCCAAAATTTGACAAGTATAAGGGAAAAGGTGACCCTCATGACCATATTAAATATTTTTATATGGCATGTCAAGAGGTGGCATTCAACGACAATTATCTTATGCGCTTGTTTCCACGAAGTTTAGGAGCAACGATGCTAGAATGGTTTGTGCATATCCCTAAGGGATCCATATCAACATGGCTAGAACTAGCAAAGAGTTTCATATGACACTTCTCTTTCAATATAGAAAATGACATTACCATGTTAGATATTTGCAATGCCAAGCAATGCAATAACAAAAACTTCATTGCATTTTTACAATGATGGAGAGGGTTAGCTAGCCACTTCCCTTGCTCCATACCCGAAAAGTAGTTGATAGGCATATTTTTTCCCAACCTCCATCCAAACATTATGTTCCACTTGCAAATGCATTGCAACAACACATTTGAAGAGGTAATCGAAAAAGGGAGTTAAATTGAAAAAACATTGTTAGATAGGGGGACTCTAAAACCTTTCTCCTACGATCAAAACGATTCCAAATCTAATGATAAACCAAAGTTTATTCATAATAAGAACACAAACATCATTGGTGATGGGATGGCAGACTCTAGCAAGTACAAGTCATTCAAAACAATACTCCTTTGAAGCTTGTAAAGGGAGCTCCGCATATGGAGTATAAACATCATACTTTCACTCCTCTATCTAGACTCAATGTCATCAATACTAAAAAAACTAGAGGCGGTTAATATGGTTAGATATCCTAAAACTATGCCTTATGAGAATGACGTGCCTAAACCATCATGGTTTAGAGATAATGAATATTGCCAATTCCATCGAGTTAAAGGTCAAAAAATAAACAACTTTTTGAAGTTGCAGTACTACATCTAGAACTTAATCGAAAGTGGTGATGTGGAGATGGATTCATCCACTCCTAACAAATCCCCCAATATGAAGAATCTTCCTAAACATAATTGGGACAAGAATGCTAATTATGTGTCTAATGAGGAGAATCATTTTGATGCCCTCATTGGTTGTGTAGATACACCTGTTGAAAATGTCAACATAATAACCCCTGTGATATCCCCTGGACTATCTATGTCTAGGCATGTGCCAACAAAGACTGATTATCACGCAGTCCACATACTTATGATAGTAAGGAACCTAGGTTTCAGCATTCCCATCAAAGGATGCCTATCACAACTAGACCTCGTTTGATTCTTCGTGCTAGAGAGCCCATTCGGGTACCCTGTTCCCCACCTTCATCTCATAGTTAGTGGTATGGTTTGGACACTTATGATCCAAATTATTATTCGGGTTCCTCCCACTCTTCTTCTGACTCTGATCCAAACTATTATTCTGATTCTTTAGATTCACCTAGATCTTCTGAAAATTCTAATTTGGTTCTTGAGCCACAGTCCTCCCTTGCTTTGTAGGACCTCCCTTATTCACCGCCTCAACGACCCCTTCTTCCGTCGAAGAGCTCTCCGATTCAAATTCCTTCTAATCAATCATCCAAGTTGACTCCCATGTCACATTCATCCAATCAACCTCTTGTGGTAGAACAACTACCCACACCAATTGATTCATTTCAAAATGAAGAAGCAATTAGAGAATTTATGAGGGTACATGAAGACATTCCTCTAGAATTTTGTGAGCAAGAAACCTCTTTGGACTTCAATACGCTTGCGTATTGGGAAGAATAAATTGATTCCTTTTGTCATAATACTAAGGAAGATCCTAAGACCATTGAGGAAGATCCTATCTTTTCTTCACATCATTCTTTATCTATCAGGATTCCTCCATCACAATCTTACCTTGGGTCACCACCTGGTAGCCCATCATCTTCTTCTATATGTGGGCCACCTCCAAGTAGCCCCACATCCTCTATATGTGGCTCACCTCTTGAAGCCCATCTTTGTCTATACTAGGGGCACGTCTTAGAAGTCCCTCATCTTCGATTCTTGGGCCACGTCCTAGTAGCCCATCATCTTCTATCTATGGGACACCACCAGGAAGTCCTTCATCTTCAATCTTAGGGCCACATCCTTGTAGTCCTTTATCTTCATTCTATGGGACACCTCTTGGTAGCCCATCCTCTTCAATTCTTGGACCGTACCCTTCACGTCCATCATATTTTTCTTCTATAAATGATTGTGGCAAATCCACCGTCATTTATCCCACCAATTCTATTCATCTAATTTCTTCTCCCACTTCTCGGGATCAGACAAGTCACGTAGTAGCTCATAGGAAACCAAAATGGTTCCTTCATTAGGCTTAGATCAATAATTCCAAGAGCCCCAAAGCTCACAACAATTTAAAAAATCTTAAATTTCAGAATCAAATGCGCTTCAAAAATGCACATCAATGCACCCATCAAGTATGGCGTAAAGTACAGAAACCTCTAGATAGGAACCTCAATATCCCACATATGAAATCCACGTTTCATGATAAAACACAATCATCTATTGAGTATGAGCTCACCATGATCATTGAGATTGGGGATAATATGACTCTTGATAAGCAAACACGCCTAATCTTCCTTATCAAGGAAATTGCTAACATTGTTGTTAGATCTTATCACGCCAAGTGACCTTGTCAGTCCCACCTTTCAAAAATTACAAAAAATACAAAAATGAGAAAACATTTCAAAAAATCAACGGTAGAAAAACACACATTGCAATTAGGTATTGCATACACATGTGTGTTCTTTCTTCCCTTGTTATTCTTCTGCAAGTCTTCCTACCATTTCATCCCTTCGGTTATATTTTGGTTAGGCAATTCGCACACATATTGTGACATTTATTTCTATGGTATTTGTTTCACATTGATTTTTTTATCACCTTGGTAAATTAAAAAATGACAGAACTCATAGAGATCCTATCACAATCAACATCTAAAAAACTTGTTACAAATAAATTTTGGATATATTTGTTGACACTAGTAAATGTCATCATCGTAATCACTTCGCCTCCTTACATCAAGCCATCAGTGGTTCTTAATTCCTTTCAAACAAGAGAGCTGAAATAAGTTTTTAGAAAGTAAAAGAATCAATCAAATCAAAAAGCACAAAGCTGAAAGCCAAAATTAAAAGCAAAAGAAAATTGATATATAACTCTCTCTTGGGGTATTTCCAATAAACTCTACTAGGGCTATGGACGCCTAACTGATAGTAGAGGATTGTTGTATTAGAATCAAATTCATCTCCATCGGGGCTATAAATGCCTTCGCACTGATAGCGGAGAGCAATGTACGAATCACCTTCCACAATCCATTCACAAAAAAAAATCAACTTTGAAAAATAAATCATTCCTACACATTGGCTATGGTGTTTTCACTTGTTGTATATCAACTCTTCCTCCAAGAGGTAATAAATTTCCATGTCCACACATTGGATCTCTATGATAAAACAAGATTAGTATGTTACCAAGTGTCTTTTTTTGACCTTGTTCAGAATCTTACTCTAGTTTCTATCTTGTCTCACGATTTGTGCCTTTGGCTAACCACTTCTTCATTGTGAGGCTTCTAAGCTACATTCACAACATTCATGTTATTCTTCTACTTCGTTCAGAACATCCATGTGTATAAGATTGCCTTTTTTCCATGTTTGTGGGCACCTTTGTACCCTTTCTCAAAAAAAACTTCCACTTCTTTCTATCATGTGCTTCTTGGCCAAACTTACGTTGGGGGCATCCTTGCTCCTTCCTAGCACGTCATTGGGTTACGTTCATCATCGTGTTGAACCTATCCATATTGGCCTTGATCCATCTTTTGCACATGAAGAGTTTACCTTTGTATATTCCTAGATAATGTTGGGGGCATTTCACATCTTCACTTTCTTGCACATGTGCATGGCATTCTACCCTTGTACATCCCATATGTTCTACTAGGGGCATCCACATTTCTTCGTTTCCTATACATAGCTTCAAAAACTTCTCAAAAAAAAATAAAAAATTAAATATGTTTCAAAAATTAAAAAACATTCACATATATTTTACAAATCAAAACATTCAAATATGTTTCAGAAAAGCCCAAAAAAATTAGTAAAACAATCAAAACCTAAAAATTGGTTAAATCATTAAAAATCCAAAAAAATGCAAAAATTAAAAAAAAAAAATGGTAAACAACATATACGTAGCTAAAGCTTGTGTCAATTGCATCATCCTCGAACATTGAAATATGTCTTACAAAAGCATCTTTCTACAGTTCTTTCTTGTTTTGGTCTCAAACGACTTGCAGATCATTGTGATCTACCTCCATTAACAAAAGCTCGGTTGCATACTACATCGGTACTCCTGTGCAAATGCTGATTTGCAAAGACTCGTGGTCGTAGTGTACATGGAAAACTTTTCCATGGGACTACTTGTGTCCTCTATTTTCCCTTACATGTGTTATTGCTTGGGGCATCATTTTTAACCCTTGTCGTTACAACACGAACATTCGAGAACTATAGCTTGATAACAAAAACATTGGTACAACTGTCTTGAACGTTGTTTGTTTGAGTATATGTGATTGTGCTTGTTTCTCTGTTAGGTTAGCTAGTTTGCTTTCTCATATTACATTGCATTTTGTATGTTGCATGGAGTTAAGCGTCATTTTACTTTCTCGTATTGCATTGCATAATGTATGTTGCATGGAGTTACGTATTTTTAGCAGTAAACAAATGTTAGTAATGTAGATTTTCATGTTATATTATACTTTTGTTTATTTTTAATAAAGGTTGATGATGTAGATCTAGGGGAAAAATGATATAAACAGTTGCTTATTTAAAGGTCGATGGATGCAAAGGTTAGACTTGTCCTATATTACTCCATTAATCATTTCTTCTCCATTATCATTTATTACCATTACTAATTTTTCTCCTAAAAAACTCACTCGGGGCAATAAACAACCACATTTATCCCCATCCTTATTCCTTCTCAATACCTAAGGGTTTCACGCCCGTTCTGACCTATTTTCTTCTATCCATTTCGATCATATTTTCAATCTTTAATTGACTTCTTCAATCACCCCATCGACACTCGAGGGGGCATCCTTCATCTCACTAATTTTACTTCAAAATTTTAGTTGTTTACACTTGTCTACTATGTTTGAAGTGAAGTCACTAACTTCACCTCAAACATGGGCAAATGTAGACACCTAAATTCCGCTTTTGCAATCTTATTGCCAAACGCACACAAATCACTCTCATTCTTCCAAATTCATTATAATTAGTGGTTTTTGCTAATTAACTAATGTTCCTTATCAATTTAGCCAATTAACACCATGTTGTTGATTGTGTAACCCCTTTCGCATTCAAGATGCCACTTTACGATGAATCGTAAGTCAAAATCCTCTTCAAAACAAACAATTAGCGTTTATAAGCTAATTAAGCCTATTTTGCCCTTGATTTGGTCAATATACCTTAGTGTTGACTCAACCCCTCTTCCCGTTAGGAAATAAGTGATAAAATATGTGGAATAATCCCTCACAGAATCGCAATAGTAGAAACTAATATGCATAAATTATTACAGATCTCAAATAAAATTGTAGAATAAAATAACACAACACAAAGAGACAATATTTAATGTGGTTCACCCAATTTGGGCTACATCCACCAAGAATCACTTGCTCAAATTTTATTACAAGCCACCGCTCTCTCAATACAATACCCAGATCCATTTGGAGCTATGCTCAACAAACTCTATAGAATTCACAGCCGAATTCAAAGCACATCTACAATGTTTTTCATTATACCCTACCATATGCATAAAACCATATAAGTAGGCAACTGCTTAAGCAGTTTTACAATACCGTGGGTATCAAAACCATGGGCCAAAACCAGCCCAAAAACCTATGGGTCAAAAATCTCGCCCATATGAGAAGAGCACATTTCCCAATATGTCGGGTGTATTTTTTCGAGGCAAAAAAATTTACGCCCAATTTTTTTTTCACGGCGAGGATACATGAAAAGTGTATAGTACTCTTAGTGTACAGTCTTCAACACTTTCACACATGAAAACAGGCTCCACAACCTAACACTTCCAACCACTTAAAATCACCCCATTCACCTCCATAACATCTCAGCAAGCTTATTATCCTAGCCTCCTAGTTGACCCTAAGCGGTTGATTAAGGCTTCACACCTCTTAATCACTTGGTAATTCACTAATTGTGATTAGCAAGGCCTAATCATGATTAATCTTCTAATCTAATTTGGGGCTTTTAGTCCCACATGCACCAAAATAAAATTTTCTCCCAAAAGGAAAACTATGAAAAGGGTCCACCACATTCCTTTATACTTTACACCATGCTTTGATTTGCATCTCATATAATAAATATGATATATAGCCAAGTTCAATCCTTGCTTAAAGCCTTCAATGGGGTTAGTAGATGGATATCCAAAATGACCAAGTAGTCATTGGGAGAGGCCATTTCACCTTGTTTGGAGTAGCAACCATAACCATTTGATTGCCCTCTTAGGTTTATTTAGGCCCATGTTAAGTAATTCAAGCATATTAGTAGGCATGTTTAGTTAGATTTTGTATTGTTTTCATACTAGTTAAGCATTATTTTAAGATTCTATCTTAATGTTACATTCCTAGACTTAGAACCTTGGCTAGATTGATGGCAATGGTGTTAGCTTTCCTTGTTTAGTCATGCAATTTGATTTGTAAAGTTTAGGCAACATCAAAAATAAATACCTAATACCATAATCACACTCAAAGGCATTCATTGTTCACTTTCATAGAGAGCCAACCAACAAGGCTTGAAATTTTGCTAAACAAAGCTCAGTCAGGCACAATTTTGTATAACAATGATTATGATGATGATATTTTGGACATAATGTTAAACATGTTGGAGAATCTTAATGTCAAGCCGGACATACTACAAAAATGGGCTAGAGAAAAAAGTAATGTTTTAATTGCAAATGTAGAAAAGAGAAAGTTGTGGTACGTCATCTTTTACACGCAAAAATCCTGATATTATGAGCATTACAAAAAAAATATCAAGACTTATCTAATAGACTAATACATTTGTATTTCTATTTTGCAGGAAAAATATGAAAATTTAAATAAAGAAGCAACATGATGCATGCACATTTGAATAATGCCCGCAAAAACTTGAATTCATTTACATAGTTGAAGGAAAAACTTGTATTATTAAATAAACAAAATAATACATTGAAAAGGATAATCAAGGAGCATAAGATGGATCCATAAATCTTACTGAAGGAAAAGATAGATGTTGATCCATCACTTTTGTTAGCGGGAGATATTGCGAGGGAAGAGCAAAATATTCTTCAAATATCAAAACCGCAATGAGAGAATTTGTAGGCATCAAGAGTTTTAGTAGAGAGCAGTAGCACTATACAGACTGAGAAAACTCCACCTATTGTGCAAGAAAAATATCAAGCTTCCCCTACAACATAAAATAGAAAAAAGTAATTAGTTTCACCATGTGACAGTGTGTTGTCACAATTCCGACACGGTGTAGGAATTAAAAGATAGTGGCCAACCATTTTTTTTCTTTTTATTATGTGTAGAAACATAAGGAAAACTATGATTCAAAATCATAGGTAGAAAAGAGGATTCCCTCGTAATGTGTTCTTATATGACAAAACTTTCCCAAAAGCTTTGAAAACCATTGACAACCCACCATTTTGTAATTGTATTGGCCAACAATGCTTTATGAAAACATGCATGTCTTCATAAAGTAATCCACCTCTTGATAGAATGAATACAAGACTAATTTTGGATTGGAACTATATTTATTGTTGTATACATTTATTGAAAATTTTCAACAATTTAATATGTAAACTTGTAATTGGATTTCTGCTTAATGTGAATATTTTTATGTTAATATTTGGAGATGTTAACAGTAAAGCATGGTTTAAGATGCTTAGTTTGTGTTTGTTTGAAAATATTTACATTTCATGCAGATGTAAAACATTAATTGATAATCACACAAATGGATCCAAATAAATCAGTCTTTATTTCAATAATAAAACAAAATATAAAAAATGAATTTGTTACAAGTAAAAAACAATCTATTAAGACCAGTTGATTATCATTAATGAATATGAAATATATAAATATATCAAATCATTTCCAATAGTGTCATGAATGTATATAATAAATTAGAACTCTAGCAATTGAAATAGTCCTGAGCAACTCGTTCATTTGTGTCTTGAAATTTTATTGAATCGGAAGCATGTTTGACGGATATGTTTGGATCCCCCAAATTAGTCAGAATGTTTCTGATTCCTTGTCTTTCTATGAGTGAAATGGTCCATTAGACTAGTCATGTATTTGATATATAAAGCACTAATGGATGTTTGAAGTGTGACTCAAATGTATTCCTAAACGTGGATTAACAACTCCCATTACTTCAAGTAATTTATCATTTTTGATTCTTTCATTGGATCTCTCAGTAGATAATTATTGAGAAATATTTTTCAACTTATTTCGAGTGTCACATAATACTATTTTAAATAAATTACATGTCACTCTTACTTCTTTCATCTCTCCGACCCACCAAATCTAATCTTTTCTAAATGGTATGAAGTGATATCTCTTTCCCATGTGTTGTTATACACATATGATCATGTATATTGAATTTTATGTAGCAATTTACATTCTTAAGGTTTGTTAATGCATTCTAACTTTAAAAATAGGTGCCTCAAAACTACCATCCGACAAATATAAATTATCTTGAAACACATTTTAGGTCCTCAATCTTATGAAGTCTGGTCATTGTGTAGATGCAATGCTCTTGCGCATGCTTAGTCAAAACATTTAGCTCCTTCAACATTGGAAAAATACCACACATTGTAAGTAAATTTTTAATGTTCATTAGACGGTATAATAGATCTTTAGCTTTAACTACATCCCTGTGGTATTCATACATAAAACTGTCAATGAAGGATATTCTTCAAATATTATACAAGCAGGTTAATACATTGAAATCCATCTGGTATCTACATATTTGAGAAGATTTTTCCCATCTGTCAATCCAATTGTAAATTTTTGAAATTCTAAAAATCTCTTTAGACTGCTAGAATAATATGCATGCAAATCATGGATCAACTCCTCCACTTTGGCAACACTTTCGAATGTGCTCACAATTTTATAGGCCAGATTCATTCTGTGAGCCATGCAATGAATTACAATCATATAGGGAGAAATAATTGTTTGTAGTCGTATATAAGACCATTTCTTCCCCGAATTATAGCTTACACCGGCCGGTTTGAACACAAACTAACTTTGTTGTAATGGAAAAATCATCTATATCTGTAACATCTTTCAAACTTGACAACACCAATTTGTAAATGTTTTCAGAATTGTAATTTTCACTCATTTTATGAACTCGCTAAGAGATGGATATTTCTTACTTCATTTGCAAATGTGTATACATGAATACAAACCCATGAAGTATTGTCCATTGTTGTAACCTCATCAATTGAAAGGGAAATAAACTTTGCATTTTTAATAGACTCTTTTAGATCATCCTTTTCCACCAAAGCAAGACATTTTGCAATTTCCCAGCCACTGGTATCCGACCAATGTGATTGAGGAACGTTTTGTAAGCCAATAACTTGATAAAGAATTTAATTTTCTGAGAAATCTGAAATGGGTCTTACCTTTTCAATATATAGAATATAGAATGCAGTAGAAAATTGAATACTTTTGGCTTGTATTTCAGTCTCCATAGCTTTGCTCAATTTTTCTACAATTGTGCCACCTTTTTCATTTAGATTTTTCAAACGTTTTTGTTCTTTTTCATATTTTTTGCATATTTTACATGCAAACAATCTTTTGAATTTTTCCATTTATGAGATCTTACTATGCTCCCATCCTTTTACTTTTGGGAAATATATATTTTCCCACAATGTTTTTCAATGGTGTCTAGTTTGAGCTGCATTGTGTGATCTTTCCCTTGTTTCCAACTACATATTTTACATCAACATTGAGTTGGAACATCATTACCATTTTTTAGCTCCACAGTTCAATAAAAGGATATTTGGTTGCCTAGTCGAACTTGAAAGTCCTTCCTATTGTCCAATTTGTCCTCTTTCTTCTTATAGATTTTTTTTTATTTTTTTGACTTCAACTTGTGCATTTGGGTTCTCAGTAGGAATATCTTGATCCTCACGTCTCCTTTTCCTGGAAACAGACATTAGAGCAGAATCTTCCTATGTTGTTGGTGTTGGATGAGAATTTGATGAATCTTCTTCTAGTTCGATGTCATCAAGGGAATAAATGTTTTCATCAACATATAAAGGATTACCAAATTTAGAAATGGATTAGTTTGTGAAGGTGTTTGAGAAATGTCTACATATTAAAGTGTTACAAAAATAATATTAATTATTTATATTATTAATACCACTAAATAAACATAAAACAAGAGTGCAAAGAGTATTTGAAACACAATATGAAAAATATAATAATAAAATTCTGTAAATTAGTAGATAGTACATACCTATATTTTCAATAGATCCAAACACAACCTTTGTTTTTTATGAGTTTCCAAAATAGCCAAACAATGTCTTGTTACTATTTTTTAAACTTCTTATGAACTTCTTACCCCGATTTCCAGATCCATGGATATGTCACCAAATAGGGACAAACGGGCTTGGGGTTCGACAAATAAGATGGATGGATGAGGAGATTACAAGTGGATGGCTCACATTTGGCTGGATTGGGGTTGGACGGTTTGTTGTTGGATGACTAGTAGTTGTATGAATTGTTGTTGGATGGCTTATAATTGATAGCTTGTATGAAAATTTGCAATCAATCACTTGTAGTTGGATGGATTGGGGTTGGACGGATTGTAGAAGTTGGCGGATTCGAATGGGCATTAAAACTTGTAGTTTAATCGGCAGAGGTTGGATGGGTTAGTGTTTGAATTCGGTGACAAATATTTCAAAAAGGTTGGACAATATATGTATTATATAGATACCTAGGTGTCTAGCGCTAGGCTATGTATAATAGTATACTTCATGAATATGTGCACAATATTCAAACATTGGTGAATTACATGCATAAGTTCATTTATATGTGTAAATACTAGGCAAACTTACCCATACTAAGGACATATCGGTCAAAATTTCCGGTGAATTAGGTGGCAACAAATTGTTGAAAATTCACCATTTCTAATTTCTAAAAACCTAAATATTCACGAATTTACGAAAATTCGCCATTGAAATTTTCCTTGGTTAAATTTGGCATTTGGAAAATACAACCCGCTTCCCCACTTTTACCCTCTCTCTCTCTCTCTCTCATTCATGTATTTAATTCCACTTTCCATAATTACATAGGTGATTATCGGAGGCTTGATCTATTCTTAACTTCTTCTTCTCCTCTCATGTGTATAGGAGGTAGTTATTCTCAACACACACATCTTAAAGCTTACGACCCATGGTGAATAAATAGAAGATACTCATTGTGTTGATCCAATCAAATTCTGTGAACAAGAACACATCTACAAAGAGGTTCTTGGTGAATTAAAGGTAGATGTCTTCACAATCTGGAGGCTACACAACTAGATCAAACATCCAAGGTTGAAATCTAATGAGGGGAGGACTTCCAAGTTTGGTGAAACCGCCTTTGATCACTCATGGATAGGAAATGTGTCGTAAATCTAAAATAAATGCATGTAATCAAATCATGCTTCGAGGAGTCACAACATGCATGAAAGAGGATGATGATATTTTTCAAAGATGAAAAAAGAAGAAGACATGGAGGACTTACGCACAAAGGAATTAGTTTCATTTTTAATACTCTGTCTAACACGTATGTGGTTCTCCTCTTGATTTCCATCTCCACGCATAAGTCCTTCATGCAGAGAATCATGAATGTAAATAATATATCTTGGTGAAGTAATATTGAGCTTGCACTAGGAAGTCCATAGGAGCAAGAAAGCATGTGAAGATACGTTAGAACCAAAAACATTAACACAAGTGCATGGAGAAAAGATAAATCCTACATGTAAGTTTTGAAGACACCACGTGGGAAAAGAAATATAGAAACCACCCAAGAATGTGCCAAGGAGAAGAAATGAACCTATAAGAATATAAGAAATATTAGAAAATGCATTCAAAATAATGAAATATTAGAACAACCCATGTGAGAAAGAGACCCTAGAACCAATCAGGATTTAATAAAAAAATTAATTTATCATCATTTCCTCATTAGTCCGTGAGAGACCTACCGTGGTTTGTGCGTGTTGTTTAAAACCTCAATGAGAAAGAGACCCTAGAACACAATGGGAGAAGGGAAAAGAAGTTAGAAAATAATAAATAATAAAACAATCTAAAAAGGTGTTCAAAACAACAAGATAATATGGCCAAACAAAAAAGGGTAAATGGCAACATGGAAGCCATACACAAATGTAATTGCTAGGTGTAAGGCCAAAATCCTCAACCTTTGTGAGTGTTATGCTAGCCTATGTCAAATAGGATCTTTATAACTATGTATGGCCATCCATCAAAGAATAATTAAAGGTGGATTTATGTCGATGTTGTAGCTATAGACATCCTAGTAGACATGTATGCAAAATGTGAAAACATGGGCAATTCATGTGTGTGTTGTAAGCAACTCAATGACTTGGATGTTATATTTTTCTACACATGTGGTTATGGTCGCATTGGTTCATTAGAGGTGTCTTCTTCAACATCAATGCACATTGAATGTGAAAATCAAGAAATATTCAAAAGAAAATGGGCAAAACATCCAATGGTGAGAGTGATTTATTTCTTTAGACAGTGAAGATGATCCAATTCTAGAGATTTTTGTGGCGAAGCATTTGCTTAGAAAGGCTTGAGGGACAACAAAGAGAGTTATTGTTAGGAGATATATTAAAAATATTGAAATACACATTCATACAAGTCGTCACTACCGCTGGTGTGCAAGTATTGATATAGGACATCATAAAGAAATAAGTTATGACCACAATAAAGGAATATCTTGTCTTTAGGAAGCATGGGTATCAAAAGTTAGTGTAAAACAAAGGCATGGATGAGCTGGTAGAGTTCGACTTAGATGTTGCTATAAAATTTACAAGAGAAAACAATTTGCACAACAACTTCTTGAGGTTTTGCAGATTTCTCTTGATATGCTAAGGTTAAAGTTGTTGCACTTGACTCTCAATGGTCACACTCCATTCTTATCTTCAATGGATAAGTGAGAGGAAACTAATACCACATGCCTTTTAAGTGTCTAAGTGTATGTCCAATTCACTTTAGTGGGGTCCACATGTACGGACTTGATTATTGTAATAAATAATTTTAATTAGGTCACTTATGTGATAAAATGATGTTATTTTAATAAAGTGACTTTACTTTATTAAAATAAAGTTATAAAATTATAATGTGACCTAATTGTACCCTAAAGTGATGTCATGTAAACCTTACCTTATAACCAACTTTTGGGTTATAAAAGGGAGTTAGAGGTCATTTGTAAAGGGGTTTTAGAGGTTGGAGGAACTTTGTGTCCTATGGTCTCAAGGAGGGAAGTTAAGAAAACTTTGTGTTTAGATACTTTCTATGGAGATTGATCATTGTGAAGACTTTGTTGAAGATAAGACAACAAGGAAACTTTTTGTTCCTTTTCAAGAATAAATACAAGGATACTTGTAGAACTTTGTGTCTTGAGATTCTTGGTGATTATGTTTGTTCTTATGTCAAATGTAATATTTTTTTAATTTCCTTTTCATGCAAGTTATTAGCATTCAATATCTTTAATTTTATGGTGTAATTTCTAGCATGTAAGAATGAGATTTTTTTGTTTGTTCTTGCACGCTCCACCTCTCCATTCTTTTCCAATATCTTCCTTTCTCTTTTATTCCTCTCTCATTTTCCTTTCTTTCTCCTTTCAAAAACTTTCTAGGTTAAAAGTATCCAAACCCCACAAACCCATCATATGAGGGAGTTGCCCCTCTCAAACGCAGAGGTTAGATCACCATGTCGATAGGTGATCTCTCCAATGTTACAAGTTTTATGTCATATAATACAAAGCGAGCCCGTGAAGAGACCAAAGAAACCACAATATTATCCCCTACCTTATAGTTCAAATAAGATATTCCCAAAGTTTTATGGAGATGAATCCCAAGATGTAGGCGATCATATTTCTACTTTTCATATTACATGTGGCATTCTTTATGTGCAGGAAGAAGATGTTTTAATGAGGTTGTTTATTGACACCATCATTGGTCCTGCTGCTAAGTGGTACCAACATTTGGAGATTGGTTGCATCACAAGTTGGGAGAGCATAAAGAACAAGTTCCTAGAAAGATTCGAGTTCATTGTGGACACGCATGCACTTATTTCTGAGTTATTTCAAATCAAAATCAAGAAAGGAGAAGGAATGAGGAAATTTGTCTAGCTAGATTCAATAAGATGTTGAAAACTATACCGCTAAACAAGAAACCTCCGTGAATAATCAATTATAATTTTTCATTGTTGTTCTACATCTAGAAGTTCTATTCATACTACATCCAGAAAAGGTTTGAGACTTGTATGTAGCTCAACAACAAGCCATTGATGTTGAAAATAACTTAATTCTCTCTAGGACGCTAAAAAGAAGATCAAGAACCTATTTTTAGTGCTCTTGATTCACGACCCATCATGAAGAAAAAAAATCTCCATATGAAGATTCAACACGCCCTGTAAGAGAAGATTCGAGAAAGTGTTCCTAAGGATGCATCAAATGTTTCCAAGAAATAAGAGATGAAGTGGAGTCAAAATTCTCTCGGATGTTTGAATCTCACCATTTTTGGGGATCAAGAATTTCTCAAATATCCGATGATGATCAAGCGACATGACAAGATTTTTTTGAAGTGTATCATTTATAGGGTAAAGAAAGTGATGATGAATCTAACATATCATCATGTGATGAAGATTATTCCCGTGATTCTTGTGAGCTCAACAATCATGGAGATGAAGAAAAATTTGAAGATGTTTCGGTAAGTATTTCTATTCCCGAAGTTCTAAGTTTTATTGAAAAATAATTTCCAACTCCTTAATCTCATTGTTTACATGCTATCCCAAGTACGGAAGATTATATCATTGAGTTTAACGAAGATGTATCAAATGATGGCTAAAGCATGAAGGATTCATTCAAGATCTATACTTTGGAAAGAGGGAAACATTTTAAAACAACAAAGAGATTCTCATCCATTTTGTAAAAAGAGTACTTACATACGGTCCAATCTATCATATCATGGCTTGTGGGAATTCATCATCCTTCTTCAAAGTATATATGGAGTTATGTTATCAATTCTTCTGAAGCATATTCTCGTGATCAACTGGTTTAAATTTACTCTTTTCCACTTCTAGAAAACTGGTGAAATTGACTTGTTTTTCCACAAGGGCTCATTTTTATCTCGAACATGTTAATGGGTTTGTATAGTCCTTGTTTTCCCAGTATTATCCCTAGTACATAAGTTTTGTCTTTCCCTTTCTTTTTTTGTTTTTTTTTCTTCTTGTTTTCCCTATTTCTGTTTGTCTTCAATAAATTCCTCCCCATGGATAAGGAACTACTTTGGTGATAAATGTGTATTATGAGTTTGTTGTTGTGTCCTCAAGAGTCCTTGTCCCTAATTAGAGACAGGTTGTTGTCGCAAAATTTTCACTAATAAAATTTCAAAACTTTTTCGTGTAAATAGGTGTGTCAATCACCATGCCGCATTATTCTATCATGTCATTTTTCTTCCACAATCTAGTTGTCGATTGTCGTAACACCACGTTGTCACATTTCGACATCGTTGTTGTCTGTTGTGCTTCACACATCTATTTAACTTTACAAAATGGATTTTAATGATTAATTAGTGATTTTAATTTTATTATTTAAAATTAATTAATTAGTCATATTGATTTAATTTGTGTTATTAATTAATTAACGTTAAACAATTAAATTAATGTCATTAATTTTATTTAATTAATTAATGTTTTTATTTTTTATTTTTTAAAATGATGTTATTAATTTTATTAATTAAATTCCTAATTTTATTATTAAATTAATGATATAAATTTTATAAAAAAATGTTAATTATATGTCAAACTGGTGGTCAAACGGAAGGTAAAGTGGGGTTTTTCTCCCACTTCTCCATTTGGAACGCTCCCAATCAAATAAAAATTAAGCAACTCTCCACAAAATATATTGTTGAGATGTTCTTCGAGTTTATGGGAAATTTTCCAAATGTAAAATTTGGAATTTGGAAAAATACAACCCGTTTCCTCTCTCTAATTCCACTTCCCGTAATTATGAAGACAATTATCAGAGGCTTGATTTCTTTTTAACTTCTTCTCCTCTCCCGTGTACACGAGGTAGTTATTCTCACCATGCATAGCTCGAAGCTTCCAACCCATGGTGAAGAAATAGAAGATACTCATTGTGTTGATCCAATAAAGTTCTGCGAACAAGAATACGTCTACAAAGAGGTTCTTGGCGAATTAAAGGCAAATGCTTTCACAATCTGGAGGCTACACGGCTAGATCAAACATCCAAGGTTGAAATAAATGCATGCAATGAGTGGAGAATTTCAAGTTTGGTGAAACTGCCCCAGTCCCTCATGGATAGGAAATGTGGTAAAGCTAATATAAATGTATGCAATTAAATCATGCTTCGAGGAGTCACAATATGCATTAGAGAGGATGATGATATTGTTTAAAAGAAGACAAAACAATATTAGGATTCACGCACAGAGAAAATGGTTTTATTTTTAATACTCCCTCTGACACAGATGCGGTTCTCCTCCTGATTATCATCTCCACGGACAAGTCCTTCATGCAGAGAATCATGAATGTAAATAATAGAGCTTGGTGAAGAAATATTGAACCTGTACCAAAAAGTCCATACAAGCAAGAAAACATGTGAAAATGTGTTAGAACCAAGAAACAATAACACAAGTGCATGGAGAAAAGATAAATACTACATGCAAGTTTTGAAGACACAATGTGGGAAAATAAATCTAGGAAACCACCCATACAGGTGCAAAGGACAAAAATTGAACCTGCAAGAAGATAAGAAATGTCAGAAAACGCATTCGAAACAATGAAATATCAACACAACCCACGTGAGAAAGAGACCCTAGAACCTTCGCAAGAAGGGAAAAGAAGTTAGAAATTAGTAAATAATAAAAGAGTCCAAAAAGGCATTCAAAACAAGAAGAGAATACAATAAAATAACCAAACAAAAAGGGGGAGATGGAAATGTGGAAGCCATATGCAAATGCAATTGCTAGGTGTAAGGCTAGACTCCTTAAATTTTTGAGTATCGTGCTATCTTGTGTCAAAATAGAAGCTTTATAACAGTGTATTATTGGCAAAACGTGGTGCCAACGTAATCAACACAGGGAAAACACAACCAGAATAATAGATAAAACACACGCGTAGAATATATATATATATATATATATATATATATATATATATATATATATATATATATATATATATATTTGAAAAATCTTTATACAATCTCGAGCTACGACTCTGTATATTTTATTTATTTTGTATTACATTTTGTTCTGTGTTGTTGCACGTGTTTCTATTTTCTTCTTCAAGTTGCTGCTTTATATTCTCTTCTTTCTATTTTCTATCTATAGATTCAAAACCACACACACACACACACACACACACACACACACACGTAATGTCCCCTTTCCTATGCCAAAAGGCCCAAGGGCCAAGTCGAGTCCAAACCGTGGACATACCCAAGGGGTGTGGATGTTGGGAGCTTTTGGGAAGGGGCCCCGTGGTTCTAATATCCAAGTTTTGCATTTGGGGGTCACTTTTGGACCATGGCGACTCAAAAAGGAAAAAGTAACTTTAGTTACTTTTATTTTATTGGCCCCTCCATGGAATGAAATGCGCCTAGGGTTATTGGGGCTCGTTTTCCGAGGAGAAGTATATAAGGAGCTGGGAGAGAAAGGAAAGGAACTTTTGTCACATACATTTTATCCTCCTCGTGCAACTGTTGTTTGCACATTACAGCTTGTGGAGTGAAATCCCACAAGGACCCTAGCTTCGGTGGTGAGAGACCCGTCCCTAGCTAGCAAGGCATTCTTCGGTAGTGAGAGATCTACCCTAGTCTGTCATTTTGGAGCCGCTTTCAGGGCTGTGCTACAGAGATATTACCAGAGGGTTCAGAGGAAGGGTTTGAGGAATTTTGGGGGCATTTGGGGAAGATAATCAGAGGGGTTCCAGATCAGACTTACGGTAGCCATTTGGGTTGGGCTTAACATCACTTTGAAGGCGCCTCCATCATTTTCCGACCCCTTTCCAAGTGAGGTGACTTGCAACCTTTATTTGGGGGTTTTCCAGTCAGCCATTTTCAGATTTGAAGGTGGAAATATTATTTCCTATATTTGTTAATGTTATTTCCAAAGACCCTTATTTTTTCTCTTGTATTTAGAGAGTTACGAACCTCTGAAGTTTTCTAGCTGTCTAGGGCATGCTGTGCTTTTTCTGGCAGCATTTTAATTTGTGTAAAATTCCAAAAATAGTTTTATTATGTCCTCTATAATAATATCAAGCTATCTTTAAATTTTCAAGTAATTTGAGTGGATATTTTGGGAGATATTGTTTTTATTTAGTTTGTTGTCTTTACTGTAAAAATTTGCATAAATTAGTATTTTTATTTGGCTGTAAATTTTTATATATTTTGTGCATTTTTTAAGTTGTATCCCGCTAGGGATAATACAATGGTATCAAAGAAGTTGTTTCTCCAGCCTGTTGGGATTGAAAGATGGGGGACAGAGACAGTGAGGATATAGGGGTAGATCTGATGAAACAATTGTTCACCAACATGGTAAAGCAGCAGGAGACTACCAATCTCTATTTGAGCTAGCTCACTGAGAGATTAGCACATGACAGGTTTGATACTCATGCGGAAAGAGGAGAAAATAGCAATAGGGGACAATATGGTCAAAGAGGTGAGGGTGGACATTCAGGACAACGGTCCCCCATTCTTCTACCAGGCCTCTGGGTTTCACGAACCTTCTTTCTTGAAGGATCCGGAAGTTTCACAGGTACGAAAGCCATGGGATATTGTAGATGAGGAGTCTTGTTGGGAAAGGTACTAGACCTTAAGTGATGGCTTTCGTGACAACATGCCATTCCAGGAATATTGCAAAATGAAGATTGGTAGCAGGCCTAGGAGAGATTACCAGGCACAAGTACCAGAGATGCAAAGGAGGTTGGGATAGATTTATCTTCCACATTTCGATGGTTCTAAGAAGTGTACTGCATAGTCTTGGGTGCAGAAGTTGAAGACATACTTCGACTTGAATCCTATGCGTGAGGAAGATGTAATTAAGTTTGCAATCTTACATCTAGATGGAGACGCTCATGATTGGTAGCATCATGGGTTGATTACACAAGGGCACATATACATCACAATTTATGAAGAGTTCACAAAGAGGCTAGTGAGCAGATTTGATAAGAGGGACCCCGACAGGTATTTTAGAGAGTTGACTCATTTGAGGTAGACGATTCTATGGATCAGTACATCATCGATTTTCAGAGACTATTGGTCATGGTACCTGATGTTACAGAGATGAGGTTAATTTCCCTATTCATAGTAGGTTTGACAGACGCTCTCGCTGGATTTGTGAGGGCATTTGAGCCTTCTTCGTTGCATGAGGCTATTAGGAGAGCTCGTGACTTGGAGTTATCCACTCCTAAGTCGAGGTTTCCATCTCGAGTGTAGCCTAAGGGTTTCCCTTCTAGAATCAAGGGTTTGCAGCCGAAGGTACCTCCACCTAGGAAATATACAACCTAGAGACCATTTAGATCTAGAGAGGACAAGGAGGAATTGAGGCGAAAGAAACTATGTTTCGATTGTCGTGCACCTTGGGTTCCAAGACACGATTACAAGGGTAGAGGGAGGGCCCAATTCATAGAGGTCTTCGAGGAGAGTGATGGTGATGAGGAGTTGGACACACAGCCATTAGAGGATGATGATGATGAGGCATTAGATAGTGCGGGTGTTGAGTAGGATAGTGAGACTTTCCCCCAGGAGACTATCACCACCTTGTCTAGTACCCCGAGGTACAAGGCATTCAGAGTTAGGGGAGTTTTACAGGGACAATGAGTGGTGGTACTCATTGATAGTGGGGCAACCCACAACTTTATTGATGCCTCATTGGTTGAGAGGCGAGGGTTACAGACAGAATTTGAGGGCTTCAATGTGGTTGTAGCCAATGGAGATTCTATGAGATGCACATGACGGGTTCCCTAATTGAGCATCACGATGGGTAACTATATAGTTACCAATGATTTCTATATTGTTGGTATTGGAGAGACCAACATAGTGCTTGGGTACAGTGGCTCCATTCCCTTAGTGAGTTTTGGACTAACTTCCAAATGATGGAGTTGAAGTTTAAGTCCAAAGGGAGGAATGTGATCTTGAGGGGCTTATCTTTAGGGGCACCCCAAGTTGTTACGGCCAAGAGGATTGAGAGGATCTATAAGCACAACGGGGTGGATTGGGCAGTACATTGTTTGGTTTCAACCAAGAAATAAAAGGATGGACAACATGAGTACCATGTGGATTTACATGGCCTATTGGACAGACATAGTGTAGTGTTTGGTCACATACCTCCAGATAGGGGATTTGAGCATGTGATTGAGCTCGAGGATGCTAGATCGGTGGTCACTTCTCCTTACCATCACCCCAAATGATTCAATGATGAGATCGAAAAGAATATACAGGAGCTCATTGATATGGGGCATATTAGACTGAGTTCCATCCCTTTTACTTCTTTGGTGGTATTGGTGAAGAAGAAGGATAGGACCTTGCGGACGTGTATGGTCTACCGTGCCCTAAATAAGAAGACAATAAAGAACAAGTATCCCGTACCACGCATTGATGAGTTGCTGGATGAGCTACATGGTGTAATCTATTTTTGAAAATAGATTTGTGTTCTCGATATCATCATATCAAAGTCGTGGAGCGCGGATGTGCATAAGACAACGGTGTTCGATGCCATTACGGTCACTTTGAGTTCTTGGTGATGCCTTTCGATTGTCTAATGCTCCACTATATTCCATTCTTGCATGAATCATGTGTTCAACTCGCCACTTGCGGAAGTTTGTATTGGTTTTCTTTGATGATATTTTAGTCTACAATAGGACTTGGGAGGACCATATCAGGCACTTGGGTGAGATATTGGGGATATTAGAAGCTAATTCATTATATGTGAAAGCCTCTAAGTGCGAGTTCAGCATGACCGAACTTCTATACTTGGGATATGTAATTGGTGGGGGTACAATGAAGGTGGTTAGAGGAAAGATACGTGCAATTCTAGATTGGCCACCACCTAGGACATTGACACAATTGAGAGGATTCGTGGGGTTTTGCACATACTACCGGAGGTTCATGAAGAATTTCTCTCGGTTGAATGCTCCATTAACCGATTTGACCAAAAAGAGGGCTTTTTCTTGGTCAGACGCAACATAACAAGTTTTTGGTCACCTCAAGGAGGTGACGAGTTTGTGTCTCATCCTTGCATTACCAGAATTCTCCCGCCCATTCATTCTAGAGTGTGATGCATCAGGAGAGGGTGTTGGGGAAATTCTCATGCAGGATAGGCATCCCATCGCCTATGAGAGTCGAAATTAAAACCCGTGGAGAGAGGGTATTCAATTTACGACAAGGAGATGTTGGCCATCATGCATGCCTTGGCCAAATTCAGAAAGTACCTTGTGGGAAGTAAATTCATGGTTCGTATGGATCACAACATCTCAAGGTTCTTCTTGGGATAGAAATAGCTCAACGATTGCCAACAAAGATGGGTGAACAAGGTGCAAACATATGACTTTGACATAGAGTACACTAGAGGTAAGAATAATATTGTTGCTGATGCTTTATCTAGGAGGCCTTACCTCACTGCTATGCTTAGTTCTATGTCTAATATTTCAGCAGATTGGAAGGCTCATATACTTGTTGAGTATTCCAAAATCAGTTTGCATGTGAGATCATGGATGGTATTATACAAGACGATCGATACAAAGTAGTGGATGATCTCATTTTCTACAAGGATAGGATTTTCCTTGTACCAGGATCCAAAATGAAGGAGAATATCCTTTGAGCAGTACATGATACACCACTAGATGGAAATCTTGGGTATTTCAAAACATACAGGTTCATCAGGGAGAGATTTGCATGGAAGGGGATGAAGGATGATGTCCTTAATCATGTCAGAGAATGTATGGTTTGCCAAAGAAACCAAATCCGAGCATTCTTTTCCAGCAGGATTACTTGACACTCTCTCCCATTCCCGAACAATGAAATGGGAAAGCATATCTATGGACTTTATCACATGTCTTCCTTGGTGCATGGGCATAGCTGCATTTATGTTGTAGTTGATCGGTTAACTAAGTATGCTCATTTATTTTCCCTACCCAAGGGGCACGAGGCAGTGGATGTGGCCCGGATCTTCTATACCGATATTTTTAGGCTACATGGGTTGCCTAAAAATATTGTTAGTGACAGGGACAAGATCTTCATGAGCACCTTTTGGTAGGAGATCTTTAGACTAGCAGGTACAGAGTTGACTCCTAGCACTAGCTACCACCCACAGATAGATGGGCAGACAAAGATAGTCAATAAGTGGATAGAAGGCTACTTGCGGAGTTATGTGACAGACACCAACGAGCATGGATTAAATGGTTACACATGGGTGAGTATTGCTACAATACCACCTACCAGATGAGCATAGGTATGACCCCTTTCCGAGCCTTATATGGGTACGATGCCAGGACATTTGTAGATTTGGTATTACCAGATAGCTGAGCTCCCAAAGCTCGAGATTGGTTACAGGAGAACCAGGATATTCTGAAGGCTCTTAGAGAGAATCTTCAGAAGGCACATAATCAATAAAAGGTATATGCAGATTGGCATAAGACAGAGAGGTCTTTTGAGGTTGGGGATCTAGTATTCCTACGTTTACAACCATATAGGCAGTCCTCACTGAAGCAGAAGGGTGCAGAGAAATTGAAACCACAATTTTATGGTCCGTACTGTAGTTTGTCGAGTTGGGGTAGTTGCATATGAGCTAGAGCTACTAGAACACAGTAAGATACATAATATTTTCCATGTTTCATGCCTTAAGAAGGCACTCGGACCACATATTGTACCATCTACAGAGTTACCGCCACTAGATGAGGAAGGGAAGTTGGTGTTGGAACCAGAATCCATTATTGAAGAGAGATAGAGGGGGCTCAGGAGCAGAGTAATCACTAAGTATTTGGTGCGATGGAAGGGACTGCCACTTGAGGATGCTACTTGGGAGGGAGAGTAGATTTTGTAGCATCCTAATTTGTAATTGCTTGAGGACAAGCAAAATTTGGGAAGGGAGGACTGTAATGTCCCCTTTCCTACACCAAAAGGCCCAAGGGCCAAGTCAAGTCCAAACTGTGGACATACCCAAGGGGTGGACACTGTGAGCTTTTGGGAAGGGGCCCCGTGGTTCTAATATCCAAGTTTTACGTTTGGGGGTCACTTTTGAACCATGGTGACTCAAAAAGGAAAAAGTAACTTTAGTTACTTTTATTTTATTGGCTCCTCCATGGAATGAAATAAGCTTAGGGTTATTAGGGCTCGTTTTCCGAGAAGAAGTATATAAGGAGCTGGGAGAGAAAGGAAAGGAACTTTTGTCACATACATTTTATCCTCCTCGTGCAACTGCTGTTTGCACATTACATATTTTGGAGTAAAATCCCACAAGGACCCTAGTTTCGGTGGTGAGAGACCCGTCCCTAGCTAGCAGGACATTCTTTCGGTAGTGAGAGATCTACCCTAGTCTGTCATTTTGGAGCCGCTTTCAGGGATGTGCTACAGAGATATTACCAGAGGGTTCATAGGAAGGGTTTGAGGAATTTTGGGGGCATTTGGAGAAGATAATCAGAGGGGTTCCAGATCAAACTTACGGTAGCCATTTGGGTTGGGATTAACACACTTTGAGGCACCTCCATCATTTTCTGCCCCCTTTCCAAGCGAAGCTACTTACAGACCTTTATTTGGGGGTTTTCTAGTAAGCCATTTTCAGATTTGAAGGTGGAAATATTATTTCCTATATATGTTAATGTTATTTCCAAAGACCCTTATTTTTGCTCTTGTATTTAGAGGGTTACGAACCTCTAAAGTTTTCCAACTGTCTAGGGCACGCTATGCTTTTTCTGGCAGTAGTTTAATTTGTGTAAAATTCCAAAAATAGTTTTATTATGTCCTCTATAATAATATCAAGCTCTCTTTAAATTTTCAAGTAATTCGAGTGGATATTTTGGGAGATATTGATTTTATTTAGTTTGTTGTCCTTACTGTAAAAATTTGCATAAATCAATATTTTTATTTGGCTGTAAATTTTCATATATTTTGTGCATTTTTAAGTGGTATCCCACTAGGGATAATACAATATAACCATGAGTCGCCCAAAGTATTGTTGAACTATGACGTGGATCCAAAACCAATATTCATTTCGGTGAATTCTCGTGGCTTTGACTTGTCGTCCACCGTGCGAACTTATGCCTTCGCATTTGTGGCCTTTCCTCGTGATGTTGCGTTTTCTTTATTACACGATTTTGGCTTATACAAAATATGCGGGAAACTCTGCACTTGCAAAAACACCGGCGCTCACACTTTGTAGCTTTTACCTTCCCCTTTATCTCGTTACTTCAAAATTTACATAGAACTAAACTCGACAATTCCGTACAACACTATCCCTTCCTTTGTATCGCGGATTTTGGAACTTCCGTGGGTAATTCAAATAACGACCAAAATTGATATAAATGTCTTTCGTAGGTGGTGGTTGGTAGAGAGGGAAAACCAGATTCAAATTTGTGTGTATGGCTCAAGATTACCTAACAACATTAATTTTAACACTCCCCCTTAATCTTGAGGTGAATTTTTTTTATTCAAGGAAAGATTTTAATTTCTGGAGCTGAGTGGTCCTTCATCCATGACGCCCAAACTAGTCCTTAAACACTCAAACCTTTCTTTTGATAAAGGTTTAATAAAAATGTCAGCTAGCTGCAAATTTGACTTATAGAACTTAAGTTCAATTTCTCCTTTTTCAACCAATTCACGAATGAAATGATACCTGATTGTAATATGATTGCTTTTGCCATGGAAGACTAGATTCTTTAACAATGCAATCGAAGACATATTATCATAGAAAATTGTAGAACCTCCTTGTTGCTCTTCATACAAATTTGAGAGGCTTTTCCTTAACTATATCATCCGACAAGTGAATGAGTTTGCTGCAATATATTCTTCTTTAGTCAGTAGATAGTGATAGAACCGACTATTTCTTTGAAGC
Source organism: Taxus wallichiana var. yunnanensis (assembly GCA_018340775.1). Lineage (NCBI taxonomy): Eukaryota > Viridiplantae > Streptophyta > Pinopsida > Cupressales > Taxaceae > Taxus > Taxus wallichiana. The sequence goes on along the minus strand of CM031242.1, from coordinate 28,542,206 downwards.
CCATGAGATGGCTCTATCGAACATTAAACACATATTCATATGTGCATTTTCTATCATCTAGGCTACCTACCCAATCACTATCCATGTATCTAACTAACTGAAAATCATTATCAATGAAAGATATAAAATTCCATAATTTCTTGTGCCATTCACATACCTCAAAATTCGTTTATTGCTTGCAAATGTGTCTCATTTGGAGTTTCCATGAATCTAGAAATCAGACTAACTACATACATTATATCTAGTCTAGTTGCAGTTAAATACATCAAGCTTCCTACCATGCTTTTGTATCTTGTAGGATCCACATTGTTGCTTTGCAATCATCTTTTGTCAATTTCAGACTTATCTTTGCTAGTGTAGATGTTGGTTTTCTATCTCAACATTATGAATCTTTGCAAGATTTATTTTGCATACTTTTCTTGAGAAACAAAAATGCCCTACTTTGTTTGTTTGACCTCAATGCCAAGAAAGTACTTCAACAATCCCAAATCAATCATCTCAAATTCCTTCTTCATGGCTGATTTGAATTCATCTATTGGTTTGCTTGAATTTCGTAAAGATTAAATCATCTACATACAAAACAACAATCAAAATATCACCATTATTTGCTTTGATGTAGAGTATGGGCTCATAACTACTTTTGCTAAAGCCATTTATTATTAGATAAGATTCTAACCCATTGTACCATGCCCTTGGTGCTTGTTTGAGTCCATACAATGCTTTCTTGAGCTTGTATACTTTTCTTTCATGCCCTGAAATTTCATAACCAGATGATTGTGATATGATATCGAAAGCTTATCTAATATAAATAAGAAACAATTACATTATATAATTGTACAAATCAATAAGAGATAATGTTGCAGAATGAAGATAATAACATAAACACAAAATTAGAGCACAAATATATAACAAGCACACTATATTATTGATTGAATAATTTTTGGAGCTAATTACATGGTGAGAGAGCTTACAATATATAGCCTTTCCATTTCCTATAATCAAGGAGATGAAGCTTACCAATATTACCTCACTAATCTCTCCTATGATCACTCACCATTATTCTCTCATATATCCCACCAATATCTCCATGCACACAATATGCGTGAGTTGTTTATTCAACAAACTCACAACTAATACAATATCCTATATTATTAATAATGAGTTATTTTATGACTCATATTAATAATATTATAATATTTTATTTTTCTCACACAAATATGATATTAATATCTTACTAACTTACTAATATAATATATGAATATTACATTTAACTATTAAACAATGATGTGAGCACTAATCCAAGGATTATTCCTAACATTCCCCCTTAGTGCGAACATGGATGAGTTTTGTCTAGTACCTGCTCATGATATAATGGTTTTCAAAGAGTACCATCAACTCTAATAGGTTTTCTAGTGGAACCATTAACCACTCAGATGTGATTTTTTAAGAGATTCACAAACTCTCAAATTGGTTTTCTAGTGGACCACCAACCACTCCATAGCAGCGTACATGTTTCCCCACCCCCATCTTTACATTCAAGGGAAAATACAAGAAATATCGCTTACACAGAGCTCACTTATTACAAGAGTAAACATGAAATATCCTTATGTTCTTATTTACTACCACACATGCTGAAATTAAACACACCAAACACAACTGAAAAAACATGGCCACTAAAGCAGTATTGCGGCCTTGTCGATGGTGCCTGACGAGAGGTTGTTAAACCACCTCCTTCCTCTATTGCCTCCAACCTCTATTATCTGTTGCTTTAGTTACTCAGAAAATTTGATCATGAAGCTCAAAAATACCTCCCATAAAGCGGATGTCGCGTACAAGTGAAAATGCGTCCAATTAAAAAATTACATAAATGTACTATGCACCACTTTTTGTCTCAAATCCTTGCTTTTATTTCCATGTTTCTCTTAAACTTCGAACTTGGTTTCTATAATTTTTTGATAGAAGTTTTCCATAATACAAAAAAATAAACCCAAAAATTTCACAAAATTTTAAATGGGTTTTTGACAAAAATGAATTACCAAATCATTTTTGTAAGATCGAATCCAAAAATAACGATAGAAGCTTCAAAACTCTCATATCTCGCATCCTGAGGTCATGCGGTTTAGTCCCGCAATGAATCTCATATCTCGTCCTTTCCTACTCGATACCGGATGATATTTTATTGAAAGCTTATCTAATATAAATAAGAAACAATTACATTATATAATTGTACAAATCAATAAGAGACAATGTTGCAGAATGAAGATAATAACATAAACACAAAATTAGAGCACAAATATATAATAAACACACTATATTATTGATTGAATAATTTTGGAGCTAATTACATGGTGAGAGAGCTTACAATATATAGCCTTTCCATTTCCTATAAACAAGGAGATGAGGCTTACCAATATCATCCCACTAATCTCTCCTAGAGAATCTCTCCTATGATCACTCACCATTATTCTCTCATATATCCCACCAATATCTCCACACACAATAATCTATGTGAGTTGTTTATTCAACAAACTCACAACTAATACAATATCCTATATTATTAATAATGAGTTATTTTATGACTCATATTAAAAATATTATAATATTTTATTTTTTTCACACAAATATGATATTAGTATCTTACTTAACTTACTAATGTAATATATGGATATTACATTTAACTATTACAAACAATAATATGAGCACTAATCCAAGGATTATTCCTAATAGATTTCCCTACATACACTTCTTCTTCCAATACTCCATTCAAGAAAGTTGATTTAACATCCATTTGATAAACCTTTCATTTGTAATGAACATCAATGCCAATAATTGTTCTCGCAGTCTCTAGCCTTGTTACTAGAGAAAATGTCTCATTATAATCACATCTAAGATTTTGTTTGTAGCCTTTGACAACTAATCTTGCCTCGTGTCTTTCAATTTTTCCTTCGGGAGTTTTTTTTTTTTTTTTTAATAAACCCACTTGATTCAAATGAATTCCTTTCCTTCAGAAGATCTAATAACTCCCATGTTTGATTATTCTCTATTGCATGCATTTATTCATCCATTGCTTCACACCATTTATGATCCTTAATTGATTCTTCAAAATAAATTGGATCAACTTGTGAAAATAAAGAAAAATTAATCATTTCATCTTCATTTTCTTCATACCTTGATTGCTCATAAATCTCTTGAACACTCCTCATTCAACCTTGGTGCTGATTTAAGTCAGATGATGATGAAGATGCCTCATTTTCTGGTCCTTGCATGCTTTTTTGGCTGCTTCCATTTGAAGATTCACTCCTTTGTGAAATGGGTTTCCAACTTGGTGCATTATTTTCTCTGCCATCTGTTGTTTCAAAAACAATAATAGGTACATTTGCCTTTGCTTGTGGTTGCTCCACTTCTTGTGCATCTCCCAAGATGCTTCCTCAATGAATTAAACATCTCGACTGATTATCAGTTCCTTTATGACTAGATTGTATGATTTGTAAGATTTAGACTACTCATTATACCCAATGAAAATGCACTTTTCTCTTTTGTTATCCCACTTTTATCTTCTTTGTTATGGCACATGTGCATATGCTACGCACCCAAAAACTCTCAAGTGTTCAACACTTGGTTTTTTTCAACTCCACGCTTCTTGAGGTATCATGTTCCTCACACTCTTTATGGGGCATATATTCAACAACTATATTGATGTTCCAACTGCTTTACCCAGTATTAATCAAGAAATCCTTTTTCTTTGATCATGTTTCTCACCATTTCTTGAATGACATTGTTTTTCCTCTCTATTACACCATTCTGCTATAATGTATACCTGGTTGTGAATTGTTTCTTGATCTCATGCTCCTTACAGAAGTTTAAAAACTCATTTGATATATACTCTCCCCCTCTATCCATTCTCAATGTCTTTATATAATGGCCATTGTGCTTCTTAACCATGGCCTTGAATTGCTTAAATACTTCAAATGTCTCGATTTATTTTTCAAGAAATAAACCCATGTCCTTCTCATTGAAGTCATCTATAAAAGTAATAAAATACTCACTTTTAGATATGGAGGGAGTCTTCATGGGACCACACAAATATGAATGTATCAGCTCAATAGGTGAGCTTTCTCCAAGATTTACCTGAGGGAAAATCATTTCTATGTTGTTTCCCCAATATGCAACCTTCACATACTTTATTTGGTTGTTCAATAGAGGCAACCCTTTAACCATTTTCTTTTTATAAAGAACATTCAATCCACCAAAACTCAGATGTACATACCTGAGATGCCAAAGAGTAGATTGATCAATAGATATTGTTTTGAATGTTGTTGCACCTTCACTCTGCATCCTTAAAGGAAACATTCTATTTTGTGTCATCTTCACTATTGCAATTAGTTTTTTTGCTTACTGCTTTTGTCATATATAATGCATTCTTCATTTTCAAACTTCACCTTATATCCTTTTTGGACGAGCTGCTCAATACTCAAAATATTATACTTTAATCTTGGGACATAGAAGACATCATTGATTTGCCTCTTGTCTCCTTGCTTGGTGATAATGGATATATTGCCTTTGCCCATCACTGGAGCTTTGTCATTTGTTCCCATCTTCACTTTAGATTTGATTGCTTCATCTATGTTATTGAACATTTCCTTATTTCCACACATATGGTTGTTGCATGCACTATCCAAATACCATATTTGTTTGTTTCCTTTCTCTGCTATATTGTAAGTTAAAATCAGAATTCAACTTGTTTTCATTCTTCTCGGTTCAACCTCTTTTGTATTAATAAAACTTACATGATGATTTCTTAAATCATATTCTTTCTTTCTGTACTCACTTGCATAATGTCCAAACTTTTTGCAGTAATAACATTTTACATTTGTTTTATCATACCTTTGTGTAGAAACACCTCTGGAAGTGCTACTGCTCCTTCCTCTTCCTCTTCCTTTTTCTTATGGATATTGATGATTGTGTCTTCCACCTTCTTGCTAGTTGTAGAATCTTCCTCTTCCTCTATTGTAGGCTCCTCTCCCCCTGCCTCTCACATTTGTGTTTGTTTTGAAGGCTTGTTCATTGGAGGATTTGGTTTTCCTACTCATCCTCTATTCATGGGTTTGCAAAGAACCCATTAACTCATCAATTGTCATTTGTCTCAAATCCTTAGACTCCTCTATTGCAACCACAACTGGATCAAATCTAGTTGGAAGGCTCCTTAATACCTTCTCTATGATCCTATGTTCTTTAACCACATCTCCATTAGTCCTCATTTGATTGAATATGGTCATTGTTCTTGTGAAAAAATCATTTACTTGATTCTGATTCTTTCATGAGAAGAGTCTCAAAATCTCTCCTCAACATCTGCAATCTGATTATCTTCACTTTGTCACTTCCTTGATATGCATTCTCGCAAGGTATCCCATGCTTGTTTGGAGTTTATAGTTGCTGCTATCCTTGGGAAAATTGAATCAGTGACAACATTTTGAATATAGCTTAAATCCTTTGCATCCTTTCTTTTATTTTCTTTCAAAGAATTATTCTGAGCTTGTGTGAGTGCATTGAAAGTAGCCTGATTTGCTACCTCTACGTATCCTCCTTCCACTAGTTCCCATAGCTCTTGAGAAGAGAACAATGTATTCATCTTAATACACTATATATCATAGTTCTTCCCATCAAATGTCGGGGCTTTGTTGCCACGAGTTACTGTTGGAAGCCATCAACGCTCAACCCAAAAAACTAGAAACCCAAAAAATAAAAACTCAAACCCACGAGCTATTGAGTTCTTTTTTGCTCCAACAACCTCTTTACTTTGATACCAAAATGTTGGCAAAATGTGGTGCCAACGCAACAAACACATGAGAAAACGCAATCAAAACAATAGATAAAATACACACATACACACACACACATATTATATTTGATTCAAAAAACTTCATATAATCTCAAAGTTGCGGCTTTGTATATATATATATATATATTTTATTTTCTGTTACACTATGATATGTGTTCTACACACATTTCTAGTTTCTTCTTTGACTTGTTGCTCTATACTCTTTTCTTCTCTTCTTCTCTTCTTTCTATTCTCTATCTATAGATTCAAAACCACACACATATATGACCGCGAGTCACCAAAAGTACGTTGACCTATGACACGGACCGAAACCAATATTCATTTTGGTGAATTTTGTGGCTTTGACTTGCCCTCGACCCGTGTGGATTGATGCCTTTGCATTTGCGGCTTTTCCTTTGTGATGCGACCTTTTCTTTATCACGCGACTTTTCCTATATACCGTGGCTTTTGGATTATACGGAATTTGCGGGAAACTTCAAACCCACACAACATTGGTGCTCACACTTTGCGGATTTTACCTTCCCTTTATCTCGAGGCTTCAAACTCCACAGAGAATTAAACTCGGCAATTTTGTACAACACTAGCCCTTCCTTTGTATCAGACGGCTTTCGACACTTCCGCGGGTGATTCAAATAATGGCCAAAATTGATATAAATGCCTATCAAAGGCACTGGGTAGTAGAGAGAGAAAACCAAGTTTGAATTTGTGCGGATGGCTCAAGATTACCTAATACAATTAATTCTGACACGTATGGCCATCCATCAAAGAATAATTGAAGTTGGATTTAGCTCATATGTTGTAGTTGTAGACGTCCTAGTAGACATGTATGTGAAATATGAAAACATTGGCAATTTAGGTGTGTGTTGCAAGGAGCTTGATGAGTTGGATTTTATATTTTTTTGCACATGTGGTTGTGGTCGTACTAGTTCATTGGAGGTGTCTCCTACGAAATCAATGTAAATTGAATGTTAAAAATCAAGAAACATTCATAAGAAAATGGCAGACAACCAAGGGCGAGAGTGAAATTTGTATAGACAATGAAGATGATCCAGGTTTAGAGCTTCATGTGGTTAAGTGTCCACTTAAAAGGCTTGAGGGACAACATAGAGAGTTAGTGTTAGGAGATATATTAAAAAATTGAAATACACATTCATATAGAGTCACCGCTAGCTTATGGTGCAAGTATTGATATAGGACGTCATAAAGAAATAAGTTATGACCATAATGGAGGACTCTCTTGTCTTCAGGAATCATGGGTGTCAAAATCTAGTGCAAAACCAAGGCATGGATGAGCTGGTAGAGTTCGACCTGGATGTTGCTATCGACTTTATAGTAAAAAATGATTTGCACAGCAAAAACTTCTTGAGGTTTTGTTGATTTCTCTTGACAGGATAGGTTTAAAGTTGCTGCAGCTCTCAATGATCTTCAATGGATAAGCGAGAGGAAACTAATGCCACACACCATTGCAAAATGATTTGTTGGAATCAATGAGACTGAAATGGCCAAGAATCCAATGAGACAATGGTGGTGGAAGCGACTTGCAAACTAGAATGCACCTGTAACGTAACGACGTGATCTCGTGGTATTAGAGAGTGAAGAAGCCACGCTAACGCAAGAGGGTAGTGGTGAATGCACACATGGAGATTGTAAAGGATCCCTGGCTATTTGATGATCAAATGACCGAGTAGATTCGAGAGACAATTCACATTCGTTATGCACTTCTTCCATATTTACATGCCATTTTAGAGAGGCTAGTGCTAGTGGTCATGCATCTGTTGTGGGATAGAGTTCCCAAATGAAAAATTGATGTTTTATATTGATGAGACAATTATGGTTGGAGGCGGTTTGTTGGTCCATGGCATTTACAACAAGGGAAATACATTTGTCTCGGTCCACTTTCCAAGTTCACAATATTGGTATGACTTGAGAACTAGAGTTGTTTATATTGAAGTTGTGCTCTATGTGAATGATAAGAGGAAGGTTGAAAGAGTAGATTGGTGTATGGGTTTACAAATTAAAAGTAGTTCATCTTTTGATATTGTCCATCTATCTTAAGAGACTTGTCTTGAGAAAAAGTGGTGTGCTTCTGTATTGAAACATTGTGGTTTTACTTGGTTGGTTTATGTCATCACGAGAGTATGCAACTGTAGGACATTTATGTTTTGTAGGTGATGGTAGTTTTCCCCAATTGTATAAAATATGTGGTATGCTTATTTAGAATAATCGGAGATCACTTTGTAGAAAGTAAATATCGAAGTTGACCAAGCCAATGCGAACTCTTAAAATATTAATAAAAGTGTTGAGCATACATACAAATGTTTATTTTTGCAAAGAAATTGATTTTGGGAGCAATTGGCATGGTGAGATGCTTGGACTCGGGACTTTTAAAATAATTTTTCAATGCTTTGACGAGGTTATCCAACGTGGTCAATGAATTCATTTCTCGTACGATCGAGATAGGCGGACTCTTGGCCCAATATATATGACATTGATCATAGGTGTCATGTTGTTGATCTAGATGTCATTTTGGTGTTTTAGTGTATGCCCAAGTCACTCTAGTGGGGTCCACATGTACCCACTAAATTATTGTAATAAATATTTTTAATTAGGTCACTTATGTGATAAAATGATTTTATTTTAATAAAGTGTCTTTACTTTATTAAAATAAAGTTATTAAATTATAATATGACCTAATTGTGCCTAAAGTGGTTTTATTTAAACCCTAACTACCTTATAATGAACTTTTGGGTTATAAAAGGGAGTTAGAGGTCATTTGTAAAAGGGTCTAAGAGGTTGGAGGAACTTTTTGTCCTATTGTCTTAAGACATAGACATTAATAAAACTTTGTGTTTAGATACTTTCCATGGAGATTGATCATTGTGAAGACTTTGTTGAAGAGAAGACAAGGAAACTTTGTGTTCCTTTTCAAGAAGAAATACAGGGATGCTTGTAGAACTTTGTGTCTTGAGATTCTTGGTGATTATGTTTGTTCTTATGTCAAATGTAATCTTTTATTTCTTTCCTTTTCATGCAAAGTATTAACATTCAATCTCTTTACTTTTATGGTGTACTTTCTAGCATGTAGGAATGAGATTTGTGTTTGTTTGTTCTTGCATGCTCCCTCTCTCCATTCTTTTCCACTATCTTCCTCTCTCTTTTATTCCTCTCTCACTTTCCTTTCTTTCTCCTTTCGGGTGCTTTCTAGGTTAAAAGTATCTAAAACCCCACAAACCCATCATACGAGGGAGCTGTCCCTCTCAAACGTAGAGGTTAGATCACCATGTCGATAGGTGATCTCTCCAATGTTGCAAGTTTTATGTCGATAATGCATATGAACCCATGAAGAGACTAAATAAACCAAAGTGACATAAAATCTTGCCAATAAGACATACTCCCAACCATGGTTATCTAATTTGTTTGTATCTTGTTTATGTTTGTGCCTTGATTGTAATTGTTTGCACCCTATGCCCTATGCTTGATTGATTGTTTGATTGTATTGCCTTAAAGGCTTTGATTGTCTTGTGACATCTTGAGTGGTGTCCCATATATTCCACCAACTTCTTTGTTGATCTTTTGTTGTATTCTCGTGTGTTTTGACTAGTTTATATTACATGATGTAATGCTCGTTTACACTAACTCTTTATGCTAGCTTTTCCCATTATTTCACATGTGCCATGCTTGTTACCATACACATTCCCTATTCCCTAAATGGATTCATATTTCAGATGTGCACATCAATTTCAACTTTCCTCATTTGAGTCACGCTCATATTGGTTCATCTCACGTACCCCAAATGAGTGGGGACAATCATCAAGTGATTATTTTACCCTCTCGGCGGTCAACAACCGGACACATAATGGCACACAACAAAATATGACCAAACAAGAGATATTAAAAAGGTTCAAAACCATACTGGGCCAAAATAGTGCAAGGACAGAAGCACCCAATTAAGATAGGAACAATGGGTGCTAGTGTCCCACTTGGGCGCTTCTATCCTCAAGACAAAAACAAGTACAATATAGGTTGAACAAGTTTTAAGTGATATTTTTTATCAAATTCTAGTAGCACATACTCGCTTACATGTTGTTATTCAAGACAATAGGAACAAAATTAGTTTCAAGTTTTATACTTTGAGAAAGGGAACTATTTACTCTTCTTTCTTGGTTCACATCTTTTTATCGGTATCAAATAAGGAGTGGTACCTAGGGCATATGTAAGACAACGATATGTCTAGAACAATGTGTCATTCATGGCTAGTTTCTATTGGGTTGGTGACCATTTTAAGTGACTCTTATCTCGTGGGGAAGCATAAACAGTGGAAGAAAAATCCTATAGATCTCCCAATGTTCTTCCCTTAACGACAAGATGCATAAATCATCGCATATGGAAATAAGATGCCTAAATCCTCAATATATTAGAAACAATTTGAGAATTGATCACTCTCGACCCTTCTAACCATCTCCAAAGAAATAAACACATAGAACAATTCTATCTCTTTTATTATGACATTTAGGTGTATTCTATCCTTGACTCACTTGTTTTTCATAAATACTTATATGCTGATTTATATAAGTTAAATTTCAATTTCATATACCATGAGCATTGACTACACTTTTCTTCTTTTGCAAGTCTGTCCTTATCCCAACAAAGGCAACACAAATGGAACAAGGAGCAATATCAAGCACAAGACACTCAGGAAAAGGCAATATCCAAGTTACAAAGACAATAATTGTTTCCACTTCACACACAGGTCACCCCTAGGGTTCTCATCCCCTCTTAGATTCCAAAATACGCATCCTACAATAACCATTCGGTATGTTATCGGTTACAATCTTCATTTGACACACTATTAGTTACAACCTCTTTCGGTTATCCATAAGGTATGCTCTTCCTATCTACTTTATGATATTGAATATTCATTCACTAGAATAAAGTGGGTGGAAATGTAGACAAGAAATCACACACTTACTATTACATCATGCCTCTAGTATGCCATTATATGCATGATTCCTAAGCAAGAAGACTAGATGTTAACAACACTTGTTTTACTTTACATTTACATTATTTTATCTGTCTATACTCTTGTCCTTAACTTTCATGGAACTACACATTGTGATTAAGAAAAATATGGATAAATGTTATAAAAATGCTTAATCTATTGCTATTGTAGCAGTAAATGAATAATCAATTAAGTACAAAAATTAACCCAAGCAAACTAAGATAGAAAATATGAAACCCTAAGTGCAAAGAGGAGATAGAAAATCTTAGTTGATTCGTAGAAATCTTGAAAGTGCACAGAGTTGGAAAATTGGAAAATCTAAAGTACGAGAATATGCATCAAACTTAGAAAATGTAGATCTGGAGGAGTAAGTTGGACAGGGGTGCCTAGAAAGGGGCAAGGTGCCTGTGTGCACCATAGACTGGTAGTGGGCACATATGACTACGAAAAATCTTATAAAACCATCTTTGACTAGTCGCAAGGTGTTCGTTGTCCTTCACCTTTGGTCACTAGTATGTCTTAAACACTATTTAACAATAATTAAAGAAAGGTGTTCGTTGTCCTTCACGTTTGGTTGTTAGTATGTCGACAATGTTCGTCAAGGTCGTTGGAAACCTGCAATGAAATAATGACTTGCAAAACCCTCAAAGAAACATCAAATCCTAAAAAATAAAGATACAAAATGAGGGGTTGGATTGTCCTCAATTGTCAAATAAGTGATCTTATGACTGAGCATTGCACTACATTTCAAACCCAATGTAGTTCTATGTGTGTGTGTATGGAATCATGCCCTAGGTGGCTCTTATGTGTGTTGCACTTGGATAATGAGCAAGTAGCTAGATGTAAAGAAATGTAATAGATGTGTGCATGGAATAGAATAAACTCCCCTCCTATGAAGTGTATATAGAATAATGTAGTCCCTTGCCCTTGAATGGATGCTTGAATGCTCTTGAATAGCCTTTGGATGTAACCTTAGGTGGTGATAGCTAATGTTTAGTGTTTGGTCCTTTATTATGATCACATAACTTTATATTTATATGATTCCCTTGCTTGAATTTTGTAATTAACCCCAAAAATGCCGACTACCAAAAAGATAAGATGCTTAAACGAATAGAAAGGACCTAAAAGATGTGAACAAAGTATAAAGAGGTCGGGGCACCCAACGGGGACGGGGGTGCTTGGTGTCGTGTCATCTGGCTGATGCGCTGGTGTCTAGAATGAGAAATGCCGAGGTATGAAAATATAGACTGAGCTATAAAGAGTATAAAGACCAAAAGTAGCAATAAAAAGAAAGTAAAGATGGCCAAAGACATGGGTTAATTAATAATTTTCTTACTTAGGAATCATATGAATAGTAGTATGTAATCAAGACTAGATAATTACCCAAAGTGTGTGATTTTGTGTCTACATTTGCCCCCACTTTATGTTGTTGAGTGAAATCTTGATAACATAAAGTAGATAAGAGATGCGTACTTGATAACCATGTAGATCGATGGTGAGAAGTGTGCCGAGAGACAAGGAAAAGCGTGGAGTGATAAAAAGGTGGAGCGGAGACTAAAGATGAGAAAGTGCAAAAAGTGATGAGATAATGACCCTAGGGCGAAACACATGTTGTAGATGTCACCAATGTGCCTATTGTTGATGTCGATGCTTGTGTGTTTGATGTTGTTGATGTTGTTTGTTGATGTAGGATGGTGATGAATGATGTTGACTACCGCTTCCCATACGGATGGACCTGCAAAAGAGAAGAACAAGAACAAGTAGTCAAATACACATGTATATGTAAAAAACATGTAAAAAAGTATGTAAAATGAAAAATGTGAAAAAGGAACATGTGTACACTGATCCATGATGAGGAAAAAGTGTAGAAAGGATCCTATAGATGTTGTAGAAGACCGAGTTTTTGGGCGATCTCACATGCCAGTTGTGTCAGTTACGAGTTTTTTGGGCGATCTCACACCAATGATTTGGAAGAAGTGTAGGGAGAAAATTTGGTGTCATCCTCCAACCTTTAACTACTTCCCACAATGTAGAACACCATTACATATGGTGTGTAAAAATATGATCCGGTTTGACCATTTTTGACCCAATGCCAAAAAAAAAAGTGTTGTATGTTATGTGTTAAGGACTATTTACCATATAAAATCCATTGTGTGGAGTGTTGTAGACTATGTTGCACTAAAGAATTCATGTAACTTCCCCCTAGTCATAGGCATCTAAGAAGGGTCAGGGAACCCAGTGTACTTTCTGGGTGGTCTGGGCACTGTGTCTGTGTTGTGTTAAGGACCCAAGTTAGGATTTGAGCCCTATCTAATGTTGATGATATATTTGTACCGATAATGTGTTGTGTTGAACTATGTGTGTAGACTACTAAATAGGGTGACTAATTCACCCAAATGATGCCCCCTCATTTGGGGTGTATGCGATGTCAGCTGAGGAGTATGCGGCCCAAAGGAGGACCGATCATTGTGCTAAAATTATGCCCTATAGGGGGAGGGAGTGTGCTTGGTAGAAACCAAGGAACATGAAAAAAAAGTGGCTAGGAGACAAGTGTTAGTACAATCAAAACATGCATGTAAAATGTAAGCTAGAAAATAAGAAAACAATGTGTAGTCTAAGACGTAAGAAGACAACATGTTAGAAGACAATGTAAACCGCAAAAATCAGGTTTCAGACATGGGACATCACTCACGATGTTGCAAGACAAATATGGCCAGCTAGGCCAAAAGCAGGTAAGTGTGCACACAAGACAAAGGGAAAAGCCCACAAATAATGGAAAACAATTTGACAAGCAATGACAAGCAATGTAATAGATAACCATGGAAGTAAATAGACCTATAAGACAAATGTTGCACATGAAGCACCCATTACCATGTTAGAAAGATAAAAAGTATGTCAAACATGTATAATCTGATGTAATAATGTGTTATGAAACAAAAACAATAACACACTATAATGTATGAAAATGGATGCCCCAGAGAGCCTCTTGTGGGGTGGTAATAGGTACTTTGCCAAGCATCCATGTTATGTATGGATGTATAGAATATATCACAACTAGAAAAGTCAAGTGAATCACATGTGTGTATGGAAAAAATAATGAATACAAGATATAAGATATATAAGATGTAAAAAGTGTACATGTAACAAGTAAATATGTAAGACTAAATGATGATATGAAGTGTAAATGGAATGGAATGTAAAGTGAGTGTGATAAGATCTACGTGCCCCCAGAGTGAGTATGGATGTGTATGCATGTGATGAGGTTCATTTATATATGCCCTCTCAGCATAGTCAAGAATGAACCGTAAACGAGTGCATCATCAAAATGGTTTTGAATTGTGTATTAAAATATGTGATCGTCAAAGTGCAAAGCAGCGTAGAATGAGTGACTGATTGAACATGTGAGTGTGATGAGGTCCATTTGAGATGTAGACCCTCAATAGTCAAGTATGGATCGTGGAACTAGAGTGCATCATAGGGTAATGACCACAATGTGTAGTAGTAGATTCCAGAAAGGTATGTCGTGAATGCATATAAGTAGATGTTGCGTAGAAAGAGATGAATACACGAAAATGTGAAGTGTGTGTATGTTGTGTAATGTGTAGTGTAGTGTGTAGTGTGTGTGTGTGTGTGAGGTTCATGTATGTAGTATGCCCTCAACAATCAAGTGTGAACCAAAGCACAATAGAGTGCATCATCGGGTAATGACGATATAAGTGTGTATCAAGATGTGTATGTTGTAAGTGAGAGACTAGATGTGAATTGATGAGAAAATGAGGTACTTGTTGATGCTAGAAGGGGGATAAAAAATAAGTGTGATGCCCCTAAGTATGTGATGATGAGTGTGATCAAGTAATGTCATCTAAGAGGTCATCATTGTCATGATCAAAACCGAATGGTGAAGCATCTAAAACTTGATAGGTGATAGTGTCGGGTTGATCAAGTAAGGAGCCATTGAGACATAAATTATACATACCCATAACATATTCCTCATCAGTAAAAGGAGGTAATGGAAACCCATGTGCATACCAATGAGTGAGATTTGGTGAATAGCCCTATAAATGAGTCATTACAAATGAAAACATGACCAAATGGCATGGGGAATGATATATCAGTATGATCAGGGTCTAATGTTCCCCCAATGTGATCAAGCCAAGATTTCCTAATATGTAAGTGGAGAAGAGCGAAGATCTCGTGTAAAGAAATAATGTGAGATGAAAGACACGCAGACCATAAACAACATGATAGTGATGAAGCCATGATATAGATGAGGATCATGAGGTGGAGGATAGAGATCCTCAAAGTGAAACCCAGCTGAGTCAAGCCATCATGTGTACATATAGTGTCATCACAAGTAGGATCAAATGGAATATGCTCCCAATAAGAATCATTCATGAAAAGTGTACATGTAAAGGGAGGACATGTTAATGGTGGATGCACATGTGAGAGTGAAGTAGGTGGAATGATTCATTGATGTGTGGATAGGCCCCCAATAAAGTGCCATAACATTTGTAGTAGGAGGAGGGGTGATGAGGTGGATGTAACAACATCTAACACATAAATAGTAGTTTAATAGTTAGGTGTAGAATCCATAGGCTACAGCGGTTCATCTATAGTAACAAACTGGAGTAGGGAGCGTAGTGGTGGGATCGTGTTTGCAATATTTGAATGGTTCACATCAATAGAATGGTGTATTCAATACCCTCATGTAAGAATTTGACACATCGATGTACTATGGAAGGTACAACTTACATGGCATGAAGCCATGGTCTACCAAGTAAGCAATTATACGAAATTGGGAAGTCCATGACAAAGAAAATTGTATTAAGGGTTTTTGGCCCAACAATAATGGGTAAAGTAATATGGCCTATGCATGGACGAACGGAACCATCGTATGCACGAAGAGAAAGAGATGAAGGATTGATATTAGCAATTGAAATACCTAAAGCCTTAAGGAAGGTTAGAGTGCACAAGTTAAGTTCAGATCCATTATCGACTATAACTTGCTTGACACCAATATTATGGATGCACATCATGATGTATAAAGGAGGATCATTGTCAAAAGCAACAAGATCAACATTAGGATTAGCTCAAAAAACAATGTGCTTTGAGAAAATGCATCTACAAATGTGTTATAGACTAAGTCTGGATGAATGTTAGAAGGAACACGAGTAGTAGTCAAGAGAGTGATGATCTTAGCCCTTAACTCAGGATGGAGGAGCAAGAAATCATGAATAGAAATATCCATGATGAGAGGATCTTAGAAATATGTAAGAAGTGACAAAAGAAATATCCTAAGTGTGTTTAAAGAGGTTAGGTTCACCAAAATGATTAAGCAAAATATGAATAAATGTTATAAAAAAATGCTTAATTTGATTGTTATTGTAGCAGTAAATGAATAATCAATTAAGTACATAAATTAACCCAAATAACTAAGCTAGAAAATATGAAACCCTAAGTGTAAAGAGGAGATAGAAAATCTTAGATGATTCATATAAATCCCGACAGGTGCAGAGAGATGAAAATAGAAAATCTGAAGTACAAACTGTCGCATCGAAGCTTAGAAAAATGTAGATATGGAGGAGTAAGTTGGATAGGGGCGCCTAGAAAGGGGAAGTGGGTGCACCAGTGCCAAAGACTAGTAGTGGGCACCCATATTATTGCCAAAATTCTTGAAAACCATCTTTTATTGGTCACAAGGTGTTTTTGTCCTTCGCCTTTGGTCGTTAGGATATCGCATAATGTTCGCCAAACTCAATGAAACTGAAATGAAATAATGACCTACAAAACCCTTAAAGAGACATCAAATCCTAAAAATAAAGATGTAAAATGAGGGGTCAGACTGTCCTCCTCGTTGTCAAATAAGTTATCTCATGATCGAGCGTTGCACTACATTTCGCACTCCAATGTAGTTCTTTGTGTGTGTGTGTGTGTGTGGAATCGTGCCCTAGGTGGCTCTTGTGTGTCGCACTTGGATAGTGAGCAAGTAACTAGATGTAAAGAATGTAATAGATGTGTGCATGGAATAAAATAGACTCCCCTCCTATGAAGTGTATGCAGAATAACGCATTCCCTTATCCTTAAGTGGATGTTTGAATGCACTCTGAATAACCTTTGATGCAAACCTAGGTGGTGATAATGCTAATGCTTAGTGTTTGTCCTTTTATTATGATCACATAACTTTATATTTATATGATTCCCTTGCTTGAATTTTGTAACTAACCCGAAAAGTCTCGACTATTAAAAAGATAGGATGTTCAAATGGCTAGAAAGGACCCAAAAGATGTGAACATAGTAAAGAAAGAGGTCGGGGCACCCAGAGGGGATGAGGGCGCTGACGCTATTGGCATCCCGGCCGGGGCTAGTGTCCGTAATGAGAAATGCTAAGGTATGAAAATATAGATGAGCTATAATATAGACTAAGCTATAAAGAGTATAAGACCAAAAGTAGCAATAGAAAGAAAGCAAAGATGGACAAAAACATGGGTTAATTAGAACTTTTCTTACTTAGGAATCATATGAATAATAGTATGTACAAGACTAGATTATTACCCAAAGTGCATGATTTTGTGTCTACACATTACTTTTGAACATCAGCACAACATGTGACCTCGCTCAACATTTTTTTCTTTTATCTTTGGAGCCTCCCGGACACTAGTGCCCAATAGGGACAAGAGCGCCCAAGTGCTATTGTCCCCCTTGAGAACTTATGTTCTTTTCACCTCTTTTCTCAAATTTAAAATGCCATACAAACTATTATCTTTTCTAAATTACTACCTATCACTTTGGGTCAATTTTTAGTTTTTAATGATGAAATTCAAATAAGGGAATCATATATATACATGACTTACTCACTATTAGTAGAGGTCGGCAATTTGGGATATTACTTCTTATCTATTACTTGGGCAATGAGAAAATTCAAGGGTTGCATTAGGTGCATCATTCACCGCATAGTCTTAGATTTGATCAAAGTTTATGCTGCAGGAAAGCTAAATCAACATAAAGACATAGTCGACAATATATTCAATATTAATTCTACTGATACAAAGCAAATATATAGAGGGAGAGTTTCCTATAAAATAGGAAACCTCCTATAACAACTCTCATATACGTGAAGTTGTTTTAACAAATTCACTTACAAACCATATTACGTTTATTATAATTATGAGTTGTTTCTCAACAACTCATAATATAATAATAATAATATCATGCACACAAATATTGATGTAAACACTAATGATTTCCTAGAATTTTCCCCCTTGGTATTTACATGGGAAGAAGCCCATCTAAAAACTAGAAACATAATTGTATGCCTCTGCATACTTTTAGGTCTGCATACTGTTGGCTTAGATCTTGCTATCTAGATCTTGCTACACATGACCAATCCACTTCACCACTGGTGAATCCCATACCAGATGATCACACTTTCACCGATTCACCTACATACGCGAACTCACTAGTTCCCGCTTTCACTAGTTCCCGCTTTCACTTCCAGTGAATGCTAGATTTCACCGGTTGATCGATGTTAGAAGTACGACAGTTGAAGGATCTCTACATTCAGAGGATCACTCTAGTTCAGCTACCCTCTTATCCAACTATTCTCATGTTCGAAAATGCTCATCCTCTTTTCAAAATTTGACAAGGAATAAAAACCATGTTTTATTTCTGCACACACCACTCAAAGCAAACAACTAAAATAATATAAAAAGGTGTCGCCAGTGTTGTATGCAACCCCGTATCATTGGTGACTGACAAGAGGCATTGATCGCCCTCCATCCTCCATTACCTCCAACCTCCAAAGAATGTCGCTGCTAACTTATTAGAGAAGCTAGAACGGTTTTCATTTGCATTTTCCCTTAAAAATTGAGAGTCGATTACACCGAAAATGCACTCATTTGTCCCTTTTTTAACAACTTTTCAACTCTTCTAAAACTATGAGGACAACACTTTTACCTTTTTTTTAACAATGACTTTATTGCAACTTAAACAACCAATTTGATCATTTATTGACTATTAATATTGATATTCACTATAGACACTTTACAAACTATGACGCCACAAAAATGAACAAAACAATACACAAACTTATTCAGATAAACACACCAGTCCATAGAATCTGCCAGTTTTGTGAAGCAATCAAGGTAGTTTGGAGATGTTGTGATGGGTTATTGACACTTGATGTAAATTCCAATGCAATGTTGCACATTCACCACTAATTTCAAACCCGAGACAATTACTTCTTAAATTCCAGTCTTGATGTTATTCTTGGAATAGGTCGATCTGGACATGAGCGTTAGAGTCGTTAGAGTTGCTTAAGAACCACACACGAGAATACAAAAAAATATGACATAGTCAGCAGGTATCTCTTTCCAAATGCATCCACGCTACCAAATAGTGGGAATCCAATGACAGACATATATGTAGTTGAAGATAATGCAGGCACGACAGAAATTATTTCGATTGGAAGCCAAGATAAAGTCAATTTGCTAATTAATACGTCATCTCATTGACTTGAGGCTTGTATGAATGCTTGACACTCGCGATCATTGAATATTGCATTCATATGAACATTTAAACACCGACTCCACTCGAAGCTCAATGCATGCAAATACACATGTTGTCAGAATATAGAACACAAACTTGTCAATCAAGAGGGTGAATGGAAGATCTATGCGTGGAAATGGCTTGAGCAGTCCCTGATAATGGTAGAGGTAGTCCTCCTTTTGATCTTGACAACTGAGTATAAATATACGGCTGTGAAAATAAGAATGATGATGATAGCTAAATAGCCAAAACACGCAGTCTCCAAACCAAATCAAATGAAAGGGCAAGTGAATCCATAATAATATAAAGGCAACACCCAGATCTTAATATACAATGCTTCTAAACAATATTCCCTTTGCAAATCATTTATGCATTTCTTTATTGGGAATTGTGACTGTAGTGAACATGAAATGAGAAAGATATAGGTAATATGCATAGCTCTAGAACAACTAGATACATGAAAATTTTCCTCCTTCCTTTATCATGGTGTTATCTCCGTTTTGAGTTTACGACAAAACGATTAGATAACCCATACGAAATTTTTGAAGTTGATTTTGCATTATGGCCTCTTTTAGAGAATTTCGGGTTTTCGGGTTTTACCAACCTCGACATGAGTTTTAACATGCTTTATGTCTCATGTCTTCCGAAACCCGAAACCCGCTTCATATTGTGAAAATCGGGTTTTCGGACCTCCGGTGCATCGGAACATGCCTTACCTAAAACATGTTTTACGCCTCATGCTTTCCGATACCCAAGTCCGCTTAGTCCTTTGTGTCGGGTTTTCGGAGCTATGTAACATCTAAACACCTCATGTTTTATGCCTCATGCTTTCCAAACCCAAAACCCGACCGTACTAAGCCCTCTTGTTTCGGGTTTTCGACCTCTCAAACATGCTGACATGGCATTCATGCCGAGTTGTCGGTGAATTGGCACGTGCCGAGCCCAAGTGTATTAATTGCTAATTTTCTTATAAATACGCGGATTTCCACGTCATTGTTACCAGACTTATTTTTAATTCGTGGATTTTTCGTGCATGCTCTTCCGATTTCGAAACCCGAAAGCTCGCCTTGCCCGATTGAATCGCCTGTTTTCGATCTTTTCCATTTCTCTGGATTGAAGGTATTTTTTTCTCCTTCTTTGTTCTTGGTTTTTACGGATCGATTGCACGTGGTTTCTTCTCAATTTCTCGCCGGGTTTTGAGGGTTTTCCTTCCTTCTTCTTTCTGGAGTTATTTTGAAAAGGGTTTTAGGTTCTAGGGTTTATCTCTTCTGAGACTACCACTTGGTGCTATTTCTTCCAAGTTTTATTATATGCATGGAACATGAATGACAAAAAAGGAGATTGCATGTTTTGGAATTCAATGAAAAACCCTGTTTTTCTTCTTGGGTTTTGAAGGTCATTACAGTCGAAGAGCCGAAGTGTATTGAAGGTTTGACGCGTGTCGGGGGGTTCCCAAAGTCCCGACATTATCGACGTGCCGGGCTTTCCCAAAGTTCCGACATCGATGCAAGTGTCGGGTTTTCTTCCAGTTCCGACATCATCGGCAATCGGGTTTTGAAGTTCCGACATTATCAAGCATGTCGGGCTTTCTCAAAGTTCTCGACATTTTCAACGCATTGACTTTCGTGATTTTCCGACATCTTCTTCGCTAGTGTCGGACTCTTCTATTCTTCCATATCGGCAGGTCGGGATTCTGACAATGGACAACATCTCCTAAGCTTCGAACCTTTCTTCCTTCAACGTCCTTCATGTCGGACCCTGGTCCATCTCAGAAAAGGCCGAGAAGTCGTAGCGTAATGAAATATAAGTTTAAAAAGCTCGGAATCTCCATCGTATATTGATTGCAACTATGATATCCGAGACACCGAACTCGAAATATAGACATTGAAGATTTCTCGAGTAGAGGTGAGAGTTCCTCCCAAACCCCATGGATGAAAACTATAGCTGACAGTGGCTTGCCTCTCGCAGCGGGTTTTCCCATGTCTGCTCAATGTCCGTAAATTCATTTTGGCTTGTGCATCCAGTTATGACTCGGCTTCTCGTTCTGTGAGAAGTCAGTCAGGTGAAGTAGTGATCAAATTGGATGGAGGTTACTTTGATGATCTCCTAAAACTGCCTAATTTTGAAGAGTATGGAGAGTTGGACATCAAGTCAGCTCAGAAGGCCTGGGACAATGACCAGAAGACTGCATCAGGCATGTAAACAAAAAGTTCCTGATCAAGGCCAAACCGGCTGTATCTAGATTTCCAAGGATTATCCCCAGGAGTGATTTCATCCAAGAAATCAATGATATTATCACCCTGCTGAGTCGGGTTTTTGGTTTGCCCGAATCGAATGTATTTCAAGGATGGATGTATCAATTTATGATCACCATCAAGAAGAATCAGCAAGGGATCGATCGGGGTACTCTCATCAGCGATGAGATTGATTCCCAAATGACAACGGTCTTGTCAAACCGGGAATTTTATATGTCTTCATATGTCACATACGCAGCAGCCAGGGATGAGGAACTATCCCTGCCGGATACCAAGGGAAGCGAATGGTGAACCAGTGTATCAATACTTCCCTCAAATAACAAAGAAGGGGTCTAAAGAACATTTCAGAAGGGTAAATGATGCCTTCTTCTATGAAAATATCTGCAGGATAAACCCTGAGTTGAGGAAGACAAGAGTCTCAGATGAGGCTTGGGCCGAAGTTTCTAAATGGGGATGTATCTTCTTACAATTCAAGAAGTTTACATATCTTCGGGTGGTCATGTACTCGGGAGATCCTTTTCGCCTGCCCCGATATCCAGGGGATAGACTGATATTGATGGAATTGGTTAGGCAGCTGTTGGATTTCCATAAATTCCAACAAAGCAAACATAAGGCTGTGTCCTTCCCAATTTCTATTGGGAGATATACTTGCTCAACAGTAGTGAAGGCCAAAAATGTTGAATGCGAACTTCAGGACAAATTGAAGAAGCATATGAAGCCTCGAGACGGTTTCGACATCCGAGGAGTGCTCAGGGCGTATGGAACCCAGCATATGCACAGGCCAAACATAGAGGATATTTGGGTTGATCTGCGTAATGAGGTTGCTGTTCGCAGAAAGGATAATAGCAGATTAACTATTGCTGAGATTCAAACACTGGAGCTTGCTGATTTTCCAGAAGGTACGAGTGACAATGAAAGTGTTTTGGATCCTTCCTATGATGGACTAAATGAGGATCAATATGTTTTCCCACCTATTGATTGGTCAGCCAGCGAAAAAGCCTCTATTACAGATAGGTCAGCCCTAATCCTTGCTCGCACCAAAGCATGGCTTTCCTCTTGGGGAATGAATTTTAAAGATGATGAGTTTTCAAAGTTGGCTGCTTCAGAGGCGGGGCCCTCCAAAAAGGAAAAGGACAAGAGATCTTCTAGGGCGCCTATAAAAGTCAAGATTGTCAAGAAGAGGAAAGAAAGACAAATCTCTTCAATTATTTCTCCAGCTGAAACGGTGGATGTGCCAGAATCACCAACACCACCAGAAATAGGAGAAATTAATTTGGAAGAAGGAGGAAGTCAACTTCTGGATTCATCATTTGTTGATTATCAAACTGAAGGGGCCTTGTCTCTTGCATCTCAGGCTTTGGAGTCTGAATCTGTGCCTCCCCCCTCACAACCACTCCTACCTCCTCATTCTCCATCCACTTCTTCAAGCATGGCCGGTATTTTCTCTGGACTCTCACCCCTCTCTGCTGGAACCCAAGTGATCACCAACACGCCCACTCCTGTGCCTCTCTTTATTGAATCTACTACCACATTAACAACTGTTCCCCCTCCAATAGTAGAATCTTCTCCTCTTGAGAGTAGAATACCAGTTACTACAACATGGGAAATTTCCTCTGATACGCCGCAATGGCTACTCGAGCAAACTCCGAGGAAGAGGAAGGTGATTGTACCCCTACCAGCCTTTGATTTCAGCTCACTCAAGGCTCCTCCTGCGAAATCAGCCAAGAAACCCAAAACAGTTTCAAGGGTTTTGGTGGATGCTTCAGGAGATAAATTCGCAGAGATTGCCACTCCCTCGACTGACAAAACTAGAGAGGATGTAACAGCCTCTGATTATCAGATAACCAGGGTGGCTCTAGGGAAAGTGACAACAGAAGGGGCGCAACAAGATGCACGGGATTCCATAAACGTGTTGTGCCAAAAGTTGAAAGAAACAAAGGACAACAGAGATGAGCTTAAGAGAAAAGTGGAGCAGTTGACAGAGGTTTTGCTTAAACTCTCAACACCCCTTGAATCCATACCATCTTCTTCTGTCTCTGATTCGATTTCTCATCAGTGCCTACGATTGAAAAGATTGCTAAACAAGGAAGGGCGGTTGATGAATGGATCCAAAGGTTGCTCCAACAGGGGAAGGAAGTGATTCAAGATGTGGTGAAAGTTCATCAGTCTTTAGGGGACATTCAGAAGGAGGGAGAGAAGATGGATGAAGAATTCTCTCAGGAGATTGGACAGCTTGATTTGACTTTTGAAGCTCTCCATGTATTAAAGCAAATACCAGCACATCTCTTGGTAGAAGAAGGTGTTCTTCCACATACAGATAAGCATTTCCAGCTGACCAAGGCCATCGTTCAGAATAAAGATTCTCAATGAAGCCTGCAGCAAGTTGAGAGAATCAAGGGATAAATTGATCGATGGGAAAAGTGATCTGGAAGAAGAATTGTTGAAGATTTGTCCAAAGGTGTTAGTTGGGAACTCAGGTATCCTATCAGTAGATGATCTCTTCAACCAAATTCGAGAGTCTGTTCAGCAGAACCAATACAAGGATTTGGTCTTGAAATCATTGATCGGTTTGTAAGGGTTGAGCATACTTTGGAGGCCTTAAGGAAACTCAGCAAAGGATTGAAAAAGCTTCCCGGCAATGCCAGCGACATTCATGAGACCTGTGAAATTTGGAACGATCATTCCACTGCGCCTGATGAGAATCAAAATGCAAGGCATAATTCGGAAGTTCCAGAATTTCAGAGCAAACAGTCTCAGCTGGAGGAAGAAAAAGAGGAAGGAGCAAAGGATGATGATTCAGACTAAGTCCTAATGTTTCATGTCATTTCAATTTTGAAATTGACATGTCTTTTTCATTTCTGTTTTGTCATATTTTTAATCATATTTTGACTTGATCTCCTGCGTGAGAATCATGCAAAACTGAACTCTAGTTAAAATGCTACTTTTTAGGATCTGCCCTATTTTATCTCTACTTCTTTTTGTTATAAATAAGGGATGCTTTTGCATTCCAAAGGGTCGAGAATTTTTGGAATATTTAGGGGCTATTGGAAAGGAGAAAAACTTTGTGTTTTCTTTCAATCATTTTGAAGAATAGGATTTGATATTATTTGACAGACTTTGTGTTGTGGAATATATCTTACTTAAGACAGTGTTCTTATGTTCATGATCTTAAGCTATTCTTTGCATAGAATCTTAGTGTTTCTAATTATCTCGACATTATATTTATGATCTAAAACTCGTATGATTATTTCGTGCTCTGTGTTTACTCGAAAGAAAATACGTTTCTCCCATTTCCTTTCTACTTCTTTCATCGTAACAATTTCTAACCTAGTTCATTTACGAAAGCAATATCCTTGAATCGTGTGAATGTGGATTTCGGGATTTCATCCCAACCCCCAATGGTTAGATTAGTGTGAATACTGTATATATTGTTTACTATGTTTTAGATTAGCAATAAGCAGGCAGCCTCACCTGTCTTTGAGGAGGGATTTAATCCCATATACTGTGGTTGAACCTCATATTTTGGTTTGACAAAATATCCAACCAACAGTTTTTGGCGACTCCGCTGGGAATACGGATCTATAGTATAAAGCTTATCCTCTCGGTGTCTGGCGACTCCGTATTTGCCTTATTTTCAACAAGATCTCCTTTCAGTTCAAGCTGGCCAGGAAGATCTTCACTCGGTCTCGCCGAGCTCAAGGTGAAATTGATCCACTCTTTGAGTTACTGCAACAGCACAATTTCAGTCTTTCTCCCAACAAAGATTGCTCTCTAACCGAACCAAAGTTCTTCGCCTGTTTGGAGAAACCGGATCCCTGAGGAACGGGAAGCATCTGCAACTTGTCGTGCATTACTCTTGTCTGATACTCGGATCCCTGTACGCACTCTTTTCAGAAGGATGGCGGTTCAACCTGTGCCTTGGGGTGCAGTTATTGGTCCTCTTTCTTTGACTCCTCCATTGCATGAGTTACCACGTGGATCGCGTAAAAACATTCCCAAGTTCAATGGGGATGGGAAGCAGCATCCTGATGAGCACATTGCATCTTTCTTTGTTGCATGCGGTGTCCTCGGAGTAGCCCACGAAGATGTCTCCATCCGACTCTTCGTTGAAACGTTGCAGGAGCTGAATGGTTTTATCACCTCCCGAATGCATGCATCCCAAACTGGGCTACCATGCGGACTAAGTTCGAAGCACGTTTCAAACCAGCTGAAGATTCTCATGCTTTGTTAGCTCAGCTCACGCATATGAAGAAGGAATCGCATGAACCTATGCGGGAATTCGTGGCAAAGTTCAACAAGCTGATCCGAAAATTCCAGAAATAGCTGTACCGACTCCGGAAAACCAAAAATGCTTCTTTATCAATGCTCAACCTCCTGATATAAGCTTTTTATTAAGAAGGTCGGTTATCCCAGATTTGGCTACTTGCTTTCCAACAAACTCAAAAATAGAGGATGATCTCATCTTGGCGGGAAGGATCAAGAAAGACGTGCCTAAACTCAAAAATCAAGGTTCTTCTCAAGGTAACACTGATCCTATGTTTCAAAAAATGGCTAATGATTTAATTGCTTTAAAAAGCAAATGTCCCAGCAGGTGAGCAATGTTCCGTATCGGGATATCCCTAGACGGAATTTTAATAACAACAATGGTGCACCTGTCAGAGATAGGCCACGGTTAACTCCTGCTCAACCGAGACTAGCAATCAAGCTCCTCCCACAATGCAAGAGAGAACTAATTGAAGAAGACGATGAACCAGAAGAACAAGATTCCCGTGAGGCTTTCGAAGCTTCAGGATATGCTGATGAGTCTTATGACGAGTCAGCTGGCGACTCCAGCATTGGGTATTTGGAATATGATGAAGATGAATGTGAGCCAGATGGTCAGTCATTTGCTGTGTTCACTCGGTCCCAATCTCAGAATCTCGGAAAGCTTCTTGAAAACACTAAGGAGAAGAATAAGGAACCTCCCATATCCATAGTTAAGAGGGGTACCCCTATTTCGCGCAAACTAAAAGAGAGGTTACCAAAAAGGCAGCTGCTCCTTATTCTCCTTCTCCTAAGATCAGTACCTCAGCACAAGCTCATGTAATTAGAACTGAGCCTACCATCATTCCTTCTTATACTACTTTTGACATTATTGATCATGCAAAGAGAACCAAGATTCAAATGTCAGAAGCAGAATACCTTCAGTCGAATCCTGAACAATTTGAAAAGCTGGCTAAGTTCATCAGAAGTAAAGTGGCTGTTCCGTCACCTTCTAAAGGTCTCCTTCCAAATCCTACTCAACTCCCACCTCAGAATAATCTGACCTCTGCTTCTTCCTCAGGAAAGATTGAACCATTTTATTTGTCTCTACTTATAAATGGGTTTAAACTCAGCAATTGCATCATTGACTCAGGGGCCTCTGATAATGTTATGCCCGCAAAAGTGGCCCATGCCCTTGGGCTTACTTTGACTAAGTCATATGGACGGTGCTATTCCATGGAAACTAAACAAGTCCCTCTGATTGGTCAAATCAAGGACGCACAGTTTGCATTTGTTGCTTTCCCTGAGAAGAGAGTGAAAATGACTATTCTGGTTGCCGACATTCCTGCAGCTTACGGTATCCTCTTGGGTAGAGGATTTTGTAAAGACGTTGGAGGAGAGATTAATATGGATTGGACCAAAGCCAAGATCCCAGTCAATGGGGTTCATCAGGTTCTTCATCCTGAACCACAGGCGAAGTATTTGGTGACCAAATCAGATGATCCAAAAGCTCAGATCCTTTTCGAAGATGCTAGCTTTGGGAATTATTTCATGACTTCAGAGATACCCATCATAGATGTTGAAGAAGAAGATCCCAATGCTATTTGGATGCTCGAATTTGATGGTAGCTGCTCAACCTCTGGATCAGGGCTGGTGTTGTCCTTATATCTCCTAGCTCCGAGATTTTCCCATCAGCTTACAAGTTGCAATTTGATAATACTAACAACACGGCCGAATATGAAGCCCTGTTATTAGGATTAGAATTAGCCATATAGAAGGGAATCAAAATCTCAAGGTTCGGGAGATGCGGAGCTGATTGTCAATCAGGTCAGGGGTATATATCAGGTGAAAATGATCGGTTGAAACATTACCTGAATAAAGTTTGGGATAGTATAGAATGCTTTGATGCATTTTCTATTAAGGCAGTTTTGAGAGATTATAATGACAAGGCTGATTCTTTGGCCGTATCTGCATCCCTTCTTCTTCCTCATCCTCAGTTCAAGCAAGATACATACTCTATCGAGATTGTGTACCGCCCTAGCATCCCAGATAATGCAACTCACTGGCAAGTGTTCAACGATGATCGACAGGTGTTGGCTTTTCTAGAAAAGGCTGACAATTTCAGTGAGTTATATTTTGAAGGTTCAGAATCAGCCTTCCGTGAAACTATCTCGATCCATATCAAGAGGTTGATGGTGAATTTATTCAGCTGAAAGGCAACAAGATACCAAAAGGTTTGGTTTCTTTGGAGGGCTTGTTTGATAAGCATGATCGTTTTATTCAAAACAAAAGGCAAGTCGAAGGAGTTTCTTCCTCTGAAGTAGATCAAATCAATCTAGGTTCGTCTGATCAACCTCGGATGGTGAATATCGGGAAATGTTGTTCTCCTGAAGAGAAGGTGAGATTCACTTTGCTTTTGAAGAAATACATCGATGTGTTGGCCTGGTCTTATGCAGATTTGAAATCCTTCAAGCCCAAAGATGTACAGCACAGTATCCCTTTGAAGCCTGATGTGAAGCCGTATAGACAAAAGCAAAGACATTACAATCCCAAGATCTCAGGAACTATCTGGCAGAAATTCAGAAGATGTTAGATGCTAGAATTATTTTCCCAATCCATCACTCCACTTGGATTGCTAACATTGTTCCTGTCAGGAAGAAGAATGGCGAGATCCGGATCTGTGTTGACTTCCGAAACTTGAATCAGTCCTCGTTGAAGGATAACTATCCCTTGCCTATCATGGATCAGGTATTACAAACTGTTACTGGATCAGAAATGCTATCCATGCTCGACGGATTTTCAGGATATAATCAAGTCGAGGTAACCACAGAGGATCAACACAAGACAGCCTTCACGACCCCATGGGGTACCTTTGCTTACAGGAGGATGCCTTTCGGCTTGATCAACGCCGGAGCCACTTTTCAGAGAGCTATGGACTTGGCATTCAGAGATCTGATGGGCAAGGTCATAGTTGTGTATTTGGATGACTTGACCGTTTTCTCTAAAAACGGAGTGATCATTATGATCATTTAGAGCAGGTACTTTTGAGATGCAGACGTCACGGGATTTCATTGAATCCCAAGAAGTCCATGTTCGGGGTGACCGAAGGAAAATTGCTGGGTCATATTGTGACTAAAGAAGGAACCAAAATTGACCCAGAAAGAGTAAAGGCTATTCAGAGCCTTACCCTCCCCACAAGTAAAACCGGAGTTCATTCTTTCTTTGGAAAGGTCAATTTTTTGAGAAGGTTTGTACTGATTTCGTTGACAAAACCAAGGATATCCTTGGAATGATGAAAGGAAAAGTTCCATTTCGATGGAGTACGTAAGGAAGCTTGCATTCAAGAAATCAAAGGGCAGCTTGCTTGCGCTCCTATCTTAGTATGTCCAGACTTCAAGAAAGATTTCATCATGTACAGTTACGCCTCTACCCACACAGTGTCCCCATCCTGATGCAGGAAAATGGAGAAGGCATCGAAGCTCCTATCGCATTCATGAGTTTCCCGTTGAAGGAACATGAGTCGAAGATGTCACAGATTGAAAAACATGCTTACGCAAAGGGATACAAGCAGCAAAAACATTTCGTGTACTATGTGCTGAATTCCCATACTCTCGCTCGCTCCCGATACTCACCGTTAAATCCATTCTAGACTCAACAAGAGCTGGGAAGCCAACGAGGTACTTGGATAGCTAAGGTTCAGGAGTACGATTTGGACATCAGGCCTACCAAGTTGGTACGAGGAAGGGGCCTGTGCCAATTAATTACAGAAAATCATGCCGAAGCAGAGTGTGAAAAGACTCAAGATACTTCTTCAGAGCTGCCTATGGTGCTATTCGTGAGTACGACCGATGAATGGTACACGGACATTGCTTTCTTCCTAACTTATGGTGAATGCCCCCGCATTTAAATCAAAAGGAGAAGAGGACCGTCAAGTTGAGATCTACAAAATACCTTTTGTGGAATAATGCAATATACAAGAAAGGTATTGATGGTGTTTTCTTGCGTTGTGTTGATAAATCACAACAGGAAAAGTTATTAGAGTCCTTTCATAGCCTAGCATGCGGAGGACATTTTTCATCCTCTGTAACAGCATATAAGATCCTACTAGCTAGGTACTATTGGCCTACTCTCTTCCGGGATTCAGCAGAATGGGTGTCCAAATGTGAAGCTTGTCAACATTTCGTTGGTCGCCCCAAGCTAGCAGCTCTTCCTCTGAAGCCTGTAGTGATTGAAGAACCTTTTCGCCAATGGGGGATTGATTTCATCAGAACATTGAATCCTACTTCCAGTGCCGGACATAACTACGTGCTGACTGCTACAGACTATTTTACCAAGTGGGTAGAAGCCGCACCAATCAAGCAAGCAACTTCTGAAGCTGTTTGCAAGTTCCTTAAAGAAAATATAATCGTCAGATTCGGTGTGCCTCATAAGATCGTAGCTGATAATGCCTCTAACTTCTCATCACATGAGTTGACAGAATTTTGCTATGGATTCGGCATCACTCTGGCTCACTCATCTGATTATTATCCCCAGGGTAATGGGCAAGCTGAGTCCAGCAATAAGAATCTGGTTACCATAATTAGGAAACTAGTGGATGAAAATCAGAGGACATGGCACAAAGCATTGTATGATGCGTTGTGGGCTGATCGGATCACTCCAAAGCGAGCCATAGGGATGTCTCCTTTCCAATTGCTATACGGGATTGATGCTGAAATTCCTATCTCAGTAGAATTGCCGGCCTTGCAGTTGGCAAAAGCGGTTGAAGATGTAGCTTTTCAGAATTCTATCGAAAAGAGGGTTATGTACCTAACCAGGCTAGAAGAAGAACGAATCAAGGTGGTTGATCGCATCGCAGATCATCAGAGCAGAGTGAAGAAAATTTTCGACAAGAAATCAAAGCAGCGTGACTTCCAGATTGGAGACCTGGTGTTGCTTTGGGATAAGAGGAGAGAACAGAAAGGAATGCATGGAAAGTTTGATTCTTTATGGAAAGGACCTTTCAAGATCCACGAGCTGAATGGTGAAAATAGTTTCCTTCTATCATATCTGGATGGAGGGTTACTCCCTTTACCTTTCAGTGGACAACATCTAAAGCTGTTCCACCATTAATGCAAGATGCTCTCTTGCATTGTACATATTTTACTTTTTGTAGTGTGTTTGCTTTTGGTTTTCTTTCTTTCTTTCTTTCTTCGTTTTGTTTTGTTTTGGTTTTCTTCTTTTCTCCGTAGCCCAATGAATAAGACCGAGATTCTGAGTTCTCTTCCTTTGGTATTACAAAGAAAGTCCCCAGCTGGAGCCAGCTGTTATCTCCGTTTTGAGTTCACGACAAAACGATTAGATAACCCCTACGAAATTTTTGAAGTTGATTTTGCATTATGGCCTCTTTTAGAGAATTTCGGGTTTTCGGGTTTTTCCGACAGCTCGACATGAGTTTTAACATGCTTTGTGTCACCTGCTTTCCAAACCCGAAACCCGCTTCATATTGAGAAAATCGGGTTTTCGGACCCCCGGCGCATCGGAACATGCCTAATCCAAAACATGTTTTATGCCTCATGCTTTCCGAAACCCGAAGTCCGCTTAGTCCTTTGTTTTGGGTTTTCGAGCTATGACACATCTAAACACCTCATGCTTTATGCCTCATGTTTTCTAAACTTGAAACCCGAATTGCACTAAGCCCTCTTGTGTTGGGTTTTCGACCTCTCAAACATGCCGACATGGCATTCATGCCGAGTTGTTTGTGAGTTAGCACGCGTTTGAGCCCAAGTGTATTAATTACAAATTTTCTTATAAATACGCGGATTTCCACGTCATTCTTACCGATATTTTTTTTAATTCATGGATTTTTCGTGCATGCTCTTCCGATTTCAAACCCGAAGCTCACGCCTTGCGCTCGATTGAATCGCCTGTTTTCGATTTTCCATTTCTCTGATTGAAGGTATTTCTTTCTCCCCTTCTTTGTTCTTGGTTTTTACGGATCGATTGCACGTGGTTTCTTCTCAATTTCTCGCCGGGTTTTGAGGGTTTTCCTTTCTTCTTCTTTCTGGAGTTGTTTTGAAAAGGGTTTTAGGTTTCAGGGTTCTATCTCTTCTGAACTATCACTTGGTGCTATTTCTTCAAAGTTTTATTATATGCATGGAACATGAATGACAAAAAAGGAGATTGCATGTTTTGAAATTCGATGAAAAACCCTGTTTTTCTTCTCGGGTTTTGAAGGCTGTTGCGCAGAGTCGAAGACCCGAAGTGTATTGAAGGTTTGACGTCATGGTTTCCCCAAAGTCCCGACATTATCAGACGTGCCGGGCTTTCCCAAAGTTCCAACATCAACGCAAGTGTCGGGCTTCCTTCCGCTTCCGACATCATCGGCGTGTCGGGTTTTTCGTGGTTCCGACATTATCAAAGTGTCGGGCTTTCTCAAAGTTCCGACATTTTCAACGATCGACTTTCGTGATTTTCCGACATCTTCTTCACCAAAGTCGACTCTTCTGTTCTTCCGGATATCCAGCAGTCGGGATTCGACAAGTGACAACATCTCCTGAGCTTCGAACCTTTCTTCGTTCAACGTCCTTCATGTCGGACCCTGGTCCATCTCGGAAAAGACCGAGAAGTCGGCGAGAATGAAATATAAGTTCAAGACTTTAATCTCCATCGTATATTGATTGCAACTATGATATCGAGACACCGAACTCGGAAATATAGACATTGGAAGATTTCGAGAGTGGGTGAGGAGTTCCTCCCAAACCCCATGGATGAAAACTATAGCCGATGCAAAGTGGCTTACCTCTCAGCGGGGTTTTCCCATGTCCGCTCAATGTCCGAATTCATCTTGGCTTGTGCATCTATTATGACTCGGCTTCTCGCTGCACGTGAGAAGTCAATCAGTGAAGTAGTGATCAAATTGATGGAGGTTACTTTGATGATCTCCTAAAATTGCCTAATTTTGAAGAGTATGGAGAGTTGGACATCAAGTCAGCTCAGAAGGCCTGGGACAACAATCAGGAAGACTGCATCAAGGATGTAAACAAGAAGTTCCTGATCAAGGCCAAACCAGCGGTCTCTAGATTTCCAAGGATTATTCCCAGGAGTGATTTCATCCAAGAAATCAATGATATTATCACCCTGCTGAGTCGGGTTTTTGGTTTGCCCGAATCGAATGTATTTCAAGGATGGATGTATCAATTTATGATCACCATCAAGAAGAATCAGCAAGGGATCGACTGGGGTACTCTCATCAGCGATGAGATTGATTCCCAAATGACAACGGTCTTGTCAACTGGGAAATTTTATATGTCTTCATATGTCACATACGCAGCAGCCGGGATGAGGAACTATCCCGGGCTGGATACCAAGGGAAGCAGAACGGCGAACCAGGTGTATCAATACTTCCCTCAAATAACAAAGAAGGGGTCCAAAGAACATTTCAGAAGGGTGAATGATGCCTTCTTCTATGAAAATATCTGCAGGATAAACCCTGAGCTGAGGAAGACAAGAGTCTCAGATGAGGCTTGGGCCGAAGTTTCTAAATGGGGATGTATCTTCTTACAATTCAAGAAGTTTACATATCTTCGGTGAGTCATGTACTCGGGGGAACCTTTTCGCTTGCCCCGATATCCAGGGGATAGACTGATATTGATAGAATTGGTTAGGCAGCTTGTTGGATTTCCATAAATTCCAACAAAGCAAACATAAGGCTGCTGTGTCCTTCCCAATTTCTATTGGGAGATATACTTGCTCAACAGTAATAAAGGCCAAAAATGTTGAATGCGAACTTCAGGACAAATTGAAAAAGCATATGAAGCCTCGAGATGGTTTCGACATCCGAGGAGTGCTCGGGCGTATGGAACCCAAAGATATGCACACAAGCCAAACATAGAGGATATTTGGGTTGATCTGCGTAACGAGGTTGCTGTTCGCAGGAAAGATAATAGCAGATTAACTATTGCTGAGATTCAAACACTGGAGCTTGCTGATTTTCCAGAAGGAACGAGTGACAATGAAAGTGTTTTGGATCCTTCCTATGATGGACTAAATGAGGATCAATATGTTTTCCCACCTATTGATTGGTCACCAAAGAAAAGCCTCTATTACAGATAGGTCAGCTCTAATCCTTGCTCGCACCAAAGCATGGCTTTCCTCTTGGGGAATGAATTTTAAAGATGATGAGTTTTCAAAGTTGGCTGCTTCAGAGGCGGGGCCCTCCAAAAAGGAAAAGGACAAGAGATCTTCTAGGGCGCCTATAAAAGTCAAGATTGTCAAGAAGAGGAAAGAAAGACAAATCTCTTCAATTATTTCTCCAGCTGAAACGGTGGATGTGCCAGAATCACCAACACCACCAGAAATAGGAGAAATTAATTTGGAAGAAGGAGGAAGCCAACTTCTGGTTTCATCATTTGTTGATTATCAAACCGAAGAGACCTTGTCTCTTGCATCTCAGGCTTTGGAGTCTGAATCTGTGCCTCCCCCTCACAACCACTCCTACCTCCTCATTCTCCATCCACTTCTTCAAGCATGGCCGGTATTTTCTCTGGACTCTCACCCCTCTCTGCTGGAACCCAAGTGATCACCAACACGCCCCCACAACTCTGTGCCTCTCTTTATTGAATCTACTACCACATTAACAACTGTTCCCCCTCCAATAGTAGAATCTTCTCCTCTTGAGAGTAGAATACCAGTTACTACAACATGGGCAATTTCCTCTGATACGCCGCAATGGCTACTCGAGCAAACTCCGAGGAAGAGGAAGGTGATTGTACCCCTACCAGCCTTTGATTTCAGCTCACTCAAGGCTCCTACTGCGAAATCAGCCAAGAAACCCAAAACAGTTTCAAGGGTTTTGGTGGATGCTTCAGGAGATAAGTTCGCAGAGATTGCCACTCCCTCGACTGACAAAACTAGAGAGGATATAACACCTCTCCGATTATCAGGTAACTAGGGTGGCTCTAGGGAAAGTGACAATGAAGGGGCGCAACAAGATGCACGGATTCCATAAACGTGCTGTGCCAAAAGTTGAAAGAAACAAAGGACAGCAGAGATGAGCTTAAGAGAAAAGTGGAGCAGTTGACAGAGGTTTTGCTTAAACTCTCAACACCCCTTGAATCCATACCATCTTCTTCTGTCTCTGCCGGATTCGATTTCTCATCAGTGCCTACGATTGAGAAGATTGCTAAAAAAGGAAGGGTGGTTGATGAATGGATCCAAAGGTTGCTCCAACAGGGGAAGGAAGTGATTCAAGACGTAGTGAAAATTCATCAGTCTTTAGGGACATTCGTAAGGAGGGAGAGAAGATGGATGAAGAATTCTCTCGTGAGATCGGACATCTTGATTTGACTTTTGAAGCTCTCCATGTATTAAAGCAAATACCAAGCACATCTCTTGGTAGAAGAAGGCGTTCTTCCACATACAGATAAGCATTTCCAAATGACCAAGGCCATCGTGTTCGAGTAAAGATTCTCAATGAAGCTGCAGTAAAGAAGTTGAGAGAATCAAGGGATAAATTGATCGATGGGAAAAGTGATCTCGGAAGAAGAATTGCAAGATTTGTCCAAAGGTGTTAGTTGGGAACTCGTATCCTATCGTAGATGATCTCTTCAACCAAATTCGAGAGTCCTGTTTCAACAGAACCAATACAAGGATTTGGTCTTGAAATCATTGATCGGTTTGTAAGGGTTGAGCATACTTTGGAGGCCTTAAGGAAACTCAAAGAAAGGATTGAAAAAGCTTCCCGGTAATGCCAGCGACATTCATGAGACCTGTGAAATTTGGAACGATCATTCCACTGCGCCTGATGAGAACGAAATGCAAGGCATAATTCGGAAGTTCCAGAATTTCAGAGCAAACAGTCTCAGCTGGAGGAAGAAAAAGAGGAAGGAGCAAAGGATGATGATTCAGACTAAGTCTTAATGTTTCATGTCATTTCAATTTTGAAATTGACATGTCTTTTTCATTTCTGTTTCATCATATTTTTGAATCATATTTTGACTTGATCTCCTGCGTGAGAATCAAGCAAAACTGAACTCTAGTTAAAATGCTACTTTTTAGGATCTGCCCTATTTTATCTCTACTTCTTTTTGTTATAAATAAGGGATGCTTTTGCATTCCAAAGGGTCAAGATTTTTGGAATATTTAGGGGCTATTGGAAAGAAGAAAAACTTTGTGTTTTCATTCAATCATTTTGAAGAATAGGAGTTGATATTATTTTACAGACTTTGTGTTGTGGAATATATCTTACTTAAGACAGTGTTCTTATGTTCATGATCTTAAGCTATTCTTTGCATAGCATCTTAGTGTTTCTAATTATTTCGGACATTATATTTATGATCTAAAACTCGTATGATTATTTCGTGCTCAGTTTACTCGAAAGAAAATATGTTTCTCCCATTTCCTTTCTACCGTGCTTCTTTCATTCAGAATGCTTTCTAACCCATTCATTTACGAAAGAAATATCCTCAATCGTGTGAATGTGAATATCGGGATTTCATCCCAACCCCAATGGTTAGATTAGTGTGAATACTGTATATCTTGTTTACTGTGTTTTAGATTAGCAATAAGTGTGGCACCTCACCGTCTTTGAGGATGGATTTAATCCCATATACTGTGGTTGAACCTCGTATTTTGGTTTGACAAAATATCCAACCAACACATGGTGGATCTTACATATCTCCCATCACGCCATCAACCTACTCTGATACCAAATCTTAGATTTGATCGAGTTTATACTCAGAAAGCTGAATCAACATAAAGACATAATCGACAATATATTCAATATTAATTCTACCGGATACAAAGCAAATATATAGAGGGAGAGTTTCTTATAAAATAGGAAACCTCCTATAACAACTCTCTATATACGTGAATTTGTTTTAACAACTTCACTTACAAACCATATTACGTTTATTATAATTATGAGTTGTTTCTCAACAACTCATAATATAATAATAAACAATATCACACACACAAATATTGATGTAAACACTAATGATTTCCTAACACATAGGAATGAGCAATTTCTTTATTCCATCTCGGACATTTGTTCTTAGGGAAAGTAGTTTTAGCCATTATTTTGGTGCGACTAGCACAAGGGAAACCTAACACCATTCTATCTCACACACACTAGAACTACAATGAGTCCGAAATGTAGCCTAACGCTCAATGACTATCATATTGGGGTGATCATTGAGGTCATCGACTCAAACATATGCATATTTTATTCGATCTAATGTGTGTTTGAGCCTTGTGTAGGTAGCTAGGGTTTTTTTACAGGAACAAGTGCGACAATGAAACCCTACAACAAAGCCAGAGTGACAAAGAGCAAAGTGAAAAAAACTTATTAGACCCCGAAAGATCAGATCTAGAACTTTTCCCGGACTCTAGTGCCCGAGGTGGTCATGTCCTCCTTTGGGTGACTTTCGATCTTTTTCTCTGGACGCAGCTTATCCAACCTATTTCAATAGTATCCCGACCCCTTTAATCATCTCAAACAACAAATTACAAGCTAAGTCACTCTCATCCTCTCATTACTTGCACTTACTTGCCCTTGTATTTTAGATATTATTTATTTCACATATATATATGTTTGATCTCATCCTATGATAAAGATTTAAATTTCGTTAAATCAATTGGATTGTGAACTCTCATAAATGTAAACCGAAAAAACTTGCTCAAACCGAAAAAACTTTCTCTCTACTTACTTTTTTGTAGTGGGTATTCAAATAGAAATGAAGAATTATGAAAGAATGAACCTTTGCAATGTTTAATCAACCCCTTAAAATGATACAAAACCTCTCCGAGATAGGCGCACAAAAGGTGTCACCAAATCTCTCCTTTACCTTTTTGATACCAAACTCATTCCATGATATGTAATGAACTCTTTTAAACCTTTAGACCTCGATAAAAAAATTATTTGATGCTCTTTTGAAGTAGGTTTCGGACCACTTTAAAAAGTTGGTTACTTGAGGCAACTGCTCAACACTACAAAACCCCTCCAGAATTGTTCTAGTTTTTGAGCCTATGGACTTCGGAAATATATTCTGCCATTGAAAACCCCTTATTTGTCATAGAGGGAATATATTTTCATATTTGGTTTTTCTATTACTAACCAAAAGGCACTTTTTCCGCTTCCATTTCAGAGTTAACATGACTTAGGTTGTTGAAGAGAAATAACAAAATTCAATCAACTACCCCCAATAAATTGTTTCCAGTTTGAGTTATGGTTATCAATCTCGAGTTTTAGTAGTCTCAACATATTCTCTATATAATAGATAATAGTGAAAAAAATTTGGTTTGGTGTCGTTCCATTGATAAACACATTTTCACACCGGTTTGAGCCACCTTGGATTAGACTACCGAAATGCGATAATGTTTTTCACCAACTAGCTCTAGAGATATGTTTCCCATTTGAGCTCCAATTATCAGTTTCACGTCCCACTAGTCTTTTCGATTCTATGTATAATAGATAATAGTGCAATTTTTTTTTTGGTGTAGTTCCATCATTAAACACAATATTTGCACCCGTTTTGGAGCCACCTTATCTTAGACTGTTGAAGTGTGATAACAATTTTTCACCAACTAGCTCCTGAGAGATGCTTCCATTTTGAGCTTTGGTTATTGGTTTTGGGTCCCACTAATCTTGTTGGATTATTTGTATAATAGAGAATAACTTATAAGTAAATAAATTTCCATCGGGTGTGTGGTGACCTTTTTATAGGGCCACTTCGTAGCCACTTGGGCTAGTTATGTAGTGAGTTATGTGGACGTGTTGACCCTCGACACACTTTCATGGTAAAACAAACGTGATGTCCGGAAACATAAATTTTAACCATGAATAATTTGGTTGGAATACTTAAACAAAATGGTAATGGAAAACCTTGTTTTGCATGAAATGTCACACTTACTATTTTGACCTCCTTAATACATCGAAAACGAGAGTTGTGTGTTGAAATCAAACAACTTCCCCAAACTCTAAAACATGTTTTATACTTCTTAAGTTATGTGGAAAATTTTAAGCTGAAATATCCCTTGGATCATTTTGGTGATGTGACCAAACCTGGTGCTTGCAAAATTATAATGATTGAATTTCTCTCCTTTCCCTCTCTAAAACTTAGAATGTGTAATTATGAATTGCTAAGTTGTGGAAAATAGAAATTTATATTCTCTTTCATTATATATTATTGATGCAAGTTTTGATAGCGAGTTATATGGGCGGGGTGGGGTACATGCCAATGTAGCACCGACACCATGTTGATGTAGGTTACGGGTAGCACACCAAAATAGAAATGAATGAATGGTGATGCTTACATCAAAATTGTATATGAAATGTAATTTGTTTATATTGCTAAAAATATATTATCATTTTGTATAATTATACCTTAATACTTAATGTGGAAGGAGAATACAATTATTGTACCATGTATGCATTGAAATTGACTTGAACTATGAATATTCGTGCCTTCAGTACACTTTGAAAGGAGGAAAACTGTTAGTTTATGTCGTACATGCATTGTATTGATATGAAACTACATTTTTATGTGTTACTTTATGATTGAAATACATTAGAGAAATTGTATACTCTGGATAAATTTTTAGTCCCTTTATGACATTATAAAATATATGGTCGTAAAGAAGAGCACATGAGATAAAGAAACTAAATGAGTCCTCTAAACCATTTCGTTATGTGTCCCTCCTCTTTGTTGGGTTGTGACTAGGTATTTGAACCCCCATCATCATATGAGGAAACTATAGAACTATTGTAAGTCTTTACCGGACCATCCACATATGGGGAATCCTTTATGAGACCATTTCTTATCTAGTGTGACTTTACATGAGGCATGGTTGCAATATGTACATTGTCATACCTAGGTGAGTAAGACCCACACTTCTAGGAATCACATGTCTAAACACATTGTGCATAAGTTTGAGTTCAACATGTTTGTAATTTTCCTTTACACGCTAGTGGGTGACTAAGTTCTTGTGAAGTTAGTTTGGGGTGATAACACCAATGAACAATCTCGTTATGAGAGGGTTCGGTGTGCCGGTTACCTATGCATTGAACTCTAGTGGTTGATCTCATTAATCCCTCATAGATAAAAGTGTTACCTTGACGAGTAGAATGGGCATTTCGTCGGTTGTGCAAAAGACCTTACAAGATAAGAATGTCTTAATTATTCTAGTGTTGGCCTTGTAATGGGTCGTAGACCTTGTAAATTGAAATAAATCAGTCCTAAGTCCCTTTAAGTGTAAGTGGAATAAACTAAGCCATGGACCTCCTTAGAGACTATATGCGGATGAAATTTGTAATTAATAACAATATCATAAGTGTGTATAATATGAAGTATTGGAAAATGTAAGATGAAACTAAAGCCCTCCACTTATAACTAAAAGTTAAACCTTGTTATGTTAATACAAGTAAATCGAATGGCTCCATGTGTAACATAACTATTTTGAAAACATGGAATCCTAACTTGGAACATGTGGAATGTGATTCATAT
Organism: Taxus wallichiana var. yunnanensis; assembly: GCA_018340775.1. Taxonomy (NCBI): domain Eukaryota; kingdom Viridiplantae; phylum Streptophyta; class Pinopsida; order Cupressales; family Taxaceae; genus Taxus; species Taxus wallichiana. Next base: position 28,501,847 of record CM031242.1, on the reverse strand, counting down.
GCATATCACGAACGATGTAAACTAAATGAAAAAATTACACAATTCTTTTGAAATAACATTGAGAGTAAATGGGGTGTATCCCTAATGTTTAAAGCGTTATAATGAAAAAGGAAAACTTGAAATTTGTCCACTCTTAAACCTAAGATTATCCATCTCAACTTCATGTTAGTTACTCCTTATGTAATGAAAGAAAAACAAAATGTCACACGAACATTCTTTTTAGGAACATGAATTCCCTAGTTTGAAAATGAGTTCTATGAGACTTGTAGGTGTTTAAAAATGATTCCAACTAATATTTGAAATATGAAAATTAATTGTAGTAATAGATGAAAGCAAATGATGCGTACTCTTGTGGATAAACGTTCTAATGAAATGAGAAATATGTAATTTTGAGGCGAGTATATATGTTTTGTGAACGTTAAATGCTCTTCAAATATATAAAGTAAAATAAAGGAATTCAATTATAATGATGATGGGAACCATGAAAGCGATGTACCTCGTGGATCATGTCTATAATCTAGCTTCTCGTTTGTGGTAAGATCATTGTTTTGTGTTTCATTTTTTGGAGCAAATGTGGCATTAATGTGCATCTTGTGTTATCGTGATTGTATGTATGTTCTTCATGTTGGGGTGAGATTGCATCATTGTTATTGGAGGAATAAGGTGTTGTTAGTGAAGGGAGGAATAAGGAGTATTATGTGTTTTTTATTTGGAGGAACCAAAGGAATTCATGGCTAGTCTTAGTGGAGGGATAAGCACATGTTAGAATGGAGGGATAAGGGGCCTGTCGAAGTTGATGTGGTGTGTTTCATCTTGGAGGAACCAAAGGCTAGCCAAGATTCCTTAGTGGAGCGATAAGTGGTAGTTGTAATGATGATCTCTCCCCCATTGCAAGCCTTGTAGATAGGCTTGGTAGTGTGAGTCGTCTCTACTTGTGGTGCCAATCACTTTCTCATCCTATTGTATGTGTGGGTCCATGTTTGTGTAACTATCTTATGTGATGTTGAGTTATTCTAAGTGAGCCCAAGTGGTGTTGTAAAACAAGAAAAGAAAAGAAATAAAAAATTATTGTGGTTTTATTTTGGCTTGTGTTTTGGTCATACATGTGCGGGCATTACATTTGGAGTGCTTGAGTGTGAGATCCTTTAGATGGCTAAAGATTTGTGAGGTGTCCTTAATGAGCAAGGTGTTTGTGATTTTATATTCGACCTATGTGATTGGTTTTCCAACTCAATTACCCTAAGACAGTGGTGTAATTTGATCATTTAAAAAATTGAGTGAATGTGTCGGGAGCTTTACAATGTGTTTGGAATAAACGATGTGAATGTCATCATTTGGTGTCAATCAAGCAATATATCTCAATTTACATGACATTGTCGAGAAAAAACCCATAATATGCCACCCTTTTGAGATGATGGTTGTTGGAAATGATCACTCACTCATAAGTGGCCATGTTAGTTGTGTAAAATGCATAAACATAACATTAATGATGTAAACCATATCTAGGATATCAACTGAGCAATGTACATTAAATATTGATATTTTGTAATGAAATAACATTTCTCATTAAAATGTAAAGCTTATCATAATAATGTCTAATAATTCAACAAATAGGCATGACAAAAACACACGACTCGACGACTAATGAATCCAATGCATGCATGCCAGATAAATACCACTAGTAACTCTCATTCTCATTTCGAGTTACCTACATTACTTCCCACAACCAACATTTTGCTCTCCCACAAGAGTGATCGTCCAGGCCCACCTTCCTATGCCAATTATTATTTTTATAATGAGGACGATCATTATGCGCGCAGCTTTTACTCCACCCATGGATTTACCATTCCATAGAACCTGGAAACGAAGCCTCGGTGACATACACAGTGAGTATCTGTTTTCCCCGCATCATGAAACCTCCATCCGCCACAAAATTCTCTCTCCCGATCTCACTATTACTGTTGGTGGTTTTGCTATCAACGAGCTTAACAAGGGCAACCATTGCTCCTCCTCCTCTGCCCGTTCTGCCCCTTCCCTCAGCGCAGCAGGTCACATGGCAGTCCAGCGGCATGGCTATGTTCTTCCACTTCGGCATGAACACCTTCACAGACACCGAATGGGAACAGGCCACGCGGATCCCACGCTGTTCAACCCTGTCCACCTGGACCCCAAGCAATGGGTCAGAGTTGCCAGAGAAGCGGGATTCCGCCGCGTCATCCTGACAGCTAAGCACCACGATGGCTTCTGCCTCTGGCCTTCCGCTTACACCAATTACTCCGTCAAGAGCAGTCCTTGGAAGGGGGAGAGGGTGACGTGGTTGCTGAGGTGGCAGAGGCTGCCAGAGAGGCAGGGATAGGCCTCGGCCTCTATCTTTCCCCATGGGACCGTCACGAGGCGGCTTATGGCGAAACCCTGGAGTACAACGAGTATTACCTTGGGCAGTTGCACGAGCTTCTTACTATGTAAGTTGTATTTTATAAATTATCTAATTCGTATAGTAAATTATGTTTGAACCAACTTTTGTGTCTTACCTTGTGAAATTAATACATGCTCTTCAAAGCTTTGTTAATGCAAAGACATTTATGTTGAAATGCCTCTCAATATATGTTTTATTGTTGGAAGTCAAATATATTGAGTTGTTTTTACTACTAGGGACAATTAACTTGTAATTGTAAGTACATACCAAAACATCAAAACAGGGTGCTTGACAAGACACTTAATTTTTTTGAATTTATTGTAGCCTCTCTCAAGAGAAAGTTTTAAGCTTGGCATAGACATTGCATTTTGTAGAGATTTTGATTGCGGGTCAATTAACTTGCAAATGCAAGTCCACACCAAACCACCACACCTGGGTGCTTGACAAGGCTCACACTACTCTAAAATCCTCAACCTTGTTCATAGCATCATTAACTCCATATTAGGTAAAGGCTATGGTAGAGAATCATAGCATCACTACAGTCATCTAAGGTAGATTGTTTATATGGGAAAAGAAAGGAAAGACATATTAATAGTTTGAGAAACGAGAGGAAAGACTCTTTTTGGATTTGTGTATGATCTCTCCTCCTAAAGCACAAGTTCTTCTACCCTCTTTGGATTTGAACTTGTGACTGACCTTCCTAGAGTACAAGTTCTTAGGAATAGCTCCACTTGGATTTGAATTTGTGATCTCCCTTCCTAGAACACATGTTTTTCACTGCAAGGTAAAAGGAATGATACAACTACTAGAGTAGATTATTTTTCTCTCTCCGAATTTCAGCACATGATCTCCCTTCCTAAAGCACAAGTTCTTCATTGTCACACCCTTAAGTAGAGTATAATATAGCCCTTAGCTAAGGAGGCCAAAAAAATATTAGTCAACCAAGGCCTACATGCCAAGCTAGACACCAATTTTATACGAAACCCCTCCCTTAGAGAAGCCCCCAAGAACATTTTTTCTCCATTTACTTTATCCAGTGTTCAAATTAGTATCTCATTAAGTTTTAACCCCTTGACCAATTTTGTGATACGAAATCATTCCCTGACAATCCATTTATAGCTTAGATGCCATTTCTTTCAATACTTTCATTTGTAAATGTAAATCCACTACGACACTAAATCTTACATTGTCTAATGCACCTCATACTTTTTAATTTATTGGAGAAAGAAGTTTCCATGGTAAGTATAAAGACTTGTGTTTCACATGCAATTCTCTTTTTACTCTTTTAAGATATATGAGAATGTTGTTGTTGTCTAGTGGCCACAAAACAGGCCTGGAATTTTAGGTCGGGAATATACATATCCTAATATAGAGAGAGGGGGGCGCAATCCCATCTATCCGCCCATCTCATTTATCAATTGAGTGTTCAACCCCTGCATATAGAGAGCATGAGGGGCCCTCCTAGACAAAATAGAGGGTGGGGGCTCCATCTATATATACACCCCATATCTATACATGGCCCCTCGATTGATGAAGATCAATTGAGTCCCCATATGTAGAGGGGGCCCTCTAGATAAATGTCCCCCACCCCCTGATAGTTGCTATGGTGAGTAGCAAGACCAGCATTAGTTGAATTGCCTAGAGAATAGAATATTAATCTGTGCTGGCTTGCCTTCTGAAGCCTGTTGCTTAATTGGAATCAGCTATGATTGCTCTTGCAAAATTTAATGTACTTTGGGAAGGGGGAAGTTTCAACCCAAAAGATCTTAAAACATATATAAGATGCGAAAGAATTCAAAATACCTACTAAAAAGACCAATCCAATCCATAATGATATGCTTGAACATAGCACTTTTTTCTACTTGACCAACCACTAGAAGGAAAGTTGTTGTATATGAATGAGAATAATTGAAAAACTAGCTATCCACTAAATTTTGTGGATTCAAATGGAGAGATCATGCAGGAAAGATGGCTGGGTGGTTAAAGATGTAGCATTGAAACTGCCCTGTAGGATTTGGTTTATGCACCTATTCTGCAATCAAGAGAGAGGGCTTTCCTCTTCTTTTTGTCAAATAAGGGATCATCTTCACAAATAACAACCGCAACCATCGTATTTGTGCTATCTGATTCCTTCGCAAATAGATCTTCTTTTGTATCATGTGTGCTCACTCGCACATCATCGATCTCTACATCTAGGGCTTCCAAAAGACATGTCTCCTTTGCTCTAGCTTCTACGAGATCTTCCTCAATCAATTGTGAGGTTCTTTTATGTTGCAGAACCTTCCTTTTCATCCTTGCAATATGTGGTGTTATCCTTACATGCTTCCTCTAATCTTTCACATCAGCTATCACTTCAGCTTGTAACACAATCTTTAGTTCAGCCAACAGGGCTGCATACTCTTTTTTTCCATATCTTGTGCATTATCCTTGAGTGCACCTCCAACCCATTCTTGCACCTCTTGGAAACCTATGCAGGTTGTCCATCTTTGCATCTCAAGATCGACTGTTGTGCCACTCACAAACCCACGTAGATGACACTTTTCACTTACTTTGTTTTTCCGTGTCCAAAACCCACCTCGCAAGATGGAGAACTTCACTCTCTCATCCCAGAGTTGTGCCTCACTCTGATACCAAATGATGGAGCTGCGGTTACAGGTCCTAATGAAAGGATGCCTTAAGTTGAGCCGCTTACAGAATTACATGGTGGGTTAACAACAACAATGTTTTATTCAACATCAATAGGTTACACAATCAAGACCGATTGTCAACGATTCAGTCATACAACATATAATGCTTGAGCAAACACTCAACATTGTAGTGTTACCTCTACGATGGAACCTTCCTTTGACCTCTCCCTGACCTACACATACCTTATTAAGTTATTTCAGCGCTCCTTACAACTGCATATAGGTTGTTACGTTACGGGATTTCTGATCTATAACTGAATTCCACAAGCAGAATGGCATTGAACTAAATCCTTTCAAAACCCCTTCCTAGTTTGAGCTCTCTTCTACAAATGTAGCATTGTGTTTATACTGATGGGATCGCCACTTACAATGTAATCTCCAAGACATCCTACCCATAAGCAATCTAATACGTCACAAACATTAAATGGAAGATTAGGCCCAAAGGACCCATGCATAGCTAAATCCAATGTAACATAAGTTGGCTCAACAAACATTATTTGATAATGTTCGTCAACCTTCACTTTTGATCCTGATCAACTACTTCACTGATTCGGCCTTTTGCGCCATCAAAAAACCTTGCGCTCCTTAGTGTGAGATCTTTCAAGAACTTTTTGTACGGAAGTCCAACAACTTCTAGGTTTCATATGTAGGTTCGTGGTATCAAAACGAGTCTTCCCTCATAATGTGAGCCTCTAGAAATGCATCTTGTAGTTCCACATGTGCTCTGAAGGTTTGTGGTTCTGCGCCATAATTCCAATTGGTTGTGCCATTTCTAAAAGAGTTGTCTTGATTCAAAACAATACTGCGGATCTCCTGAGACATTCTAACAATGCTGCATAAACAAATATGTGCAAATACAACATTTACACTAACACAAAACAAACATGCTCATATGCATGTGTAGCTATGCAAAAACACTTTGATACCCAAACGAATTACACACAGCCGAACTCAGCTTATTCCTTCATTCCACTATATTTTTGGTTGTTGCAAGATTGTGTGTGAACCTGGATGCTCCTGCATCAGATCCCCCACTAACATATTGGTTGATTTGTTGTGGGATTGGTATGTTTACTTGCACTCAAAAATCCTCACTCATATGCAATCACGAGTCCACTTATCTAATGCATGCACACATTTATGTTTAAATTCTAATAATCCCATTTTTTCTAATTCTAAATTTCAGTCTTCAGTTTTCTGAAATCCGTTATGAACATATGGGTGATATGAACATATGGGTGACCAGTTGGCCATATACATTTATTCATGTTGTAATCCAACAACCTACTTCAAAATAAATTCTGCAATTTTATTAAAAAGTACATATTAAGTTTACACCGTATACCAATTTACAGCAAGTATACATTTACAGTCAGTTTGAAGAGTGAAACTTTATTGCCATTGTCTGTTAAATTCCTGCTCTAATCATAAACTATGTTTGTATCCTAACGTAAATAAAATAATAATGCTTCCTCTTCTTCAAGGGGAGGTTTCAAGATTGCTTGTCCTAGAACATAGTACCGTATAAAGTGGAGTTATTTTAGAAGTGTGGACAAGCGTGGGCCACATTTTTTTGGATTTTGAACTTTGGTTGGTCGCACTAGCATGCAATCTAGTTTGCCTGCCATACATACTAAGAAAATAGTGTTTTTTTCTTTGTCATTAAGCAGTGGGCATGTTGTGAGCAGGTATGGGCCCATACAGGAAGTATGGTTGGATGGGGCCAAGGGGAAGGATGCCAAGTCAATGGAATATTATTTTAAGGAGTGGTTTAGTGTGATTCATCAGCTGCAGCTGGGGGCTGTCATTTTCTCTGATGCAGGTCCTGACATCAGATGGGTGGGTGACGAAGGTGGAGTGGCTGGTGCCACATGTTGGTCCATGTTTAACAGTAGCGATGTCACAATTGGTGGCGACTTAAATGAGCAGTAAGTTTTTTTCGTATCTTTTCAAAGTTCTATAATTGTAATGGGTACAGCTTTGATAGAGAAATGAATGAATGATACTGGTTTTAAGTTGTTCAATTTTGATCTCTGATGCATTAGTCAAAATGTTGAGCAACCCCAATTGGATAGGGCAAAAATTCTTGCCAGAGTGTAGAGGTAAGACTATTGGGGATTTACCATATGTAGGGTTGGCCAATTCATCCTACCATTAGGTGTAATCTCCAATTCTTTGGGATTTGTTGCATTTCGTCACTGGTGCATCTTTCCTGTTTGGAACTTCTCCATAGCTGAACTCTAAATTGTCCTTTAATCCCTGCAGCTGAAAATTGTAAAAATTTCAAAGCTTATTTCACAACTCACTAAACACTAGCATATTAACTACGTTGCCAAAGCAAATGATATGGGGTTTCAGTCCTGTTCATGTGCCTCATAAAGGTAGTAGATGAATTGCACAATTGAAATTATATAACCAACCATCCATATAGACCTATTTGGTCTTGTACGTTGTATTTAAGCTAATATTTTCTCTAATGGTAGCCTGACATTAAATGTAACTTGGTGAAATACTTGGCCTTCTCCTATATATCCTACACATTGTCTATCCTTGGCAGAGTATCTTAATTTTTTATTGGAAATTTGTTCAATGGTGGGAAATCCAAGCATATGTGCTATCATCAGTCTTTCTTAGGAACAAACACTATTGGTCTAGGAGCCTTACAATTATTCTTAATCTCTTGTCTTTTCAGAATTCAAATTTGGTAAAGACAGTTTTCTGTATGACAGTATTGAGAAATAGACCAATAGTTGGATCTCATTCTCGATTGGGCTCTTAGGTGGAGATCCCTTGTGTTCCTTAACTAGTTCCGTATTACACAAAATCAAATCATCTATTTGTCTCCTCGATTGGTGTTAGTCGATTGAATTGATGATTTTGGATCTTCCTGCTGCTCATCCTAGGAGTGTAAACTTTTTGTTGGCATCTATAAGCCTCTATATTTGAATAACTGATACCAATGAAATCTTCTTCTTTCCTTCATAAGTTTACACCATATATAGATGTGCATACTTAATTAGACAGCATATTTGGAATCCCAATGTCACACAATCTCGTCACGCACTTTACTGGAATACTTGAGCTTGCACTACTTGGTGACTTGTAATTCAACATCCTTACTTATCCTTCCTAACAGGTATGGGTCTGGTTGCTTGAATGTTTTCAAACCCAACTTCTTACGCGGTGCTTCAAAGATCAAGTTTCGTTGGCTTCATGATAAATATTGTAACTGGTAGCTATCAACTGCTTGATCTAGATGTTGACGCAAAACTTGTCCATTTCTTTATTTGTTTCTGTCAGATCAGTGAGCTTCTGAAGTTCTTGGTTTTAGTTAGAACCTCAACCGACTTGTTTGGTGCTGTTGAATTAATTACCTTATTCGACACAGCTGACTTCCTTGCCTCTGTCAGCATGCAATCTATTTGCCTGTCTCTTTACCCACACATGCATTATTTTGTTGTGCTTGGTGCATTCTGGAAAAATCAAAAATTTCTTGTTGACTTTGTCCTTGAGAATTAATTCTGGATGCAATGACTACCATTGATCCTCAATGTGACCATTCTTCTGGCAATCTTCACAGATTTCTTCTTGGCCTTACTGTTATTCCTGCAAATCTTTGTTGTCAAATTCTTCATCTACACCTCTGTCTGTGTAGATGCCTTAGATGTTTCTGAAGATTCCATAAACTTCTTACCTTTGCCTCAATATACAACACTTTTTTGCAGATTTTATCCAGTGTTTCAACATCAAACAGTCCAAACTCTTTTTGGGTCAGCCCCTGTAAGCTGCCAATGTACTCCAGCTATACATCACAATTAGTCAATGCCAACCAAGTAATGTCTATTTATGAGACTTCAGTATTGTCTTGCACATTTTACCTTTGTCATTGTTGGAAATACTGCGACCTAATGAGTTTTACCTTCTCATGGCCGGTTTCCTCTTTAGGTGCTTAACATTCTCCCAATATATCATAGGTACCTGTTTTTGATTTAGCAAATGCTATCACCAAACCAGTGCATGATGTCATCTTAAGCCCATGAAACTGAATCTTTGGTTTATTGCATGGTGTTGACAACCAAATTACACCTCCTACAACTTCAGCCAACTGTGTAGTTTCTTTGTGTCAACCTGACCATCTTACTATCAAATATCCAGTTTGACCTCTGCTGGGAATGGCAAGGATATTAATCAACAACTAATTCAACTGATTTTCATTTCTTGTTGTCTTCCTTTCTTGTTGGGGGTTGACTCTGTGCTGTAGGAGCAACTGGGTTCACTTGCAATCTTGCATCAACCAAATATATGGTAGAGTAGGAAAATAAAATGAGTCTAGCTATGTGTAGTTTGTTTGGGCACAAAGCTTTTTTTGCATAGTTTTGCACATGCATATACTATGTTGTTCTTTTGAGCCTGTTCATTATGCGCTCATGTATTTTTGTAGCTTTAGTAAATTGTACATATTTGTGTGTGGCATTGTCAGAGTGCATCAGAAAAATCTGCAGTATTGTTTTGGTTCCAAACAACTTATAAGAGATGGTGCAACCATTTCAAATTATGGTACGAAACTAGGAACATTCAAAAGTGTGCATGTTTGCATAAGACATTTTCACAGGCTTGCATTATGAGAGAAGGCTCATCTGATACCGCAACTACATGTGAAACCGTGAAGTCATTGGACTATTGCGCAGGGAATTCTTGAGACGGGGTTGCATGACTTCTCATGCTATATCGTGCAAGGTTTCTTGATGGCACGAAGAGTGGGATCATTGGAGTAGTTGCATCAAGATCATAAGTGAAGGCCGGAAAAGGTTTAGCAACTTCCAATTTTTGTTTGTTGGGCTGTCTTGTGCTTGCATCGAGTTAAGCTATGAGATGGGTCCTTGGGGCCTTATCTTCCATTTAATGCCTGCCACACATTTTGTTTTTTATTGGTAGGATGTCTCGGGAAAAACATTGTAAGTAGTTGATCATGTATATATATAAACACATCATTACATTTGTAGAAGGAAGTTCAATCTAGTCAGAGGGGATTTGGATTAATTCAGTTTCGTATGAGGAATTCAGTTCTAGATTAGAAATCCCATAGGGTAACGACCTATATGAGGTTGCAAGGGAGTACTACAATAAGATCCGTGAAGTGTGGGAGGGTGATTGAATCATTGAGGTGACATTGCGGTGTTGAGTGTTTGCTTTCGAGCATTGTGTGTTGTATGACCATATCATTGGTGATCGCTCTCAAGTGTGTAACGTGTTGGTTGTTGAATAAAATACATTGTTGTTACAATCGTGGTTGTTGGTATTCCGCTATGTGATTCTATTAACATTGCACAATCTAAGGCATCCTTTCATTAGGACCCCCAACTGTGGCTGCATCATATGGTATCAGAGTGAGGACCAACTTTGAGTGAGGTGGGTAGAGGACAAGCGTGTGATCTGCATAGGCTTGCAAGAAAGTGCGATTGTAGATCAAATTTTTGAAGACAAGATGCCGCTAAGGAGATTAGAGTGAGGGGGCACATTGGGTAACATTGTAGCCGGAAGACTTGATGATACTATGGAATTGTTACGAAACCTGCAGATCAAATTGATTGTAATGGAGGAAGACCGAAGAGGATTTTTCACAAGAGATGACATAAGAAATGTAGGAGGAGAAACACTAGAAGTAATTGAAGGTGTCATGGAAGAAGCAGTTCCAATGCAAAATTGTTTGGATAAGAGAGAAGAGAGGCTTTTCAAAGCTATGTCCAAGATTAGAAGAGGTGTTGGTATGGAGGTTCCTTATTTTATAGGGACACCAAATGTGGAAGAGTTGATTGATTGGCTCACGAAGATGGAAGAATATTTTGAATTTGATGATGTGGCAGAAGCGCGTAAAGTGAAGATCACACAGACCAAGTTGAGAGGTCATGCCGCATTATGGTGGAAATAAGTTCAGCTGGAGTGCAATAGAAATGGTAAAGACAAGATTACTTGATGAGAGCAGTTGGTTGTGAAGCTGAAAGATTTCTTTTGCCTTGTGCTTACTAGTTGAATTTGTTGAAGGTTGCAAAACTTGCAACAAAATGATTTAAGTGTGAAGGATGGACTGAGGAGTTCTATAAGATTATAATTCATGTTTGGTCATAATGAAATGGATCAAGATAAGATAGAGCGGTACATCAATAGATTGTGATTGGTGATACAAGATGAGATCAGAATTGGGAGGATGCAAATTGTAGAAGAGGCATATCAGTATGCCTTGAGAGTAGAAAAACTAGCGCGGAGTAGGACGAAAAAGAACAAGACCAAGCTTAGTGGTGGTAGAGAACCAACATCGCATGAGCAAGAGGGTGAAGCAAGCACAAGTAATGCATAGGAACAACCAAACGAAGGACGAACCACTTCTGCAAGAGGTAGAGCTTGTGGTGCAAGATTCAACGGTACATGTTTTCGGTGCAAAGAGGATGGACATCGGGATTTCAAACGTCCTCATGCATATACGGATGATGAAAGAAGGATGACAGTGTGCATGTTGCACAAGCTGAGGAGAAAGTTAAAACACCAAAGCATTACATCAATGAAACTTGAAGAAGGAAAATCACTATTGGCAATGAGAATAGTTTCGAGGTTTGCGAAAGAAGTGAAGATTTGTTGTAGGAGAGGCAACACATTTTTAAAACAAGATGTCAAAGCGAGAGGAAGACGCTACATAGTAGTGGTGGACAACGAAAGCACACACAATTTTATACCTATAGAAATGGTATGGAAGTTGGGATTGAGACGAAGACCACATCCAAGTCCTTATCGGGTGTCATGGTTGGTGGAAGGACAAGCAGGTATTGTGCAGAACAATGCGATGTAGAAATGAAGATAGTTAGTTCACAAACAACGTTACGTGTGATGTCTTACCAATGGATGCATGTCATGTCTTCTTGGGAAGTGTTTAGACCCTAAATAAATAAATAAGTGTTTGAATTAGAATGTGTTTCTTATTTATTTAAAGGCATAAGGGTAGTGCATGCTGTATGTTTTGATTAATTAATAAACATTAATGTGTAAAACAAAATATAGCTCCCTAAAAGTAAACTACAAGATATAATGATAGAAATGATTACTTAAAACACAAGAGGGTAAGTGAACTTAGCTAATTAGAGAGGTACAAAGATGAACTGGGTGTGCAAACTAATAAAGATCGACAACATCTTTGGAACGGTGACTACAAATTGAATAGGTATGGAACTGCGACCTATTCAAAAGCGTGGTACGGTTCGACCCTAAGCTATACGGTTTTGGACAAGATCTACTAGTGCTTTGTAACTTTTGGTGATCGTTGGTGGCTTGGAAATGTACTCCGTTGGTTGGTGTTAGGGTTCACAAATGTGCGACACCTCCTGTAGTGACTTGCAATAGATGAAAACCCTAGATTCCTGCACTAACACTTTATGAACACGATTAGATAACAAAAGGAGATAAATCTATGTGTGGTGGAGTTGGACTGACCCTGATGGTCAACCCTTGTTGATCGATCAAGGTGCTACACTACATTCTCTTAATGGAGGGAGCAAACTCCATGTAGTTCTCCTAGTGTATGTGCAATTGTGTATGCAACTCTAAGCCAACCCTTGTGTCTCTTGAGATAAAGATAGCGGGTGTATCTATAGATGAAGTAGAATGTACCCTTAATGATTGTGATATAGTGTCTTGTGTTTGCAAATGCTAGATTGATTCCCTTTGTACCTTAGAAACTTTGGCAATGTTTAGCTTTGGTGTGACCTTGCTTATGACTTGGCTTTAGGCCCTTTGAGGGCTTGCGGGTGGGGAAGCTCGACCATTGAACTTGGTTTGAGTGCTTCAGACCTAAGTAGTGGTTGCTCTTAGAGATGTGTTGTTGTTTTAGGAAGATTTAGGAGAGCCTTGTGTGCTTTAGGAATGTACTTTGCAATGGATGCTCTTGAAAGTGCTAGGTGAGTAAATCAATGCATTAGACTTGCTTATATGTGCTTTCGTAGGCTAGATGTGACATTCGGATGACCTATAAGATGTGAAACAACCACAAAAAGATATCAAATTACAAAAATAGCCATTGTAAGAGAGAAACAAGATATATGGGTCTGGTCCAAATTGTAGTACGGCCCGGTCCCATCCATACGGTTTCGCATAGACGATTCATGGGGGTCATCTTAGATTTTGGGTGAGATTCACAGGAGTGATATATTACTTTGGGTAAATACAATTGAGTATATGAATGATTGAGCAGTGTGTGTGGTAAAGCAAGTCATGTAAGAGAGAGGGAGATAGGTCATTTGGGCTTTAGGATGTGTGCGCGATTTCACTTTTTGTGAATCCTATTTCATTCCCTTTTAAGTTTTTAGTGCGTTTTTAATTAACATACATAAAAAGATGAAATAATGCAACAGGTGGATTTTCTGATTGAATTAACTTCCAACATTAATTGTACAAATCAGAATAACACTTTTTAAGTGACTATTGATCTAACAACTATCAAAAACACAAGGGAGAATTACACTTAGCTGATTCTGTGTGGATTTGGAAGAGTTTGAGTGATTTGAATGCGGAACATGCTTATTTGAAACTGAAAAATTCTTCGTTATAGAAATTGGCACTTGAGACTGATCCTAATCAAAACCGTACAACTAGGTCAAGAGCGTCTGTACGGTCACCCTTATGTACGGTCTTGAACTTGCTTGGAATCTAGGTGCAGTAACTTCCCGAGTGCTTCGCTTGCACGGAAATGAGTGTCGTTCTTCTTCGCTCACCTTTAGAATGGATATGTAAATTTTGCTCAAACCCTAGAAACCTTGTAGTGCAAGAAGTTCTTGCAAAACAAAGTTAGGTGGGTTTTGGGCACCCCTGTGGACCGTCGACGTCGCCACTACTCGGAAAAGGGCTCAAACCGCATGTCGTTCTCCTAGCATGTGATATCTACCGTAGTGCAATCAACACTTGACAACTGTGTATACCCCTATTTTTTCACTTCTCATCTTTCATACATGTTACTAACAATTTCTTTTGTACAGATAAGGGTCATTGATGCATCTATTTCTTGAGTGGGTGTCCTAAGGGGCTGCCGAGAATGGGGAATGATTATTCACGTAATCATTATGGGTTAGAGACAATACATAAAGAGTATCGCTATGTGGTCCCGACCTTAGTTTTCCTTGCATTAGTTATCCTTTTCCCTTTATGTCTCATACACATTACACGCTTGACATCTTACTTGCATCTCACCACTTGGCACTTTGTTCATCCATTTGCTTGATCCACGACACTTATTTTCACTTTGCATGACACATTACCATCCTTAGCAGATGCCATCATCCGTGGGCGATGGTGTCAATGTTAGGTTTTTCCCTAGTCGACGCCATTGCCCATGGCGATGGCCTCGTATATATGCTCATCACACTTTGACATTTATGAAGGAAGCTCGAATCTTAGGAACTGCCATCTGCTCTGCTCTTTTGCACCAACTTCGCATTTGCTCACTTAGCTCTTGGTTCATCTTGCACTTGGCTTGGATTGGATTAGACACTCTTCTTCTTGGTTGGATTGCTTGCACTATTGGGTCATCTATAGTGAGTCTAGGACAAGAACGGTGTTCCCCTTCTCCACCTAATAGCGATTCTCTCTCGGTGTGTTGCTTCTTTGGAGAGATAGATGCATCAACAACCACCCCACAGGTAAGTGCTCTAACTCTCTTTGTCATTTTGCATAGATTAGTTCATTTCCCTTCCCCATTGCTCTATGTTAGCTTAGTGTTACATGTACATTGATGCTAGTTAGCATAGTGCTCTTATTTGATCAGCTCTTTAGCTTTTCTTTATTTATATTTCAGTTACATTGTGCATGCTTGCCTTATTTATCATCAATCCATACCTCTTTGCACCCATCTACCGATATCCCGGAGGGTACTCTCCTCTATCTTGACTACGAGCCTTGGAAACCCTAGGTTGACCTAGTGTACAAATTACTACCCTCTGGATATGCGACCTTAGCACTCGTTGTAGCCCCTTTAAATCTATCTATTGTATGCCATTTCATGTGTGTCTCTTACTCGTTGCCTTGATACCCTTGTATAATGGAAGACTTAGGAGTGCAAGTTATTGAGACACATTCTTGGCCCACCATACATTTGACGTCAATGGCTCTAATACCAATGTTGGATGTTGTGAATAGAGAAGGAATGAAGAGAAACTGGAATGCACACATAGTAGTTAGTGTGTTCGTCATTTTATTATGTAAGAGATAGTTACAAAATGGTTGAGGTGGCTACAACCAAACATTAGTTAATACATAGCTACTACTGACTTAATAATAAAAGTTAAGCCATATATTCTAATATTAATATGCTGCCTAATAAAAAAACTAATTATTTATTCTTGAGGTCGTTTCCGTCTCCTTTTTAACCAACATGAACCATTAGCCAGCCGGCACTATATGCAAGATATCTTATTAGAGAGAGAATTTTACTCGTGCAACTTATGATAGTAATGAAAAATGTTTTAGACTTGAAATCCTTTCCTTCTAGAGTGCAAGTGGTAAATGAAAGATCACTTTATTTCCTTTTCATTATTCATAGGCAATTTAATAGCGTAAAAATAGTTACCAATGATATTGCCTAAGGATTCAAAGAATCACTCTGTAATGAGGAAATTACTCAAACCCTAGATAATGGGGAGCTAATATGCAATCAAATGTCTAGTGGGATGTGAGGATATGCTAATACAAGCCTTGAGTGATTAGACAGAACATCCTATGGATTTAGGAACCATTTGATTATGTTTTCTTGTTTGCAATACCATACTGAGAAACTATCCTCAATAACACTGCTTGAGAATAGTTGGCCAGAATATCATGTCAAGAACTTATAACCTAATCTTTTGGGTTTAAGCCTTCATGGACTTGTTTTACTTGTGTAGGGATGTCTGCTTATTCCAGATGCCACAGTAATGCCTTTTTCTTCTTCAACTTATTCGCTGACTTTAAGTCATTACAAATGTTTCTCTTTTTAGACGTGAAGAAGAAATATGATTTCTTTCTTGCATCTTACATGTTTCTGATACATATTTTAAATATTGCATGGTACATTATGAAAAAGATGATGATGAAATCTTGTTTCTGTGTAGCAGATATTCTCGCCAAGGTGATCCTAATGGTTATAATTGGGTACCTCCAGAATGTGACGTATCGATAAGACCCGGCTGGTTTTGGCACAGTTCAGAGCATCCCAAAACAACGAATTCTTTGTTAGAAATATTTTACAAATCTGTGGGGAGGAACTGTATGCTACTACTGAATGTTCCACCAACTAACACAGGGGTTCTTGCTGACGAAGATGTCCAAGTGCTTAATAATTTTAAAGATATGCTGAAATCAATCTTTTCCATCAATTTAGCCCAAAATGCCATTGTCACAGCAAGCAGTGTCCGTGGAAATAATTGTCAATTTGGAGCAAGCCAGATTCTTATCGATGATATGCTTACTTATTGGGCTCCTAAAGAGGGGCAGGAAAAATGGTATATACTTCTAGATCTGGGAAGTCCTATTTCCTTCAATGTATTATGCATACAAGAAGCAATCCAACTGGGACAGAGAGTGAGTCAATACCACCTTGATGTTTTAGAAGATGGAGTTTGGTGCACTGTAATGAATGGTACCACAATTGGCTACAAAAGGTTGGAGCGTTTTAACCTTGTAAGTTCTCAATTTTTGAGACTTACTATCGACGAGGCTCGAGCTGACCCACTGATCTCCTACTTTGGTCTATACACGGACAACACAACCTTTGTTTATGCAAATGACAGCAGTAAAGTAATTTCAAGTTCAGGGTCCACACTAAAGGAAAAAGGTCTTATCTCATTGGATGAAAAAGTACAGTCGGTTTCTGGAAATGTGAGCACAAAAAGCGTACTAACATCATAATTGTTGAAAGGAGGACTATTTTCAGTTAGCCTTCTAATGTGGTTTCGTATGATGATTTCTTCTCTTCTACCGCATGGTTTTGTTTTGGAAATGATGTTTTCTCAAGTTCTTTAGTTCCTTTGTCATGGAGTCGGCAAGTGGGGTTCGGTAAGAATTCAGCATTTAATTAATTGAATTTGTGGAGGCAGTGGGAGTGAGATAAGCAGAGAAGTGTTGTTTAGATGTTAGAACTGTTCATGTGGTATAGGGAGAGATGTAGATGATGGGCGGGAGTTTCACGGTTTCAGTTATTCTGAGCTATAAAGAAATAACTTCTGCCATATTTTACTTATTCAGCTCATCTCTATGCCAATTGTTGGGTGCAATCAGCCTGTTGTATAAAATGGTCTCTAACAATTGAGGATTAAGTTATAGATTTTTACATTGAGAGGCATTCCTACAATGACATCTGCAGATGTGGTGGCAAGCTGTAATGTCAGTGAGTGTGCTCAGTTTTAATGGGTGACGTAACTATATATATATATAATATATATATATATATCAACTCACAAATAAAATCAAATAAATACAAAGCCAAAAAGACAAAGCAGAAAGGAGGAAAAAAACAGCCCAACTAACAGTCCTGTGATTCCACTACAGTGAATTATCAACACTTCAAAAATACACTGATTATTTAATTGATTTTCACATACACAGATTTCATTTTCATTTTTCAAAAAATCACTCACGGGCTGTTATTCTGCATCAAATTTGTACTGTAACACCTGGAAAGTTTGCTGGCTTTTCGCTCTCCATTTCTTTCTTTTGGTGTCTTCTTGATAAAACTTCTACAATTAAGGTTTTTAGTGGGGAAAGAAAAGCTCTACTATTAGTTCCCTGATTCCACTAGGCAAAATGCATCCAAGTATTTTTGGGGGCCTTTGTTGGATTGTACCCAAGGAACTCGTTCATTATTTCAAGATGCACCAGGTTTTAACATTCGTAAATTGAAAAATTAATTAAAATGGTAAAAGAGCTGCCTGGTATGCAGTTTAAGTACAAGATTATTGTATTTGGATCATACTATCACTGTTTTTTTGGTAGTCCAAAGGGATCGATATATATCTAACAATCCGGAGTTGTGAAGCTCTAATATAAGGTGAGCGCCAACAATCAACCTCCAGAGCTTCATATGCTACAGGTAAACTTAAGAATCCATGATCCACCTATTGATTACCAATCCAATGACTTATCATTGTGACAATCATGCTATCATTGTTACTTGCAAGGCACATAAACATTACACAGAGAAGAAGATAATGCAACATATAAACCAAAAACATGGAGCATGTAGAAGGGGCCAAGTGGTATATTCTGCAAATAATATTCCACTATACGATTTTTTTCCCCAATTTTTAGCCTACACAAACACTGCCATTTATTAGGAAAAATAGTTCAATAAGAAAGTAACATTTTTTTAAAAAAATTTCTTTTGCTCTGTGTTGTAAACTATATAGTGTTCAAGCTTATAATGAAGCATTATGATTTTTTACTATCTCACCCATAATCTATACATACTAATAGGTAAAGAAGTTGCTATAATATGTGGGTACAATTGTAGGTAATGAAAATATGCCACCTTAAATATAAGGAAATAGAGGAGAGGACCCTACAACCATGCACCTTAACTTTAGGGGTGTATAGATTGATGCAGGGGTCTTGTTAGCACAAAAAAATATTTATCATGTAGCATATGACTATGCTGCCTGTGTGTCACATTGTGGTTGGCTCTTAAAAACTATCATTAATTAAAAAAGTGAATTATTGGTATTTTTTAACAAGCTATGGAAAAATTAAGTGCACATGTTTTAGTGCATGCACAACTATGGGGTCCTTTACCCTAGCACAACTTGAACTCACCACATTAAAATGATATACAACATGCAAGAGACATGTTAAGGAAATAATACATTTCTAACACACCTTTAAGCAATGTGGCATTTTATAACATTCAAAAGATGTGATATTTTAATATTAAACAACCGTAGTCCCAGATTAGGCTCACTTTGCCTTGGTCAACTGCTTTTAGGTGGTTCTAGTTGTGGGTTTGATGTTTGGTTTACTTGTAATGGGTGGAGTGGGGCATTTACCTATTGCTCTAAAGGTTAATCAATGTCACTCTCCTTGTATTAGAGCCTCACAGTTTGAAGTTATGGGTTGTTGGGTATTTGTTGATCCCTCAAGATTACCAAAATATATACTAAACAACATTAAAAAAACCATAATATTTTATTCTAATATTTGAATAATGCATGTGTAATAGTCTCACATTGAAATAAGATGGGCCTTTAACAAGAGATTTGGAAGTCATAATTTGTTAACAATGAATAACATCTTTACTATTGGAACGCCCATTAATATAAGAGAGTTACATTAGCAGAGGCGACGAAAACTCACGGTCCCACAAAAACGCCATGTAGGTAGCAAAAATGCTCAAAGGGCAACCAAAGCACGAGAATTACAAAAGAAAAGAGAGCACTAGGCACAAGCCGCCGCTCTGGGAGGAGGGGAGGATCATCTCGGGGAGGGATGTACACTCCACTAGACGACTCGGTCGAAGGAGGGTCCACTTGCCAACCATCTTGATCGGGCATCTGCATCTGCAAAGGAACAATAATCCCCCAACTCGGGGGCGGAGAGCCGCTAGAGTCCGAATGCCGAGCAAAGGAGAGGCCCGCCGCGGAGAGCTAACAACACCCTTCCCCCTCGGAGGTGGGCTCCAGCTCAAACCAGAAGAGGACGGAGTTGAAGGGCGACTACGAGGAGAGGCGGAGCGGTGATTGCAAGAGCGGCTCCTGCGACGTGGTCCTAGTGGAGGCGGCCGCCGAGGCGGAAAAGAAGGAAAACAATGAAACAGAGGTTCTGTCTTTTAAGTAACAGGACCGCCGCCTGCATGCGAGGTGATGGTCCCAAAACCGCCGGTCGCACGCACCCGGGTGGCGGTCTTGGCCATTACGGACAAAAAACAAAATTCAAAACGAACAACCTCAGAATTTGAAAGGATGTTCGTTTCTCTTCTCCTTCATGACCTTTCCCATTCTCCAGTGCACGGGAGGACATGAGAAAGGCTATAAATACATGATTGTAGAAGTGTAAGATCATCAAGCATGGAAGCAAGTGAGCAAGAAATCTTAGTGTTGGAAATTGTATTTTTGTAGAAGAAAGGAGTGTTGGATAGAACAAGCAAGTAACTGAAAGGAAGTGTTGAGATATTATCTACTTCCCTTTCTTACTTATTGTAAATTCTATACCTGTTGATTTGAATTGGCCAATAAAAGTGGGAAGAAAGAGCAATTGCCCTTCCCGACTAGTTTTTCCTCCATTGGAGGTTTTCCAGGATAAAATTGTTGGTGTTATGAGCTTATATTCTTTCCTTTACTACAATTGTTGATTCTAAGCACAATAGTAATTCATTCACTAGCTATCTCTGTTATTTTCTAATAGAAAGTAAACAACAACGATTAATTTGTGATTTTGTGAATAATTCCAAAGTTGAAGAGTTTACAGATCATTTTGGTATCAGAGCTAACAAGTATCTAGGACTGTGGTATTTCATTCTTGAATTTGTATGACAGTGACAAGATCTAAAGGCGAAAGAAGCTTTACCTTGCGATCCAGAGATTTCTACAAAGAAGTGGAAACAGAGAATTCGGGGAGAAATGGAGGAAGAGAACTTGGTCCGTAGAATCGAGATGCTGGAGACCATGATGGATAGGATGTTTAGAAGGCAAGAGGAACTTGCAGATTTGTAGAAGACAACTTCCGTCAAGCAAGACTCCATGGACTCGGTGGTTCGAGGCTTAGCCGAAAAGTTTGGTATAGGCAAGAGTCACCATGAGGAAGATTATGGGGAAGAGCATGAAGAAGAGACTTCTAACACAAGAGAAAAGGTAAAATCTGAACATACTCCTTTTAAAGTTGAGACTAAAGTCGAAATCAAAAGCTTTGAAGGACAAGTAGATGCAGAATTACTTGGATAAATGGTTGAAATAGTTAGAAGTCTATTTTAGCGTCCATAATGTCACTGAGGCACAAAGGATCACCTTTGCACGTCTCAAAATGGAGGGACATGCTCTAGTTTGGTGGGAAACTCATCTAACTACTTGTGAAAAGAAGAAACGTCCTATTGTGAAATCTTGGCAAGAATTTAAGGAATTACTTAGAGCTAACTTCTATCCTATTGGCCATAAAACTGACCAAATGATTAAATGGCAATATTTTAGACAAGGCAGTGGTCAAAGTGTGCAGGACTATACTATGGAGTTTCGGAGGCAAGCCATGTTGCTGAACATGGATTTGGAGGATGAGGATATTCTGACCAAATACTTGGGAGGACTTCACACTCACCTTCGAAGAAAAGTCATCTCCACAAAGCCCAAGGATCTCAATGAAGCATGTGTACAGGCATACTACATAGATGATGAGAAAAAGCAAGGAGAAGTAGAGCCGAGGGTAAAGCAGTCAACAAATCAATAGAAAAAGGATTATGGGCAAACAAGTAACAAGAGTAAGTGGAAAGGGAAAGGTAAACAAGCTGCCACTACTTTAAATACTTGTAAAGATCCCAAGAATTTTTGTAAGAATTGTGATATTAATGGTCATACTGACGCTACATGTTGGAAGTTGCATCCGGAGTTACATCCAAAGAACCAACCAAGGACTCCAAGAAGTCCATGATAGCTATAAAGATAGAAGGGGAGGTGGAAATCAAGATGACTCTGATGTAGATGAAAGGCTTGGATGCACGACCACCAACATGGACAACAAAGAGGAGATGAGTAGACTATTCCAGATCAAAATCCAAATCAAGAGGACTAAGGTAAATGCTTTGGTTGATACCGGTTCTCAATCTAACTTGATTTATGAGGTAGTTGTAAAGAAGCTTGGTCTTGAGACTTACGAGCATCCGCACCCATATCCTTTGGGTTGGGTGAAGAAGGGTGTTGAAATTCAAGTAACAAGAAGATGTAAGGTCAAGTTTGGGATAAATTCCCAATATATAGATGTTTTTGAAGCTGACATTATTCCACTTGATGCTTTTGATGTGGTATTCGGGAGTCCTTACTTGTATGTTAGGGATGCTTATCTTTATGAGAAGGGAAAACCGGTACAGATGGGTCAAGGATGGGATCAGCTACAACATCCGGGCACACCAGCGTAAGACACGAGTTACTATGGTAAGTGCTAACCAAGTAAAAATGACTTATTCAGTCAAATCATAATCAGTTTTGTTTACTTTTGTTAAAGGATAAACAAGATGGGGTAGAAGTTTCAGAGATTTCTAACTAAGGAAAACAAGATTTGGATAGTATTATTCAGGTCTTTTCGAAGTATTTCGGCTCTAGTGGATTACCACCAAAATAAGAAGTAGAGCATGAGATTCATTATTTCCAGTCACCTCTACCGAACATCGGGTTGTATAGGCAATCCTTGCTTGAGAGTAATGAAGTAAAGAAACAACTCCAGGAACTAATAGACCAAGGGGTGATACGTCCGAGCACCTCACCATGCGGTTCGCCTATTGTGATGGTGCCAAAGAAGGATGGTTCTTGGAGAATGTGCATCGACTACCGCTTTTGAATAAATCACCATAAAGAACAAATATCCACTTCCCCGTATAGATGATCTCTTGGACCAGCTTCAACATGCCAAATTTTTCATGAAGTTGGATCTCAAGTCAAGTTATCACCAAGTCAGGATGAAGGAGGAGGATATATGGAAGACTGCCTTCAAAACAAAACAGGGTTTGTATGAATGGTTAGTACTTCCTTTTGGATTATGCAATGCACCTGCTACATTTATGAGATTGATGAATGATGTATTGCGGGATTTCATAGATTCATGTGTCATTGTATACCTAGATGATATCTTGATTTTTAGTGCCACATGGGAAGAACATCTAATGCATTTGCAACAAGTCTTGCAAGTTCTCAGGGAGAAACAACTTTGCTTTGTAATATGAAGAAATGTGAATTTTCCAAACAATCACTTGTCTATCTTGGGCACGTGGTTGGAGGAGGAGAGCTACGAGTGGATCCAAAGAAGGTGGAAGCCATCACAAATTGGCCAACACCAACAGGAGCCACAGAGACTAGAAGTTTTGTGGGAGCAGTACAATACATGTGGAAATTCATTCTGGGTTTCTCGGCGATTGTAGCACCTCTACACACAGTGGCCAAAGAGTAAGGGTTTTGACTAGGGTAAGGAACAAGACAAATCCTTTGAGTTATTGAAATACAAGATTAGTCATGCTCTAGTACTTGCTCTTCCTAGTTTGCAGCAGCCTTTTGAAGTAGAGACAGATGCCAGTGATTATGCTTATGGGTGCAATGTTGCTTCAAGGAGGTAAACCCGTATGTTATCATTCTGAAACCTTCACTTCAGCAGTTAAAGGATATTTAGTATATGATAAAGAAATGTATGCACTAGTTCAAGCAATTAAAAAATGGAAACATTATTTGTTGGGTAAAGAAACTATTGTGCACACTGACCACAAACCTCTCCAATATTTGCAAGCACAGTCTAAATTGCAGCAGGCAAGGCACTACAAATGGATGGGGTTTCTTTAGCAGTTCCATCTAGTGATCAAATACAAGAAAGGTAGTACAAATTTGGTGGCAGACATGTTGTCTAGGCCACCCACACAAGAAAAGTTCTCTGTTTGGCCACTATCTCTCAGATCGAGCCCTTCACGAAGGAAGCTTACGAGAGAAGCATATGCCCAAGACAAAGACTTTGGGGTAACATTTCAGAAGTTGCAGTCCCAAGGGGCTGAAAAGATGGGGATTGAAGACTGTTATCTCAAGGACGGGCTGCTCTACCGATGGGGGAAACTTTGTGTGCCTAAAGAAGAAAGACTTCTATTGATGAGGGAAGCACATACCTCAAAAGTAGCGGACATTTCGGTGTTGGTAAGACCCTAGCCCACTTGCAAAGGTATGTATATTGGCCCAACATGCAAGAAGAAGTATCAAAATTTATTCGTGGATGTAAACTTTGTTGTACTAACAAGCCTAAAACTAGGAAGGAAGGTTTGTATATGCCTTTACCAGTACCTACTCATCCATGGGAGGACATTTCTATGGATTTTGTAGGAGGATTACCTATGTCTAAACATGGCCATGACTATCTCTATGTTGTTGTGGATAGATTCAGTAAAATGTGTATTCTTATGGCATGTAAAAAGATAGTAAAAGCACATGAGGCAGCAAATCTTTTCTTTGCTAATGTATGGGTGCATTTTGGTTTGCCAAAGTCTATTGTCTCTGACAGGGATTCCAGTTCTTGGGAAGTTTTGGACTACTTTGTGGGACAAGATGGATACCAGGTTATAGAGGAGCACAACTTTCCATCCATAGACAGATGGACAAACAGAGGTGGTAAACAGACTTTGGTACAGTTGATCAGAGGGTATAACAGTAAGTACCCAAGGACTTGGGACGAGTCCTTAGCCTACATTCAACATTCCTATAACCGGGCAGTACACACATCCACTATGAAGTCACCATTTGAAGCATGCTTGGGATATCTACCTACAAATCCACTTTGGACATAGCAGTTGGACAACAGGATGAGGAGGATACACGAGACACAAAGGTGACTAGAGCCAACAAGTTCATTGAGAGGATCCGGCAAAATCCATCTCAAGGTCAAAGAACAACTAGAAAAATCTCAAGCAAAGTACAAAGCTAGGCACGATCAACATAGGAGGGAACACAAGCTTCATGTTGGAGACAAAGTTTGGCTTTACTTGAGCAAGGAGAGACTACAAGGTCAAGCATGGAAGCTCAAGCCACTACGATATGGACCCTTCACCATATTGGAGCAGGTTGGGGAAAATGCTTTTCGACTTGATTTGCCATCATTCATGAGGATGTACTCTATGTAGTAAACTGCGAGAACTTGCACCTATATGAGCCATCCATGTTGGATGAAGATGAAGAACTACAATTGCTACCTTCCATTGAGGATTGTGTCTTGGACTCACGAGGCGAATTGGAGGAGGATGTAGTGCTATAGCAGAAGGTCAGAGAGACTAGAAGAGGTCCGCAGGAGTCTTGGCAGATTGGACTGAAAGGAAAGACACCAAGGTAGGCCCGGTGGTACTCGAAGGAGCAAGCGAGGGAATTGTTCCCTCATCTACTCCCCCACTAAGCTTTTGTGGGACCAAAAGCCTCCTAAGAAGGGGAGGTGTGATCCATAGGGATCCAAAATAACTCTACTTCATCAAAAATAGTCAACACAAAGAAGGAAAACAATGAAATGAAGGTTTTGTCTTTTAAGTAACAGAGACCCACCTACCTGCGCACAGGGCGGTGGTTTACTGAGAACCACCCGGCCGCCAGGCGGTCCCAGGCCACCGGTCCATGCATAGGGCGGCGATCTGCCATTACGGACATAAAAACAAAATTCAAAATGAAAACCTCTGAATTTGAAAGGATGTTCATTTCTCTTCTCCTTCATGACCTTTCCCATTCTCCAGTGCATGGGAGGACATGAGAAAGACTATAAATACATGATTGTAGAAGTGTAGAAGATCATCGAA
This sequence comes from Taxus wallichiana var. yunnanensis, assembly GCA_018340775.1. Classification (NCBI taxonomy): domain Eukaryota; kingdom Viridiplantae; phylum Streptophyta; class Pinopsida; order Cupressales; family Taxaceae; genus Taxus; species Taxus wallichiana. The sequence continues at coordinate 28,476,241 of CM031242.1, read as the reverse complement.
GCATGGGAGCAAGTGAGCAAGAAATCTTAGTGCTGGAAATTGTATTTTTGTAGAAGAAAGGAGTGTTGGACGAGAACAAGCAAGTAATTGAAAGGAAGTGTTGAGATATTATCTACTTCCCTTTCTTACTTATTGTAAATTTTGTACCTGTTGATTTGAATTGGCCAATAAAAGTGGGAAGAAAGAGCAATTGCCCTTCCCGACTGGTTTTTCCTCCATTGGTTTTCTAGGATAAAATTGTTGGTGTTATGAACTTATATTCTTTCCTTTACTACAATTGTTGATTCTAAGCAATAGTAATTCATTCACTAGCTATCTTTGTTATTTTCTAATAGAAAGTAAACAACAATGATTAATTTGTGATTTTGTGAATAAATAATTCTCACAAAAATGATTAACTTTGGGTTCCAAAAAAAATTCCAAGCACATGAAGTATTGCAAAGTCGTGGTGGAGTGAGCAGAGTGCATGCCCCAATGACTATTAAGTTTGGAAATGACAAGAGGAGAGGGCTCGAAGCTAGTAAATGGTGCTTGACATTATACAGGAGAAAGGCAATCTCTTGATTCCGTCTCCATCCCGCCCCAACATCCAGGGGTTTAAGCCCAACTTTGTGGAGCATAACATCGTGCATTAATTCTTGAATTCTACAGATAGACAATTAAATTTCATCTTGAGTCTGCCATGAATTGGCAAGATTAAATTCCTTTGGTGTGAATCCTTTGGAGAGAGAGCTTTGATTCCCAAAGTTTCCACAAGCAAAAGACTATCATCAGTGATGATGGGAGACCACCATATGTTCTAAGAATTGAACGAGAGCCCATTAGGAAAGTCGCCAATCCAACGCATAATAGGGGTTTCACCAATTCAAAAGCTTTCCATATGCTTTTGGCCACGAAAGTGTCGAAATCTTGATCGGGACCCTAGTGATAATCAAGGTGTGCAACCCGATATTGTTCCAACATATTTTGTCATAGGGAGCACCAAAAGCAATATAATGTCAAAGCAATATTTTCTAGGCTTGATTTCTCGAGAGACATCGCATGACCCATTTAGAACATAAAGCCACACTTTTCTGTAAACATCAATAATTCCCATGCCACCTTGATCGTGGGGAGACAACAAACATCCCAAGCCACCCAATGAAAGCCAGTGAACCAAAACTTTTACACCAAAGGTAGTCTCAAAGCAGCTTGACAAGCTTGGTAAAGGAGGCGCGAAGGACACTAACAAGAAAAATAATACACATGGGTGGTGGCCAGAATCTTGGTACACACTTGGAATTTTCCCATAAGAGAGGGGTTTAGAAGACCACCGAGAAACTTTGTTCAACTTTTTCAATCACATACTTCCAAAGCGTGGTGGAGTCACTATCAAAGGCAAAAGGAATGCCCAAGAATTTAAATTTTGCCTCTTCCAATCCATTTCTAGGGTAAGCTTTCAACTAGTCTGGCATTGAAAAAGTAGCTCTGTTTATAGCCCAATGTCTTAGCCATCTGAATGTTGGATCCTAAAGCAAGGCAGAAAGTATCTAGGAAGTCAAACATAGTAGCCACATTTTGTTTAGACTCAACCAGAGTTAGGAAGGAATCATTGGTGAAATGCCCATTAATAAGTTACATCGCATGATCCGGAAGGAAAATCCCCTGAATGTGACCTTGATCAACACGATGAGAAATAAGATAGCCTAAGGCATCAACATCATCAAAAAAAAGGCAGGACACAGAGGGAACCCTTGTTTGATAGAGTGGAAGAGGCCAATCATAGCCAACTTATGACCATTGATGGTTAGGCAAGAAACATGCATTGGAAAATAGAGTTCGGACTTGCCAAAGTGAAGAATTCGCCAAAACCTAAGGTTGTGAGCATAGCCAAAATGAATGGCCACTCAATGCAATCATAGACCTTTTCAAAGTCAATTTTGAGAAACAATGGACGTTGCAGAGAAAGTTGAGCCCATTCCATTCCCTCCCAAACCATTATAAGATTATCCAAATGTATCAACCTTTGAAAAAACCCGTCTACTCAAGGCGAAAACAATTTTTGGTAAATAGATCAACAATACGAAGAGCTAGAGCCTTAGCAATAATTTTGTAGGAGACATTTAACAAGGTGATAGGCCTCTAACTAGTTATCTTCTAGATCTCCAACTTTAGGAATGAATTTGATGTTGCCTTGATTGATGAAACTCCCAAGAGAATTGGATTGAGAGCTTCATTGTAGACATGAAATAGATCAAGGCCAACAAAAGACCAAGTTGCTTTGTAAAATTCACAAGGAAAGCCATCCAATCCTAGAGATTTATCATCGACAGAACAACAGGTGGCGTAGAGCTCGTCCAAAGAAAGAGGGGCATTACAATGGTCCCACTCCTTAGGAGAAATCTTGACCGACACAACCTCAATACATTGTTGTAATGTGGCAACTCACTCAATCATAGCCTCTTGAGCTTGGAAGACTAACCAATAATGCTCAACAAAGGCAATAGAAATTTCAAGCAACTCTGTGAGCCACTGATGTGAATCATGGATAGCTTTGATCTATTGATGAGCATGCTTGGCTCGAGGGATTTGAAGAAGTGTTTTGATGTTTTGTCTCCCACCTTAAGCCAATGCAACCTCGACCAATCTACACACCACGGGCCAAATGAGATTCAATGAGCTTGAGCTTATGCCAATTTCAACAACTTGAATTTGAAGGGGAATGTCAAAAGGGTTGGTTGGCCTCAAGAAAAAGTGAAATCCTTCTAAATTCTTTGTACAGATCCGAGTCCACTCATTTACGAACTCACAACTTTCTTGTCAAAATGATGGAGGAAATGGGTGGTGCGTTGAATCACGCTTCCCACCACTCATTCCAAGCTAATAATGAAATGGTGGGACGTGGCACCATGTTCCAAACTTTAGCTATAAGAGGGACCACCCCAATGACTCAAAAAAGAGACATTAAGAAGGAATTGATTGAAGGGACTTTGAAAGGGGCCCCACGCAATTAACCTTAAATGAGATCGGATGATGATCTGACAAAAGCACATCTAACCACACCATGATAGGAGAGAGGAGCCTTGTGTGTCAAAATAAAAATAGTCTGTTGTGAAAGAAGTACACGATCAAGCCTTTTAAAAAAATTGATCATATCCTTCTCGAAGATTGGTCCAAGTATACCAAGCTTGGGCCTTAAATTCCTACCACCGAATGAGCAATGGATCCGAAAGTCCCAACGAATTTTAAAGAAATACTAGGTCACACACTCACCACACACAACAACATAGGAGGGTGCCAAATTTATCATTTGGATGCTCTATCATATTAAAGTCACCACACACCAACCAATAAGCTAAAGGTAAGTTATCACCTAACCATTTCCATAAAGTCGTTCTTTCAACCATCATTAGGAGCATAAACATTAAGAATACCAAAAGAAAAATCATTAATCGCCATAATCACCCACACGACCCGATTTGAAGGATCTTGGCCCAAGGAGGTGATTAAGGCCGAAAATTTTGGCGCTATGGAAATGCTCACACCACCTTTTCCATCAATGTGTTGAGTATGAAAATGCGAAAAAGTTGGAGCAATACAAGTTAGCATATTCTGAAGCAAAACTACCAAAATCTTAATTTCCTACAAACAAATAATATCAAGGTCATTTAAATGCTAAAAGCTAAATGAAACAGAGTATTTGTGAGAGGCTCTATGTAAGACCCCAAACATTCCATGAGATGAAATTCATGAAAAATTAGACATATCAAACTCCCTTTGCCTATCTATAATACCATCCTCCGAGCCAAGAATGGAAAAATTGTTAAGCAAGCGGGATCTGGTTTGAATTAGAAATCTCAACTTGAATGGAGCAACGCTTGGCCCCATTATCTCCTCACACATTATGGGACACCTCTCGGGGTGGACTGCGAGAGCATCATAGAGGAAGAGAGGTTGAAGCAAAATTCCTAGTATTCTCAAACTTGAAGGAAGAACCTACTCTGCGAGGGTTTGGAAGGAATGGAAACCGAACGAGCAGGAGGAAACTTCGAGCCCGAATCATCCTTGGACGAAGGGGGGGAAGGAGATGGGGTAGAGAAACCATGGAGTGGGTTTCAGTACCAAAGCCCTTCTTATTCCCCACCATAGTCCAACCATTAGTCGGGGTCAGCTTTGGGCTTGGACACCGTGGATGGTGTCACCACCAGGTTGGAATGAGCTAGTAGAGGACAATCACGAATGTGGTGGTCTCAGGGCTTGACAATGAAAAAAACACGTGTTGGGGAGGTTAAAATATACCACCTTTTGAGAGATACGCAGGACCCAACTTGAATATCTAGGTGGTCCCAGTAGATCTTTCATGAGGTCAACTTCAACACATACTCGCTTGTTGAGCGAGCATAGAAAAATGCTCTTGTTCATGGCATATCACCCTGCCAATGGGTTTCACTATCTTTGGAAGGAAAGACCAGAGATGAACATGAAGACTAGGAAGTTCGATCCAAACTGGAATTTTCAATGAAACCTAGCTGGTGGGACTAAAGTCAAGAGTCCACTGAGAAAGCACTAACATGGTATTTCCCAAATACCAACAAACCACCTTAAGGAGGAGGGCTTGGAGTTGAGAAGGCTCATGAAAGGAAAAGAGATAAAACCCTTTGGTGAGGTTACGATACCTAAAACTAGGATATCGTTGGACTCCCAATGGTTCTTTATCCAGTTTGAAGGTAGGCTTATGAGGGAATGTGACCACAAAAATAAGCAATAAGGAAATTATTACGATACCACTTGACCATAGGGTCTAAACATTCATCGAAATAACAACATCTGGGGAGGATTCAAAATCCATACCTCATCGTAGACTTTTGGCACAAATTTCCGCACCACGTTTTGGGAGCCATTTTCACCACCAATTGCAACAATCGTTGCAATGGAATGAGAGTTGGCCATTTATAGGAAAATCCTTGCCTTAGCGACGGGAAATAGTCGGGTTTCACTATGATATGACCAAAAGGAAAACCCTAGAAAGGCGAAGATGGCACAAAGCATGCATAACATAAGGGAAAACATAAAAACCCTAGCAGAGTCGATGTCTCGCCATTAATAACATCTTTGAAGCCATGATATTCTTATATTCGACAATATTCAACATCAAAAGGTATGATAATTTTATATAGATCAACAAACTCTTTTGGAAAGAGAAACGAAGTGTTATAGATAAACATTATTGAAAACAATTAGCCTTTATTTGAAATATTTGACATACAAAAATTGTTTTTATTTATTTTTGTTTTTTTCTTCAAAATTTAAATTTTGAAGTTGGATGATAATATATATAACAAATTATTTATTATTCCACAGATCATAATATATCACTAAAATAAGTATGTTAAATATGTTTTGAGGTATCTATCTAATATATGTGACAAATTCAATACAAACATCTTTGAATTGATATCTCTCAATACATTCTAGATAGATATATCTAAGATGTCTATGTTAGTAGGATAGATCAAACATGTTGTCATGGTAAGAGAATCCTATTTTACTTATTAGAATATTTCACCACCATATTCCATTGTATAATTTATCACTATTAATCTAGCAATTGACATGCTTTTTTCAAGGTCACGTCCATGTATATATACTTATTATGTTCCATGGGGACACATCCTTAGCCTTCGTCCCCATAGCCATGACATGTCCCCTGCTGTGTGCCATTTTCCATTTTCCTAGTTACTAGTAATTGCATGTGAGTAGTGCAATGAATACACCAATATGGGTGAGTGAAGGAGAAAAGATCAATGAGGAAGCAAGGCAATGAAGGTGTTTGAGGGACAAAGGTAGTGGATTCGAAGGGGACACAACCATGTAAACAAAGGAAGAAGGTCAACATAGTTAAAAGGCCCCAACATGTCTAATCTCTCCTTTGCCATCAATGATCCTATTCTTTTTCTAGTGAGTCACAAATGGATTGTGTGTCATTTTTGCAAACTGCATGAAGGAGAAAAAGGGTGTAGAGTATGTGAAGGACATATGCCAAAAATTATTAGCGTTCGAGATCAATGATCCATATCCTATATACCTTCATTCTTACTTCCAAACATAAATAACAAAAATGGATTCATTAATAATGTGGTTTTTCAAGATACCATATGTTATTCAAATACTAGACTTGAAATATTTTGGAGCATTTTTCGACAAGGGACTTCAATTTGTACATAGTTGGCATTCCATTGCGTGTCCTCAAATACTCATGAAAACATAAAACAAAGAATAAATTTAAACATGTATCATGTGTGCATAAGCGAACCCATGCGAGGAGGGGACCAAGTGGATGCATCTACAACAGTTTCTTCACTCTTGCCCGTAGATAGGGAAACTTGTAGATGTCTAAAACCCTTACCATGATCCCGCATCTTGTCTGCACCCCACCCTCTACCTCGTCCTACATAACCAAACATGAATGGATTTTAGATGTGCAAGGGATCTCAACTGAGTCATCTATGGAGGAAGAGAGGAAAGAAGAGGCCATCACTTTAGTAATCGATAAGAGGGATTTGTCCATAAGGGAGATTTCGATGCACGTGACGGTGTAGCAGAGGCTGCCACCTCGACGAAGTTGTTGGTGGCGACAGGTGCTAGTTGGTGCCTATAAAATGAGCAGGTGTGGAGTGTCCTACACGAGGCCATCTGCCGATGGTACAACCACATGGCCATGATCACAATGAAGGACCACCAACCAATGGCATGGGAAATGCACAATTTCTACATGGAGATTTTGTTCCACCGGCACGACCACATCACCATAATCACAATGCAACACCACCAACCAATGACACGGTAAATGCACTTCTACATGGAGAGTGTCTCAATTATGAGAGTTTTGTCAACAAACTATCAACTGTTGATCGCTAGTCTCGTGTCAGATTTGGGGACCCCTCAACTGTTAAAGGGAATGCCTATTGTCATAATTAAATTTAAATTATGTTTGCGCCATTAGAAGCTTAAATAAGCGATACAAAAGATTGTCCTATTTAATGTAATGTTTATTGAGCATTAAATTTGTCTTAGCAATTGTCAATCTAAAAACCCATATTTTTAATGGTTTTGTAACACAAAAGATACAATAAAAACAATTTTTTCTCGTGTTTTAGTAACACAAAAAGTTGATCTCATAAAAAAACTTCAACCATGATGAAAATACATTAAGCTTATGTGGAATGGCAATGGCTTTCGTGATGACCTTTCATTTAATCTCCACTCTTTGTGGTGGTCCCTTGTGTTTCAATACCAAGATCGTTGTTTGGCAGAGGTGCCTTGGATTCCTACACTTTGCTTCTTCAAATGCGGAATTCACATTATCCAAGATCTTTTCTGCAAGCACACTCAATCTGGTTGCCCTATCAAGCGCTCAAGGAAAAATTCAAATTGGCCTTGCTGACAAAACCCTCATTATCGATATCATTTCCTTCATGCCAGATCACATGATCCATAAGATTTTTGTTCTTCAAGTTTGTCCTTAGTGGAGGTACGGTAAGTGGTATGTGGACACCCCTTTCCAAAATTATTCAGCTAGCCAAGGCTATGTGTGGCTTTCGCCACATCTTCCCATGGTGGATAAGCTTAACACTTAGTGGGGAATTTGGTCCTCACTATCAATATGAAAAAGGAGACTTCATACAGTTTGGTACGCTTGTGTGGAATCCAAAATTACACACTTTTTATGGTGTGTACTTCATCAAGGCCTCTCGCTTGGGCGCATCTGGTTCAACCGGGAGTGCTTATGCCAAAATGTTCATACAGGGCATCTGGAAACCCTCTCACACCTCTTCTAGTAATGTCGCAAAGCCCAGAGGGCATGGGATTGGATTCAATCCTTCTTCCAACCTTTCCATCTCAAGTGCTTCACTTGGCATCATGTTCTCTTGGGAGACAATCCTTGAATGCCACACAAGTTTACCCAGATTTGACATGCTTTCAAAGGGGAAATTTTATTCTGGTTATGGAAAGAAAGGAATGCTTGTTTGTTTGCTAATGTTGATGTCGATCATCACTTCTCTATTTATAACAAGTGTGTAGTTGTTGCCAATGTCTTGTTATGGATTCAAGTTCAAGCCAATAAGGTGCCGGCTTGGAGGTAGAGCATCTTTAGATGCTTCGCACCATTGGGCGACGTCCCCGCAATGTTGCACATGAGCCCTCATCCCCCACTCTCCACTCCCCGTCATGTGGCAGTACCAGTGACAAGAAACAAGGTGGTGGCAGGCGGAGATGCTCCTCAGGGCCGCTTATTTATCCGTGCTTGCCACTCCCTTCACGCCCAACCTCCTCGAGAGGATCTTCTCTCCACTACCTTGACTCGCCACCGAGATTGGTATATCCCCCCGCCACCCAACCAACACATTACGGGCTTGCCACCTATGCACGAGGCTCACTCTCATTATGGATGGAGCCTTCCTCCTCTGCCATATAATTTTCCAAGGCTGGTGCTTTCCATTTCACCTTCTCGGGCCCCTATTGAAAAGGATGAAGAAGGAAGCCATCTTGGTTTACAACTGAATGTGCCGGACTCTAGCAAAGATATACCTAGCTCTAGTTGGCATGATCAAGACCCACCCCCTGCAAGACAATAATTTACAACGGTGGCTTAATTTTCTTTGTCTACAATGTACTAATGCTTTTTCTCTCCCTCGTTCCTAGGTTTTTTTCCCTAGTTTGTTTCGTGGCTTTGGGGTGTGCTTCCATACCACTGATGTTTTTTGTGAATTATCTTGTATCATTTTACTTGTTAATTTAATATAATATCTTATTCATCAAAATATATATTAAGAATAAATTAATACATATTTGAGGGTTGTCATAAATGTCGACACATATTGAGCGAGGAAGCTCTTTGCTCAAAACTAGTCCTTCAAATCTCATATCTATCAATAAGAAAAATGAATAATATGTTAAAACAAATCAAAAAATTAATGGTAGGGATTACAATGCTCCATGCCATATTCGAAGTGTGCAAGATTTCTAAATGAGTATGTTGACATACTGCAGCCAAAAAAACTTGCGCAATAAAGTGATCAAAACCCAAATTGGAAAAAGGGGGAAAATGATAGATATCAACCAAGCCATCGGTGATGAACTTGAGCAACCCGTAGGCCATGATGGATACAAACAATGACACAATTATGTATAAAAATCTATTCAAAATGGTGATGTGGCCGCCCATGAAAGCACCATACATGGTTGTCAGTGATTATGCAAATATTGAATAAATAAATGCCTAAATCTAAATATGTAACATCCCAAGGATATGAAAAATAAGGTACATATTTGACACAAGTAAGATAAGCTAGAAAGTATGAAACCCTAGTTGCAAATGAAAGGAGAAAAAACTTAGTTGATTTCGATGTGATGTCGAAGGTGTGCTGAGTTGGAAAACTGCTGGAACAAGAGCTCAGAGTGTCGCAATCAGACCCAGAAAACTGCAAGAGTGTCGAAATTGCCAGGACTAGGGTGCCTATGGAGGGTCAGGGGCACTGGGATGCCAAAGACTTGTTTTGGGTGCTTTTGATTGCTCGGGTTACGAAATTAGTTTTTCAAAGTCGTAATATGTTCATTGGTTATCACCTTTGATCGCCTATATGTCACTAGACTTCGTTGTTATTTGCCTAAAACCTATACTAAAAAATAAGAACCCGCAAAACCCTTAAACCACATCAAATCCTAAAAAGAAAGATGCAAAATGAGGGGTCGAATTTCCTTGGCTATTAACAAGGTGAACTTATGACCGAGCGCTGCACTACATCTCATACCCAATGTAGTTCTATGTGTGTGTGTGTGTCAAAATTTTTCCCTAGGTGGCTCTCGTGCGTGTCACACTTGATAGCGAGTAAGTAGCTAGATGTAAAATATTTAGATAGATGTGTGCATGAAAGAATGAACTTTCCCTCCTATGAAGTGTATGTAGAAGTACCAGTCCCTTGTCCCTTGTGTGAAGCTAGATGAATGCTTGAACGCTCTTGATAATGCTCTTGAGATGCAACCTTAGGTGGTAATAGTTAATTCTTAGTGCTTGGTTCTTTATTATGGTTAGATAACTTTATATTTATATGATTCCCTTGCTTGAATTTCATAATTAACCTCAAAGGACCGATTACCAAAAATATAAGATGCCCAAACAACTAGAAAGGACCCAAAAGATGTGAGCAAAGTACAGAGAGGTCAGGGACGCCTAGAGGGGACGGGGCGCCTAATGCTGACGTCTGGTTGGGCGTTGGTGTCTAGAGTGAGAAATGTCGAAGTATGAAAAGACAGATTGGGCAAGAAGGAGTGTAAGACCAAAAGAGGAAACTAAAAGCAAGCAAAGATGGCCAAAGACGAGAGATCAATTATTACTTTTCTTGCTTAGGAATCATATGAATAGTAGTATGTGATCAAGACTAGATAGATACCCAAAGTGCGTGATTTTGTGTCTACATTTTCCCCCACTTTATGTTGTTGAGAGAATGCTCGATAACATAAAGTAGATAAGAGATGCATACCTGATAACCATGTAGATCGATGGCGAAAAGTGTGCTTGAGAGAGACAAGAAAAAGCATGGAGTGATAAAAATATGAAGCGTGGAAGCTAGAGAAGAGGAAGTGAAAAATGATGATGATGACCCTAGGGTGAGAGCGTATGTGTAGATGTTGCATTTGTTTCTATTATCAATGTTGATTGATGCTTGATGATGTGATTGTTGTGTGTGTTGGTGCAATTTACGAGTTTTCACACTTTACTCTAATTCTCCATGTTCCATTTTACTCCAAAACATCATTGTGGCTCGAGTTGAAGATCTCGTAACTTGTTTTATCCAGTTGAATGTTTTTAAACTGCCCTCAATGTTGTTATCCTCCTTTTGAAACAAAATCCAAGTCCCCCCCATTTGTGCCCTGATTTATTCATTTTCACGGGTTGTACCATTTTCTCCTTTGCCAAATCGTGAAAGAGCTCGAAATTAATCAAATCGTGAATTTGTGTAAGTGTTTTCCCAATCCCGAGGTCGCAAATGATGTCAAGAGATGATTCAGTTGGTTTAAAATGAAGAATTCTACCTTCCCTGTCAAAAAATTTGATTTCGGAGGCCTCCCCTACGTTTCTGCATTTTGACGGGCATACGGGCATTTTCTACCCGTCAAATTTATCATTGCAACGTTTATGCTGACATGGCAGGCTCTCATTGGCCGGGTGCGGTCGGAAAAAATGTTATAACTTGTCAAATTTTCAATTTTTGGCGAAGGGAGAATTTTCCGTGCGGCCCCGCATTTGCCTAGTGTGCCTACGTGGCATGATTTGATTGGTCAGATGGAGCAGCGAGTGGCAGAAGTAACTTAGGAAATTTTTCTTCCATTTTGGAAAAATTTCTCAAAATCAAATTTTGCCCAAAGGCCCACAGCGAATGGCATGATGACATGTGTCCAGGAGGGCCAGGCGGATGATCAAGGACTTAGAAATTTTTGGTGTTTTTTGGCTCGGAGTGTCAGGGGAAACATTTGGCCCGTGAGCCCGTAACCATTGGAAAGGTGACACGTGTCCAGGGAGATCGACCGGAATAGAGGGAACTTAGAAGAATTTGAAAGTTTTTGGTTTCAAAATGCAAAAGGAAAATATTTTCCCGGGGTCCGCACCCAATACGAAGTGGACACGTGTCCAAGAAAGGTAGCATGGATGGGCGGAATTTATGGAAATTTTGAAGTCTTTTAACTTCAAAATTTTAAGGTTACAATTTGGCAAGACCCGCGCCCAATGGGAGGGCGACACGTGGCACAAGGATGTCAAGTAGGGAGTGAAGAGTTGAAATGTTTCGAATTTTTGGCTCAAAACCTCAAAGGAAAAATTCGGCCCGAAAGCCCGTGCCCAATGGGATGGCGACACGCGTCCAGGAGAGTCAGCATGGAGAGGCGAATAGTTGGAATTTTTTTGAAGATTTTGGCTTCAAAATGCCTAAGGAAAAATTTCGACCTAGAGGCCCGTATCGAATAGGAAAGTGACACGTATGCAGGGGATGAAATGGAGGGGCGGAGGTTTGGAGAAATTTGAAGTTTTAAACTTCACAGGGTAAAAAGAAAATTTTGGCTCGGAAGCCCGTGATGAATGAAAAGCGAACACGTGTCCCAGACTTGGCGGGGATTTTGAGCGTGGGAGAAATGTTGAAAAATTTACAAATTTTGGCGAAAAATCCCAAAACCAGAAAGCTTGTCCGTGGCCCTGACGGGAAAAGTTGAATGTGTCCCCCGCATCGAATCATGGGGTGACACGTGGCACATTTCAAAAGTAGAGATGGAGAGCATGGTCGCGCAACGGTTTTTGTGCTTCTGGAGGTTTAAAGGCAATTTTGGAGGGTCGGCTCCGCATCCAATGAGACGGAGACACGTGGCAGAAGAGGCAGCGGGTGTTCGGGCCTGCGGAGATTGTTGAGAAAATTTTCCTTTCTCAAAAAAGGAGCAAATTCATCATTTTGGCTCTTTTTTTCAAGCGAGGCCACGGGAGGACACGTAGTGCATCCAGTGCCGTGGGAAAATTTTCAAATTTTTTCCAAAATTCAAAAGGGGTTTAAAATGCTTTTTAAGGATTGGGGGCCCGCCCCAATCATGTTTGGACACGTGTCCCACCTTGTGTAAAGGAAAAAAGGTAATTTTGGCGCTTTTAGAGAGGATTTGGATCTGCCACATGGAGGGCTGGCATTTAAAGTTGATTTTAATCAACGGCATTGTATCTTGTTCATTTTAGGCGCCATTGGAGCTCCAAGTGTGGAATCATCATTTTGCACCAAAACACATGAAATTTTATATGAATCTGCATCCCTTTGGCCTTCTGAACACAATGACATCATTTATTTGAGCTAATTTGGTGCCCTATAGTGTTTTTCGTGAGATATTTTTCTCAGCCCGTGAAAAACATGTGAAATGTAAAAATGAAAAGTTGCAGAGTTAAAAATGGTAAGGGAAAAAGGTGAAAAATGATTGCAAATGCATGTTGGCATGGTGGAATGCCAAAAAAATTGACCCTGGGATGGATAAGGATCCAAGTTCATGCAATATTTTAAAATATTTGTGCATCTCTGGCATTTGGCGAGATTTTCATAGTTTTATATCATTTTTCATCAAATGGATAGGGTTTTGTAACAAATTTGATCCCTTTGGCATATTCTTTGCTTGGGATGCAAGGATCCAAGCTGGCAGAGGGTATATGTTGTAGTTTTGGAAACATTTTGTAGGTCTCATTGAGAATTTTGTGAGAAGGAGAGAAGAATTTTCACGGGAAAACTGGAAGAAGTCCATTTCTTTTTTTTGAGAAACTACCTGAGAGCCATTTTTATTCCAGTTTGCATCAAATGTTCATCATGTTGAGTTGGTTTTAGCTATAAATCCATCAACAAGCTTTGATATTTTATAAATAACATTCCCTTGCTATATATTTGATCAAATTCTTGGATTAACTGGTTTTATTTCTTGGAAAAGCTTGCATGCACTTGTATTTCAATATGTTTTCAATTTGTGTTTCATGCTCATGTTGCAATTTTGTGTTTGGGATCTTTATTGGTCATACATGGTCTTATTTCTTGTAGAGGGTTTGAAGGCATCTGCAATCTTCCATTCAGAAGAGCATTCATTTGAATGGAGATAAACAGATTTAAATCCATCTTACCTTCCTTGTAAATCGAGGGTATTTACAAACCTTTGGGTGTGCCCTAGGACATGATCTAACAAGGGGTTCTTAATGCTTTATTGATATTTTGCTTCAAGCCTTTGTGGTAGGCTATCAAAGTTTGTATGGAATAGTGCAGATTTGGGCATCCATTGTGCACACATCCTGGTTGAAAGAGCACTTCAAATTCATTGAAACATCTCTGTTGTTTAGGTGTTGTAACCCATTTGCAAAGTTTCCCAAAGAAGGTGATGATTTCTAGCTACCCTTGTTCCAAGGTCTCTCATCATAATTTCATTTTAAACTAACTCATCCTACCTACAATACCCCTGCATCTACATTGTGTGTCCACAAAAGAATTCAATCCTTTCACAAAAATGCACAAAGTTGATTAGGGTTTTATCATGTCTTTAGCAGCTCTAGCTTTGCTTTGAGAACATTTCCATCATTTAGTAGTGACATCTCCTTTGAGTTTGGATAATGGATATTTGATCATGTTTTCACAAATCCTCCTCCACATCACACACAAAATACAAGGATATCTCCATCTCCTCACCATATAGGGGCTGCAATATAGGTTCTCTTACCTTGGTTGATAGGCACAACCTAAAATAGTGAGGGTTAGATCAAAACCCTTATGAAGGTGTTATCCACTCCCTCAATTCTTGAATGCAAACAAGCGAGATAGGTGTGATCCACAGCTCTGAAACGACATATAAAACATCTATTTATCCTTGAGTGTCTTGTGCGGGTTCATGATCTTTATTGAAGTTGTGAAGGAGATTAAATTTGGATACCAACAAAGTGTGATTTACGTGACTACCGCTTCCCATAAGGATGAACCTACAAAAGAGAAGAAATAACAAGTAGTTAAATACACATATATATGATTAAAGATGTGTAAAAAGTGTGTAAAAGTATGTAAAAATGAAAAAGGAAGATGTGCACCTAATCCATGATGAGAAAAATAGATAAAAAGGATCTTGAAGATGTTGTAGAAGACCGAGTTTTTTGGGCGATCTCACGCCATTTGTCTTTGAGTGTGAGTTTTTGGTCGATCTCACGCCAAGAACAAGAAGTGTAGGAGAAAACTCGGTGTCATTCTCTAACCTTTAATTTCTTCCCAAAGTGTAAACACCACTGCAGATGGTGTGTAAAAATCCGATCCAGTTAGAATAATTTTGATCCAACACGAAAGTAAAAATGCGAGTGTAATGCATGCATGCGCGAATGGTAAAGGACCTGTCATCACTGTAAAAAGCTGTTATTGTGTAAACTATTTAAACTGAAAAATGTTTTGTAATTGCCCTTGGTCATAGTAGATATATGAAAGGTCGGGGGCACCCAAGCGCTCATGTCCGTGTTTGGGCACTTTGGCGACTAGGTTGTCCTAAGGACCCAAGTCAGGAGCTGGGCCATTGCTGAGACTAAAGATTATGTTTATTGTGTTGAACTATAGTGAATTATGACTATAGATTGTTTAATGGGGTGACTGATTCACCCAAATGATGCCCCCATTTGGGGCGCATGCGGCGTCGCAAGGAGTATACGGCCCAAAGGAGGACCGATCATTGAATCATGGCGATGCCTTGCGGGGTGGAGGGAGTGTGCTTGGTAGAAACCAAGGCACACACAAATAAAGTGGCTAGAAACAAGTGTTAGTGAAAACAAGATAAACACGCATGTACAAGATAAGATGTAAGCACACAAGAAGACAATGGAAACAATAAATGATACAGACAAAATAGACCACAAAAGTGGGTTTCAAACATGGGACATCACTCACGATGTCACAAGACAATCAAGGCTGAAGTGGCCGTAAGCATACAAACAATAATAGACTAAACAAGACATAGGGCAAAGCCCACAAACAATGGCAAATAATGACAAGTAAGGAATCATAAAACCATGGAAGCAAGTAGAGCTACAAAGCAAATCTTTGCACATGAAGAACCCGTTAGCATGTTAGAAAGATAGAAAGAATGTCAAAGTGTGTATAATCTGATATAGGGATGTGTTATGAAAAATGAAACAATAACACTTGTAGTATACAAAAGTGGATGCTCCCAGAGCCGTTGTGGGACTGGTAAGAGGTACTACGCTAAGTATCCATGTTGCATGTATCGATCTATGTAAATTTTATGATCACAACTAGAAGGCAAGTGAACATGCATGTGTATATAGAAAGTTAATGACATACAAAATATATGCCTAGCATGTGTAATAAAGTGTACATGTAAGCATAAGTAAGCAAGAGTAAATGCAACCAAGATATGTAGTATGTTGTGGATGAGATGGAATGAAATGTAGAGTGAGTGTGATACGATCAACATGCCCCCTCAAGTGGATGCTTATGCATGAAGCGAGGTTCATTTATACATTCCCCCTCAATAGTCAAGAATGAACCGTAAAAAAAGAGTGTGTCATCGAAAAATGGTTTGAACATGCACGTTAGAAAGATATGATCGTTAAAGCGTAGAGCTTAGAGTGTGAGTGAGTGTGTGAGGTTCATTTTAGATGGAGACCCTCAAAATCGAGTATGAGCCGTGGAACTAGAGTGCATCATAGGGTAGTGAGTGCAGCGCATAAAATATGCAAGAAATATGTGTCGTGAATGTGTATAGTGCATATGATGTGTAATAGAAGATGCAAGAAAGCGATGTGATGAATGTGCAATGTCTGAAGTATGTAGTGTGTGAGGTTTAGGAGTATAGTATGACCTCAACAGTCAAGTGTGAACCATAACACGAGAGTGCGTCATAGGGTAATGACGATACAAGAATGTATGAAGATGTGCATGATGTGTATGAGAGATGAGATGCAGAGTGTAGAGTATGTAAAACATCTAATAGTGTTAGGGGGGAGATAAGTATGATGCCCCCAAATGTATGCTATTGAATTTGCTATCCGATGAAAGTGAAAGATGAAGGTCCTCCATCCGATGCTTGCGGATATTTAGGCATGTGACCATGCTCTAAGATCGACGATGTATGAGATAGATGATGTGTCGGTGAATGAGACTTGGACGGTGATGGACACCTTTGTGTAGGAGAACACGGAGGTGATGGAAACCTATGTGGAGGGGACTGCAGATATGATGGACACATATGTGAAGCAGAGTGTGGAGGTGATGAACACCTATTTGAAGCAGAGCGCGGAGGTGATGAACACCTATGTGAAGAAGAGCACAACGGTGATGAGCACCTATGTGAAGCAAAACGAGATGGTGATGCATATCTATGTGAAGGAGGTGTCCGAATGGTGGACCTAGACTGATGTAATGGACTAGTAGATCTGTGAGACCGAGTAGGCCATGCACGAATAAGTGAGCTAGGAGCACGATGTGCTTTAGATTCAAGAGGTCGTGGGAACCTAGATGCTCTAGCGAGTGCAATAACAATCTCAAGAAGTCGTTGCTGACCATGGTGTAGATGGAGGAACACCATTGATAGTAATGACTTGCCTATTGTGGATGAAATTTAGACACAAGTGATGCATGGAGATGATAGCTTGAGTTGCATGGAGCCAAGGAATACCTAAGAGCATGTCACACAATGCGACTAATGGTGCCACAAGAAAAGAAACAAACATCGTAAGAGGACCGAGTATTACTAGAAGCTTAACATATCCATATGATTTAGGAACTGGATATGAGATTTGTGAGAGTGGATAGCCAATAGTGACAAGAAGTGCAATAGAACATGCACTTATGCAAAATTATGGATCAACCATAGTGTTATTGATTATAGTGGACCCAATAGAAGCACTAATGTGTAAGCAATCAGAAGAGAATGAAGCATGATAGTCATGATCAGAGAAAGTAATGAGTGGTGGAGATGTCTCAACATGAGCAACTAGAAAATCGAGAGCTCCTGATGCAGGAGGAGGCACTACGTAATACATATGATTGGTTGAAGAGTTAGTCACTTGCTTATCATGTTTCAAATGAGGATTGTTGAAGAGTTTGAGCTTGTGATTTTCATTGACAGGTGAAGAATCCATAGGATATGGAAGCCCAATTGCATTATTATTGATAAGATCTTGAATAAGATTGCGAAGTTTGAAGCATCGATCTATAGAATGCCCAACACATTGGTGATAATCGCATATAAAATTTTCATTGTAATTATGACCTTTTGGATGAGATGGATCCAAGTTGAGTGGAGGAGGAAGTGTAATTAGGTTTCTCTCAACAAGTTGTGGCAATAAAATATATGGGGCAAAAATTGATTTTGTATATGTACGCTTAGGCGGTTTCCATTGAATCTCTTTAGTATTAGATACAACGTTGACAATGGATTTAGCTTCAATAGGTTTTGTAGATGGCTTGAAAGGTGATTTTCTTTGAAAGCGCATAGAAGATGAAGCCTGCTCTTGATACTTAATCTTTCCTATAGATAAGAGTTTAGTTTTGCATAGCTTAAGAGTATGACACAAATGATCAAATGATGGAGAGGTATCAAAGATGACACTCTCTTGTAGAGGTGGTAAGAGACTTTGAATGAATAAATCTTGAAGTTCAGAGTCCACAAGCACATTAGACATCTTAGCTAGGTTGTTTTTATATCGCAAGACATAATCTACTAGATGTTCATTAGATCCTTGTTTAAGTTGTGTAAGTTGAGCATAGGATATCTTAGAGCTGATATTGATAGAGAAATGAGTGAGAAAATCATCAGCTAGATGCGTGAAAGATGTTATGAGTGGACATGCATATCATAGAACCAACGCATTGAATAGTCTTGAGACTGAGGAAATACCTTTGCTAGTAGAGAGTGTGACCATCCACATAGTCTAGACATGCTACATGAAATTCTCGAAGATGCTCTTGAGGGTCGCCATGGCCTTTGAAAATAGGTAACTTGGGAGGGCGAAATTGAGAGGAAGATATATGGAAATGGTAGGTGTAAAAGGAGTATGAAGGAGTGAAGTGGAATCCAAAGATGGAGATACATTAGAGGTATCCAATTAGAGTTGGAGAATTTGCATCTGTAAATCCTAATATAGAGATGTTAAATCAAGAGTATTTGAAGTAGAGCCAAGTTGTGCATCAAAACATTAGGTTGAATGATAGGGCGGTAGTGGAAGAAATGGAAGTGGGAATATGAAGGGGTTGAGTGGAGGCCATGACATCGATGAAGAACCGATAAGAGGTGTCAAAGTAGTATCACGAGAATTTTTAGAAACAATCAAAGCATGAAAATGTGCGAGAAATTGAGCACGATTATCACACAAAAAGCTTGATGAAAATTGGTGAGCTTATCTAAATGTTCTTGATCAACATTTATGTCTTTATCAAATGAGTGCTCACTATCAGATGCTTCAATGTTTTCGAGAGGAACCTTGTTAGAGTTAGTGAATGGGTAATCAAGTTTAGCCATGGATTTGGAAACCCTACAGGAGCATGGAGGAAGCTCGAGATGCTCAAAAGACCCAAAACAACCATGACAGGTGACATGCATAAGAAGAAAAACCCCTAAAAAGAAGGTTGGAATCGAGTGGAGTTCACCAAATGATTATGCAAATATTGAATAAATAAATGCCTAAATCTAAATATGTAACAACACAATGATATAAACAATAAGGTACAAATTTGACCCAAGCAAGATAAGCTAGAAAGTATGAAACCCTAGTTGCAAATGAAAGGAGAAAACACTTAGTTGATTTTGATGTGATGTCGAAGGTGTCTTGAGTTGGAAAATTACTGGAATAGGAGCTCGAATTATCACGATCAAACCCAAAAATGTAGGAGTGCCGAAATTGCCGGGACCGGGGCCTAGCCTATGCGGGATCGGGGGTGCATGGGGTGCAGAGAGGCGTGTTTGGGAACCTTTGATCGCTCGAGAAGATACGAAACTAAGTTTCGCAGAGGTCACGAGATGTTCACTACTTTTCACCTTTGATCACTTATATGTCACTAGACTTCGTTGTTATTCTCCTGAAACCTACAATCAGAAAGAAGCACCTGCAAAACCCTCAAACCAAATCAAATCCTAAAAAGAAAGATGTAAAATGAGGGGTCGGACTTCCCTCGGTTGAATGTAGTTCTACGTGTGTGTGTGTGTGTCAAAATCATGCCCTAGGTGGCTCTTGTGCATGTCGCACTTGATAGCAAGCAAGTAGCTAGATGTAAAATATGTAGATAGATGTGTGCATGAAAGAATGAACTTCCCCTCTTATGAAGTGTATGCAAAGTAGCAGTCCCTTGTCCCTTGTGTGAAGCTAGATGGATGCTTGAATGCTCTTGATAATACTCTTGAGATGCAACCTTAGGTGGTGATAACTAATGTTTAGTGTTTGGTCCTTTATTATGGTCACATAACTTTATATTTATATGATTCACTTGCTTGAATTTCATAATTAACCTTGAAAAGGCCGACTACCAAAAAGATAAGATGCCTAAATAGCTAAAAAGGACCCAAAAGATGTGAGAAAAGTAAAAAGGTCGAGGTGCCTAGAGGGGACGTGGGCACCTAACGATGGCATCCTCTGGGCACTGGTGTCCAGAGTGAGAAATGTTGAAGTATAAAAATATAGGCCGGGCAAGAATGAGTGTAAGACCAAAAGAGGAAACTAAAAGCAAGTAAAGATGGTCAAAGACAGATAAATTTGTACTTTTCTTGCTTAGGAATCATATGAATAGTAGTATGTGATGAGGACTAGATAGATACCCAAAGTGCGTGATTTTGTGTCTACACCAAGATGACATGACTGTTGGGTTGATGTTCTTTGCTAGAAATTTTGGCACCCACGACAACAACAAAAGTAAGCCCATGATAAGAAGAGGGCAAGTGGATTCATTCACAAAGTCTCCTCCACTCCCTACAAATAGGGAAGCTTCCCTCATGCTTATGCGCAAAGGAACCACAATGTGGCATATAGGTAATCACGACATAGAGGAGTCACTATAGAACAACCAACTTGCGAACTCACAACTAAACCACGAACACCAACAATAGACAATAGTTTGTTATTTGTCATTTTTAGCAATCGGGGTTTTCAAATATCAATTAGGGTTTCTATGTATTAGGTGATGGACATTCGGGATTTATTTGTGCATCATCAATGTGTTAGAAAAGATTTCGGTTGTTCGAACCTTGTTGCATGTCGGAGGGGATGTCCTGCTTCCACTAAGGAAACACCTATCGACTTAAATATGAGACTGGAAATCGTATGGAGTTGTTTTCATATGGGGCTTGAATTTGTATGGAACTACCATTCTAATGTGGGACCTCAAATCATATGGTTGGGTTTTTGAGACTAATCTTGACCGCCTATAATTTTGATAATTGGAATAGTTTATTGAATTCTTTGGTTATGTGAGAACACAAACAATAAGAGTCATCTTCAACATCATTATTTTGTTTAATCTAAAGAAGAAAGTAGAAGTAATTTTTCAGGGCATTTGTTAACATACAAGAACAAAAGCATTGATGAAAGGCTAGAGAATTTGTGCCTTCAATTATATTTCTAATGAAGCCTCTCCACGCATGACAAAAGGAAAACATATTGTGAATGGATTGGAAGGGAGCAAAGGCAAGGGAGATGGTCATCTTAAATATCGCATCCTACATCTCTTGAAGACGACATGAACACATACTATTGAAATGAATGCAGTACACATGTAAACATGTAACATGAGTTGTGAGGATGTATGAACATATTTGTGCTTAACAATTAAACATCAATTTTCAAAACAATTTGTCATAACAAACTTAGATACTAATAATTAATACATTTTTTTTTCCTTTTTCAATATTTGTTGACTATTAAATCTATATTAATAATCACTAACCTTTAAAATGTTAGAATTACTACAATTACAAAAACGTTAACAAATATAAGTAATACAGTAACAATATTGTAAATACAATGAAAATAGAAAATAATTTAGAACAAATTAATTCTATATAAAATATAAATTTCGTTCATAACAAAATTGGACACATGTTAATAGACAATCCAAGCTTTTGTGAAGAACAAACATCAATTAACAACGTAGGGTAAATTCTATCCAGCCATGACAGCCACCCAGTAGTTTTTGAAGGGATAGGGAAGCGTGCATATTTCTGAACCCCTCACGTTTCTGCTTGGTTTTGGTTTTCCCTTGTTTTGGTTTTGATGTGTATAAAGTGTAAGAGTTCTACAATAAGTGTTTAGGAAAAGAGAGGAGGGGTTTGCAGGCACGAAGGTGATCACGGTGGAATGGAGTTAACATATTACGAAAACATTTAAAGTTGAAAATATGGGAGGGTCGCTCATATTTTTGGAAACTGTCAAACAACACTTTTATTGGAAGGCGGAGCTTTACTGGATTTTAGCAATGTATTGCAACGTTGCAGAGTTTCAAGCAACTGGAGCAACGGTTGTGTCTACCCACCTCAAGGAGCATTGAAATTGTTTCACCAAATGCATAGCCAACACGTGTCTCACGGTGCACGTTTTTCTCTTTATCCAAATCATGTTACACATGTTAATGGAGTGTTTTGGAACTTTGCATTCAAAGGGGTAGTTAAACCACATTCACATTAATGTTTGTATTTCTCTAATTTGACCATCTTCCCCATCCACAAAGAGTTGAAATCCATGTATAAATTCCCGAGAAAGGAAGTTGTTGAACGAACCTATGGTGTGATTGCGCATGTCCATAAAGGCTCATAATAGATTGGGCGACATAATTTGGTTAATTTGGTACACTTCCGTCCAGTGTTGGATTTTGACGCTCAATGTTACATGTTATAGTAAAATTATTTGGCGGTAAAGAAAATTATATGGCTGTCATTTGACATATAAAATTTAATATGCATGTCAAAAAATTTTTTACGTCAAAGGTGTTACCCCTATGGGAAGGGCTTTGCAGACATTCACGAGACTATGTCAAATTTGATGGCTTAAATGACGGTTTTACTATTTTTAACAATTTTACTTTTGCTATTTTTAACAATTTTGCTTTTTGCTTTTATGATTTTGCATGTTGCTTTGGCTTTACTATTTTAAATTATAAACTCAACTCCTTTAAATAAATTAATAAATAGTTTTCTAACTCCTTTAAATAAATTACACCACAATAGCATAAATCTTTGTAGCGCCGCCACAGATAACAAACTATTCCTACCACAACTCGATGGGTTTTCTTTCTACAATATCCAAGGTGGCGGAGGAGGAGGAGGATGTTGGCAGTCTATAGAAATTCCCAGTGGACACCGGTGCAGGAGATTTGGCTGCGCTGAGCTCAATGATTTCATCTATCTCAGCGGTGGGATACGAGATCCGAACAGAAAAGCATCCAGAAGCGCTCTTCGGTACGACACCCGCACAAATCATTGGGAGACTCTTCCGGATATGATTATGCCACGAATGAATTGTGTAGGCGTGGCCTGGAAAGGAAATTTCTTGGCCATTGGAGGATATTACAATTCCTTTGAAGGAGGTAATTTCATGGAAGCTCATGTTTCCTGACAAGAGTTTCGATCCTGAGACTGTTGAATGGATGTTGCTTTGCCTAATTTGTGCGCAAATGGGCTCAGATATGCGGAGAATACAGATGTTACAGAGCTTTCTGTTGCAGTTGTGGAAGATAAGCTTTATGCGATGAAACCTCAGACGAATGAGGTGGTGCAATTGAGGCCGGAGTCCGAGCAGTACTACTGGACACATTTCGGATACGTGGGAGACAATTCTGAATTAAGACGCAGCTGTGGCATTAATTATAAAGTATTGAGTGTGGGAAGTGAGCTTTGGGCGATTGAGTATATGATGGGGAAGTCCATTCAGATTTATTCGTGCAAGGGTAAGATCATGTCAATTTCTTCATTGGATTTGGATTTTTAGGTATGTACTTTGTCTACTAATTCAAAATAATCCCTCGTTTTTAAGTAAAAATCTTCTTTCTCTTATATGCATCTACTTTACAATTTTTTGAATTGAAAATAATCCCTCATTTTTTATTTAAGAAGGAATGCTTACATATGAAGTAAATAATGCACCTTTAAAATACAATCGACACATCTATTTACACCACCTTTCACAATTCTTAATGGAAGCTGGTAAATACTAGTATATTCCCTCTTTATTACACAATCGACAGAGCAGGGGATTACAGTTTTTGAATTTTATAAACATATCTGAGTTCTCTCTGTTCTATTTGCATTATAGACATGGTAGAAATCCCCTTAGCATCATGATTTTTTGACAAACGTCCATGTATTTTTCCAAATTTTTGTTTTAAATTATTATGCTAAAAGGTGTTTCCAAATGGGATGAGCACCTCATCCCGCTGACATGTGAGGCGGTGATCCATGGTAACCGAGGCAATGTACATAGTCGTTCTTTACCAGAGATTGTTTGTGGTTGATTTGTTGGCAACCTAATCGATTTTTACCATGCCTCATTCCCACTGTTACATTGCGAGATCTCACAAAAATTTCGTCGATGCTTGGAAGCTTCCTCTGACGACGACATTACTTTTTCTCCATACCCAGCTCAAAAATGTATATAGTTTGAATTATCGTATTCGACTATGGACTGACTGTGGGCATCTCTAGGAGTGATGGCCACTTGTGTGGTTGAGACTGAGATTAGGCATAAGCACCACCGATCACAGAATGTCATTAGCTTCGAGGCACTTATTATCATGATGATCAAAATTTGGAAAAGCATTCACGCCATGGCCTTTTATTGGATATTCTTGACGGTGAGGATGTTGATGGTCTGAACAATATTGTTCTAGATGAGCTGCTTTTGCAAGTGATGAAAAGCCTCCGGGAAGAAACCAGGATTCCCTTTAACTTACAAATTTATCTCCGTGTGCAGGTTTGATTTAACCCATAATGGTGCTGATTTTTGGACGGCTATTAGCTAGAGCTCCGATTAGCACAACTCCCCGTAACATTCTGCTTATTTATTTAATTTAATTCTTGTTGCGTCTATCCAATTACTGATAAATTTACAAAGTTAACTTGGGGTTTCAACATGGTTAACGCCTCTAGATCTCAAATAAAGGGCTTGTATTATTATGCAAGGAAAATGACAGTGTGAAAGGCTATTTAGGATGTGTCGCTCTCCATGTTTTGCTTTGGGTTTTGAAAGCGGTTAACCCGGTTGGTGGGTTTGTTTGACATGGGTCTATTTTTCCTACTCAAATTTTATTTTGAAGTTAAATATATGGAGAAACAAATACTTATGAAACTATACGATTCATATCTAATCTTTTCAACAACAATCTT
Source organism: Taxus wallichiana var. yunnanensis (assembly GCA_018340775.1). NCBI lineage: Eukaryota > Viridiplantae > Streptophyta > Pinopsida > Cupressales > Taxaceae > Taxus > Taxus wallichiana. The sequence continues at coordinate 28,451,350 of CM031242.1, read as the reverse complement.
ATCTATATCAAATGCCAATAAAAACAAATTTAAAATGTGTCCTAACTCTTCAAACCCTTAATTTTTCTCTTCATAATATACATAAGATATCATAGGTAATTTAAAAATAAATAAAAAAGTTCTATGTTTTAATTTTCCCTTGCGTGGTGACGCATGTGGAACTTTAGTTCTATGTTTTAAATTCTTTGTTGAAAGATATTTTATCCTCTAAAAATTTGGCTCATTGCCTTCATTTTTACCTTTGATAGACATTGGTGAAAGCGAGGTTCAAAACCTGTTGTGGTAGTTGTTTTGGTAAAGATCGGGAAAATCCTTGTTATTGCCAGGGTTTTTGAGGGTTTTATATAGATAGATTCATTGTAAGAAAGTTTGGAGATTGCAAGAGAGAAGCGTTTTTCTTTTAGTTGTTCACATGAATTCATGTCTCTCTGCAATTAAAGATCGAAGGGTTTAAGGAGGACAACTTCAATAGAGCTAATTTTCCTCAAGACTTTTTATTTGGTGCAGGCACTTCTACTTACCAGGTATAATCATTTTCCCTTGGTGCTTTCTTCTGTATTATTTCTTATATGGGAATATGAACTTTTGGGTGGGTATATACAAATTGAAGGTGCAGTAGCAGATGATGGCCGGAAACCTTGCATTTGGAACACATACACACATTCAGGTTAGTCCCTCTCTTTTGGGTTGCCAGGATATTTTAAGAAATGGACTCCCTTTGTCTTTCCATGAATTGGTATTGGGGGATTTTTTTGTTTCAGTGGTAAATGATAAAAACTTGTCTTTTATAACTTAATATGAGATATTTTGAGGTCCTTTTTGTCCATTCCAAGTTATCTGTACTTTTACAGTTCACTAACTTTTTGGGTCCTTTTGAATAAACCAACTTCAAGGGAAAATGCAAGATGGAAGCACTGGAGATGTTTCTGCAGACCAATACCACCATTATAAAGTAATTTCAATTCCTCCACTTTGCTTATTTGGTCCAAGTAATATTATATAAGTTATACTCTATCAGGTTTCAGTTGATGATACCTTGTTCATTATAAACATTTTTTCAGGAGGATGTCTGGACGTTTTTTGGTGTTTTTAGCCGTAGGGCTACAGGAATGGGAATTGGGCAATGATAAGTACATTCTAGAAATTCATTTTCACTGACACGACCATAGTCGGAATAGAAATACAACTCGATCAAATGTCTTTGTTTTGTGAATTGAATGCCATAATGTTTGATCTCTTGTGAAATTTACGTGCGCATCGCGAAAAGAACAAAGCCAAAAAATCTAAACACAAAATAACTACTTCTTTGTGAGATACAAAATCCCTCCTAACAAAGAAAAGATTGCGTAAAGTATGGAGTAAGCAGCAGGATTATACTTGGAAAGTATTAGATTGTTGGGAAACCTTAAAAAGAAATCGGAAATAATGTTGGTAGGATAAAATGTGCAGTAAATTATCCTTTTCCTCTTTCTTCTTCTGTTGCAGCATCACTTCCCCAGGCAACTAAAGCTTTACCTTCTATCAAACTTGCAATTTCCAATGAAAGATAATACAAAATCTTTAGAAAGACCTTTCAATAAGAAAGAGGAAATTCATGTCCAGAGAAAAGTGATCAATAATATCATATCGAGTATAAATTGTCACAAGAAGAAAGATAACACATAAAAGGCATTGGTAAAATTGTATGGAGTTTCAAAACCTTTGCTGATTCTAGAAAATGATGATTTGGATGAAGGGGGTTATGTTATTCCAAAGGATGGGCAGTTCAGGCATAATACAAGAGAATCCGAAAGTTACAGAAGATATATGATGTGGTTATTGGATGAGAACATTTGTGTATAAAGAGAATGACAATATTAAAAGGAATGTATAGGTGGGTGACTCACTTTCTTGGTCTTATTTTGACCTATATTTTTCTTCTTTACAAGGTCATATAACATGTGACCATGACAAGTTTGGTGGAGATGCTAGGTACCAATGCTCGGGCACAGATTACGTAGGTACCATCTGTGAATTTAGCCTCTGCCATATAATTTGACGGTCAAATTTTGAATATACATGTCATTTTGACATTTAAATTATATATGTACCTGTCAATCATGACAGTCATATTTTAAAAGTGGTTGTATTTTGACATCTAAAATGACTAAAAACATCTAAATGCCTTGCAAAATCCAACACTGCTTCCGCCCCTCAACTTGGCTCTATGGCAGCAAAGAGCATCCCTGCTAATGTGGGTGCAGGGGGGTGTTGCACCCACCCAGCAGGCTTTATGAGAATTTCAACCTTGGCCTGCTGGAAAATGATGCATTCCTGAGACAGATGATGTGGTATGCCCTGCCCTGTCCTGGGTTCATTTTTGGGTGTTGGATGATGAATGTGGATAGTAATTGTGTTAAGATCTTTGCATATGTAACTGTAATAGTGACGTAAGTGGTTTGTTGGTTTTTTATTGGCTAGTAATAATGGAAGTTATGTTATTGCTTGTGAGATGGACCTCAGCATGTTTTGCATCAGCCCTGTGTACATCTCGTATGTTGGCATCTGTCTGTGGCCTGTCAAATGGCACAAGGAAATTTGATATCTTGGGAAAGTGGAAACCTGAACTTTTTGATGAGTTGATTGTCATTCGGCAGCCTGCCTCCCGTAAATATTGTGGCTTGTAGCATTCCGCACTACATAGATACCCTATTCTGATTTCTCACTTACACCACTTTCCTTTCTCCACCTTCTAGGTTATAAGCATTTGGAAAACATTGTATGAAGACATTTGATGTAATAAAGTTGGCCGGCTCAAAAATTGAAATCTGTGTACATGTTTGGTCACTTCTTTGTTTTTCATGCCATCTTTTAAGGGGAGAGGCCCATTACACCCCCATTTTGCTAATTAAAAAGTTCAAAAGAGGAACAAACAACTGGATAGACCATAGAAAAAATCACTTGGGTTTGACAGTAGTGTTCTTTAGGCCTAAATGCAGAAGTGATTCAGTTCATTAGATGATGTAGTGCAGGCTTGCAATATAAAATTGTTTATAAATTCATTGATCAAATATGATAAGTTATAACTGCATAGCATCATCATTAGAATTTCAACTTTCAGACACTCTATACACTATCCTCCCTTTGTTTGAAATACTTAATAATATCATCTTCGAATTTGATAGTATTAATCATGGCTAAATAAGAAGAAAATGCATCTCATCCAACATTGCCACGAGCTTTGTATTTTCATTTGGAATTCCTGTCTTTCAGCCGGTGTTAGCTCAGAACCATGATCAAGAGAAATTTCAGCTGTTGCAGTTTTTTTACAATCCTTTCTACCAGCTTCTGCATTATTCTCATTATTTTCCAGATGCTTGGTTGAATTGGGCTTAATATCCTTGCCCACATTCATAGATTCATCGAGCAATTGTTTGGGGTATTTGGAATCTAACAAGATATTGGGGACTCCCACTACTCTAGCAGGACCGAAATGTGGTTGGACTTGTTTAGTTGGCCCAGGGCAATGAAGACTATTTGCAAGCTGATTTCCAAATATCTCACCTGTTGAGGGAATTTGGAAAGAGCCAGTATTTACTGCCCACTTGTCTGTAGTTTTAGCATCCATGGCTCTATTTTCTTCTCAAGTGGCTAGAGAAATACTAGTAGGATGTATATCCTTGTCGCTAGGGTGATTTTGAAAAGAGAGTAACTGAACCATGGAAATTTGTTGAGGAGATAGGCTAAGGGATAAACCCTGACCATGACTGTGTCCACTAGAATGACGTGATTTCTCTGGCTGCAATGTTAGTCTGCTTGGGAGCACTCCTACTTGTTGCCTCAGACCCAACTGATTAATCTCAACAACTGATTGATAACCCATATGTACTGAATTATTTGTCTGTCCACATACAGAGAAGTTGTTGGATAATGAATCTGTAGGATGCAGGAAAGTGACTTCACTCCCACCATGTTGCCATGAGCTATAAGTATGGTCTATGAGGTGTGGTCTAAGAAAACTTGATATACAACTCCCTGGTACCCTACACCAGTATTTGCTAATATGCTGGCAGAAGAGGGATGTGAAATAGCACAGGAAGGATGACTCCAGTCGAATGCGACTGAGATTTCCTGTTATTTGGGATGCTGTTATTCCCTAATGCATTTGTTGTTGATTTGTTTACAACTACCATATTTCCTGAAGCTCATGCATCCGTATAATCTGTCTAACTTGGATTCATTAAATAAAGTGATTTCATTTTATCTACCTAGATGTTTGAACCTGGATAATAGGTAGCCATAGTTACCTCTCCGTTTCTAGATGCAAATGACAGGTAAGTTGAAGTTACCAACAAAGTAGGATGCATTGCATATTCATTGCAACAGATCGTCTTTTTCTTGAGGCTGGAAAGGCAGCATAAACTGCATGTTTGATCAAATTTTTAGCACCAAAGGTTTTGTTGAGTTCAGTGCATTCTTCATGATAAAACAATTAATGGAAACTAAGAATGCATCATCTGTAGATTGAACCAAAGGGCTTATAGCAGACACTGTAATAACTAGCATGACATACATTTCAGGTGATTAAAAATAGAAACGTAGGAAGCAGGTACGAAACCCAAATACTGCAGAATGTGAGGGAACCTGAATGTCAATGCTTGAGTGCACAATGTCTTTCTCATCATCATTCATCAAACTGCCGTAAAGACATTGAAACATGATGAAACTCTTAGCAGTCTTGGCCCTACACACACGGAAACATGATGAAACTCAGCATTTCAAATGATCACCATATACCTTGTTTTGCACTTTGAAATCTAATGGCATAGCCTTTTTATCCAAAAATACAGATAAGAGCATATAGACAACATATTTTGCTACTGTGTTGAAAGACTCGCAATTAAAGATATTTAATTCAAACGATAGTTGTGATGTACTTTTCCAAAAAATATCTTTCTCACTTATAACAAGGCTTTCTGTTGAAAAATATGTCGAATGTTAAATCATTTCCATGAAGCTGGCTTCTAGGTACAAAACCCGGAATTTTCTTTAGTTTTATAAGCATGTTGTGTGCTCCTTGTGTGGACACCATTATCCAAAAATTAGCTTATTTGATAGGATTGTGACAACCAAACATAGCTTAATTTTTTTTTGCTGAGTAATGTGACAACCAAAAACAACTTAAATTAAGTTGCGATGCCAGAAACATTTGACATAGGTATTTGCATGCAAAATACATGATTTTAATGACGTTCACAGGAAACTACTTTCTGAGTATGAGCATTGGAGGTTCAAGCAAATGCAAAGGCAAACAAACGTGAAGGCTTAAAATATTTAATGATTATTACCACTGCCATATTTTCAAGAATAGTGGGTCCACGCAACCTCTTGCTGCACATTTTGCTCTCTACCCAAACCAAGTTACACACATTAATGGATCCACATTCACACTGATGTTTTCCTGTCTCTAATGTTTTGTAAAGAACAACATATAAGAATATGAGTGGAGTCTAATAATACACAAGGGAGAAAAGTGAAGAAGGCGACATGCAAGAGAGAATTACTAGATTGCACTGCAAGTTTCATTTTGCCTCAAACTTTATACAAAAAAATGGTGGAGCAGAATTTGTTTAATATATTCTGGACTTGAACTTTGTCAATGAATGCAAAATGGATAAGGATGGAGATCAATATAATCATAGGTTGAAGTCGAGGTTCAGCCATGCGGAGCTTCTTCTTGGCGTTTCCTCCAGTGCAAAGGATGGAATCTTGAGGAAGTTGAAGAAAGAAGAGGTGATGCGAGAGGATGCTAAAAATGAGGCAAACAATATCGAGGCCGAAGTCACGCGATTGAGGAGGAGACAAAATCACAGAGTGACATTTGCTTTTTGGCGAGAGTGAGGAAGTTACTTGGTCGCTTTTGGCACTGTTAACATCCTTGAGTGGCACCAACCACCATTTTTAGTAGGGGACAATGAAGATGCGGAGGAGAAAATGTTGGCTATAGTGATCGCGAGTGGAACAACTATACATGTGGTTCATATGTGTGTTCTCGAATAACAAAGAGTTCCACATATGTTTCCCAAACATTTTCTTGACACCAATATTTCAATCCTTCGATTGTAAGTTCTTCGACACATCCCCTTCAGCGTTTACATTGTACTACTCATGTGTGATTGCTAGTTGTACATAGAAACGCATGTGGTATAGTGTATGGCACTTTGGAGTGAAAAGATCGCTAGGAGGATGTAAACTAACAACGGCTAAGATTATGTCATCCATCAACGACCATCAAAATCTTAGCCCTCCATATGCCTACGTCGTGTTAGATGCAACCACCCATAATTTAATTTGAAAATGCCTATCAACGTAATTAAGTATAATAAATATGCCAAAAAGCTATTGAACATGCACTTGTGATTGATGAAAAATTGTTGAAGTGGCTCACTACATGTTGCGGGGTTTAGTCCTCATTAGTAACTAAGTTGTATTCAAATTTTTGAAGGATAATTTATGTTGCTAAAAATATTGGTTATAAGATTTGTGATTATTATTGTTATTAGATTAATGATTATTATTGTTATAAGATTAATGTGTGTGTGTGTGTGTGTGTGTATTAAAATTACAAAATCATAAAACACTTGTGATTTTATAAAGTTTTACAAACAATTATAGTGGAGAGGCACCAGTCGCTAAACACCCTAATTTTAGGGGTGTAATGAGAAAATTTAGGGGCAAGAGGGTTTGCCAAATCAACGTGCCACCTTGAAATTTTGATTGCTGATGTTAAAAAAGTGGATATCCCACAAAGAACGCCATGTCATGCGCCATATGGTATTCCTAAACTTCAAAGCACGTTGAAAAAGTCCATGTCGGACGAAAAACCAATGACTAAAGACTCTCTAAAAAGTTGCATGGTTTAACGTGGTGCGCGAACATGCTAGTGTCCATAGGTAAACTTAAATGCATTCAAGCCTCATTCATTTCATCCCTATCACTTTGCTTGCCTCTTCCTTTGTATCTAGTTGCGCACCATTCCATTAACTCCCATCATCTACTCATATTCCTCCACATGTTGGACATGTAGGTGAACATGTTGAAGCCCATTGAGTTGCCATGATGTCATTTTGATATGAAAATGCGGTGTAAATCGACAATTTTGAAGCTATTTCTAGTCTTAGATTGCTCCATATTTCAAATCACCAAGTGGGTCATCAGATGAGCCCAAATTTCAAAGGTTTTTATCGTTTATGTGTGGGTTTCACATAATGATCACATTCACAAGTAATACCAGGATTACAAACATATTTTCAGTATATATTGAGTTATTTTAGTGGATGTTCTTATGTTATCTTCCATTCGCCACAAACTCAACTGGAACCATCTATTTGATGTTTACAATAAGGTTTTTCTTTGCATGTACACTGAACTATTAAATACATAAAGTGCGGCCTCTTATATTTTCCATATACACTCAATTATTTCAATGTATGCTCTTATTTCCAATATTTATTGAGTTAATTAAGTGCATGTTATGTATATACAACATTATTATTGAATATACTTTGAATCTTAGTTACCATAACAACTAACAAACGATTGTATATGTAAAGAATGTTTGCATATACATTGAATATGTGAATATACATTGAGTATTAGTTACCATAACAACTAAAGAATATTTGAATATACATAAGTGCTCTATATTTTTAGGCAATTAATATCTAAACATCCACAGTTAATTTTATATTAATTGGTCGAATTTACAATGGAATCACTGAACATACATTGAATACATGGCTAAATTTTTTTATTTTCTACTATGCATTCAAACTTTTAATATAATTTAATATACATTGAATATGTTAATTGAATACACCCCATCATAACACAAGTTTGTTCAACAACTATTGTGTGCTCAACATTTGATGCCTCTATCCCAAACACTTAAATGTCTGAATATACATTAAATATACAAGCGTAATTTTTCCATAGAATACAATGTATTCAAAGGAAAAAGTTACGCCCATGTTTTCATTATATATTCAATAATTTCAGAGTGTATGCTCATAGTTTGTAGATGCACCTAAACACATTCAAGAAGATCATTCATTTCATCCCTATCATTTTTGCCCCCTTTGTCATTTCCATTGTGCACGATTACTGTATTCAAAGTTTCCATTAATCTTCGCCCTTAAATCGTCTATAACCCTCCACATTTAGGATCTTGTAGTAGAATATTTTGGAGTTTGTTGAACTTACAATCCGCAAAGGGTTTCAAATCTATTTCTCATCCTATATTGTTCTTTGTTTCGATTCACTAAGTGGGTCATCAGCTTTTCCCAAATTTCAGTGGATTTTTTTATGTTGTCTACTTTTTCATGCACTAAGAAAAATCACAGGTAATACCAGGATTGCAACTATATTTTTAGTGTATATTGAGTTAATTAAGTGTATATTGAGTGACTTCAGTGTATATTGATTGGTCTTTTCAAGCAAGTAGGTTGAAATATTGCTTACATAATGCATAGCCTCTAATTTATGAAGAAACAATGAAATGAATGAATATACAATTGTAATTCAGTTACCTTAACAAAAAAAGTCTGAATATGTAAAATATGTTTGAATATAATATAACTATTTGTAAATGCATTGAGTATCGGTTAACATAACGACTCAATAATAATCAAATATACATAAGTGACACGTTTTTAGGCTTAATATCCGAGTATGCACGGTTAATTATATAGTAATTGGTTGAAAATACACTAGAATTACTACACATACATTGAATATTTGGGTGTAATTTTGCATTTTTCAACAAAAATTGCATTCCTTGGTATTGCTTACAAATGTGTTTACTGCAATTGGGTTTCTATGTTTGCAGATTGATAAACGGAGCGAGATGATGAGGGAGTGTCCTTCTTAAAGCATTGGTGATTATATTTGAATTGTCTTTCAACACCATACATATGCAGGAAATAATAAGTCTTCTTTCTTCATGTAAGGTCATTTATGACCTTACTTACAAGTAGTGACCCATTTTTCATTACTTTCATCATTCTTGAAAAATTTGTACACATTAAAAATACAATTGTAATAGGATATTAGATATACATACACATTAAAAAACCTTCGGATTATATATTGAATGGATGACCTTAACAAAATATAAGTTTTGGATTTTTCTTTTCCCAAAAATAGTTACATTTATTATGTCTTTGCTCTTCCACAATAAGGTTATAATTTCTTACATTTACAAATGGTTACCATAACAAAAAAGTTGCATAAAATTAATTCCTTACATTCAAATATGTTTTTCATACAATAAAGGTTTCTCGCATTGAACCATTACATTGCCTATCACACCAAAAAGTTTCATAAATGAATCCACTTACCACTCGTAACATGAATCTATACTATATGAAAGATGCATTCTTCTTCAAGACCGTTTGTAGTCTCACTTCTTTAATTATTCGATGTTGTTGTTGCATTCTCCATTTGAGGTGTACACGACATATTTTTTGTGATTGGTGATGGAATTTACATGTTACTTACATAACCATATTGTAGTTGGCTTGAAGTATGACATGACATGTTTGTGTTGCTTGGTGAAGGAAACTGTATATTACTTGCATAAGCAAACTGCATTTGACTTGAAGGAAACTACATTGTTGTTGTTGAAGGTGTAATGCAAGAAAAGATTAGAGTGTAGAATGCGAGAAAAAAAACAAGATTGCTTCCCTAATATAATCTTCTCAAACAAAACCTTAGATAGAGAAATGGATGGAAAGGAGAGAGAATATAATACATGCACTTACCAAAAAGATGCAACTCACCTCCTTTGATGTGTTGAATTTTCTCTTGGATTGATTGGATTTGCTTCAGATTTGGTGGAGAAACTTGAGCAGCACCTCCCCTTGATTGCCTTGAATTGCTAGATGTTTGATGAAGGATGAATTGATTAGAGTGGATTGAAGATGGATTGATAGAGTGGATGGATTGATTAGATGATAAAAATGGCAAAATTTGGTTGTGGATTCTTAAGATTATCACCTAACTTGCTAGCTCTCTCATGGAGGAGGAGAGATCAATTTATAGCTAAGGGGTGGAGGATTCAATGGCTAGGATGAAGCCAAGTTGGATTTGGATCAATGGTTGAGAATGCATGTGAGGATTAGAGGATTTTAGATTGGAAGACTCTAGAATTTAATTCAAATTTCATGGAGGAAGAATGCTTTATCGCTTCTATTGAATTAAAAATTCAATAGATGGTGAAGGAAAGGTTATAGAGGCTTCTAGAAATAGAAGCCTCTAGATTTAGAGGCGGAGCATGTGATTAGGATTATGATTAAATTCGGTTGATACAATATGATTAGTGGTGTGATTACATGGAAAGGATATGTGTAGGAATTTGTAGGGTAGGTGGTAGGTAGATGAGAAGAGATTAGGAGATGAGATGAGTAGAGAGGAGGATTAGAGGATTAGAAGAGGAGGAGATGTGAGGATTAGAGAAGATTGGGAAATTAGAGTGATAAGAGATTGGATTTTCATATAGAGTATGCCCCAGCTTTAATGATGCATGACAAGGGTAAGGGTTTAGGGTTTGGATTTGGGGATGCCCCAAGATGAAAAGGGTAAAGATGTTAGATTTTTGGATTGATGATGCCTTGACCAAGGGGATAGAGTAAATATTTGGGATTATAGGATGATGCCCGGCCAAGGGATAGAGTGAAGATCTACAAGGGATTACAGGGGTAGTGAGCCTCGATCAAGGGGATAGAGTGAAGATTTGGGATTATAGGGTGCCCCTTCAAAGTCAAATGGGAATAGGATTATGAATGTGAAAGGATTGGAGGATGTGAATATTAAAGGATTGATTGGAGAGAAAGATGATGATGTTAGATAGTGAGTTAGATTAAAAAATGATGATAGAAGGGGTGTGCGGAGACCATAAAGTGCCCACTTGATATCATCATTAGTAGTGTTATGAATGTGGGATCAAGGCATTCTTGAACTTCCACCTATGTCTTTATGCAAAAAGATCATAGAGTGTGATCATATAATAAGGTGTACCAAGGTATAAAGACCGTTGTGACAAAGTTACTAAATGCCGGTGTCCTCATATCATTTGAAAAATTAAAAGATGGTCCTCATATCATTAGACCGTCTGCAACATAAAAAGAAACAAAGGGGCCTCATATCATCAACCAATTATTAAAATGCGGAAAAGTATAAGACAAACAAAACCCACATAGTAGTGTAATAATTTGTTGGATTTTTATTTTAAATAATTTTAGGATTTTTAGAATTTTTTTTTTTTTGGATTTTCAATAATTTTTTGGATTTTTAATAATTTTAGGATTTTTTATTTTTATTAATTTTTTTATTTTTTTGATTTTTTTATTTTTTTAGGTGATAGGCAAAGCGAAATTTGGCGAAGGTAGGAAGAAACAAGAAGAAAAACAAACATGCGGGGTGGGAGAATGGGTCATGCAGGAAGTTTTAGGGCGTCGCGGTGGGTATAAAAGGGTTGGGGGACCATGAGATGGGTCTGCATTCTGTGGAATCTTCTGGGGTTACAATTCACCACGCATAGTAGAGAACCAGAGCCTCCGAGAAATCATGATGGCATATGAGAGGATTCTTGACCACCGAGCGGATGCGGTGAGGATGTAACAACGACCGAAAGTTGTTTGAGGCGGCAGTAAGTACCTTATGTTTGGTTATTGCATTTATTTTTTTGCATTTTTCAAGATTTTTAGGATTTTTTGGGTAATTTTAGGCGCTGGGGGGTTTAAATCGGTGCATATGCGTATGATTTAGCGCATATGTGATAAAAAAGTGGCGCATGTGTCGCAGGCGTACATTGGGTAGGTAGATTGTTTAGCGTTTATGTAGCGATATGGGGATTAGAAATGGTGTTTTTGTTGTATAGTAGTGCATTTGTTTTATATTAGTGCATATGTACTAGGAATGGTGCATATAGTGGTGTTTTTGTTCGGAATGGCACATATGTTATGGTTTAGCATATATGTAGGATAAAGTAACGTATTTGTGAGTGGTTGTTTGGTAGTGTAGGAAATAGAGCTTATGTTTTACATTAGCGCATGTGTGTAAAGTAGTGCATATGTGTGAAAAGCAACACATATGTGTGTAAAGTAGTGCATATGTGATAAAACCTGCACATATGTGTGAAAAGCTACAGCGCATATGTGTGTAAAGTAGCGCATATGTGATCAAAGTAACGCATATGTGTGTAAAGTAGCACATATGTGTGAAATAGTGCATATGTGAATATAAGGGTTTGTGGGGAGGATTTAATAAGGGACAAATGATTAAAAATAGGGTGTAATAGGATGAGTAATGAGATGTAGGGGCTAATATAGGTTGTGTGATGTGTGCAGGTTGAGTAAGGTGTTATTCGGGTGAGGCATCGACGATCATTGTCTTGAGACATTTATTGGGGGTGTGGATGTGGAGGTGGAGTAGGATGAGGCGGGTTTGTTGCATGTGTTGGTACTCCTTCATTGTGGCGAGGATGCCCTTGATGCAAGCGGATCGCTTTCTATTGACGACACTAACAAAGCGATGGCACTCGAGAGATGAGTACCTTTTGGTTGCCTCACTGGGGACATGATGATGACATTCGAGAATGTCTCACCGTATTTACCAACCGCCCGTAGAGGGGGACCCCTGTGGTATGGCAAAAGTCGATGCCTAGAGTTAGATTGAGGTTTTTGACTGACTGGGATGTAGAGGATGCACCCCGTGAGGGGTCTTTATTTCAAGGAGGATATATGGAGAGGGTGTCATCGTTGTTGTGTTCGTTGATTAGTCCCAATGAAAAGTATTTTATTATTGGATCAGTGGAGCCTCGGTTCTTCATATTGGTTTTGCAGATGTGGTACATTTTATGTAAGGCGATGAGATCATTTTTGCATGGGCTCTAGCAAGATTGGCACGGTTGTACCATGATTTACACATAGTGGCTTACCAAGAGGATAAAAGCATTGGAGAAGGGATATTATTACGAGATATGGAGTTATGATCACATTGTCGTGAGTAGACCTAATGGGATCCGGGAGCAACCATGCCACGGGTTGGGAGCCTTGAATGTATGGTTGGCATTCGATCGGAGGAGGCGAGAGCATTTGGGTGAGATGGATTAGTACGTAGTGCAGATCGATGAGTTGTAGGAGGGTGACATTACATGGCGGTCATATCGGCAGATATGAGGCTTGGGATGGGGATCAAATACATTTGAGTATGATCCAGACACCCTATTATTTGGTTGGAGGTCAGCCATACATGTTAGGTTGTGGAGCTTGTTTTCATGTGTGGAAGTGTTGAATACTATACACTAAAAGTATTGTACACTTTCCACAATTTTCTCACCTTTTAGCCTCGAAAAATGTGCCCAATATTTCGAGAAATGTGTTCTTCTCATATGGGCAGGATTTTTGACCCATAGGTTTATGGGTCGATTTTGGCCCATGGTTTTGGTACCCATGGTATTGTAAAATGCTTAAGCAATTGCCTATTTATGTGCTTTTGTGCATATGGTAGGGATGATGTAACATTGCAGATGTGTGTGAATTTTGTAGAGTTTGTTGAGCATAGCTCCAAATAGATTTGGGTATTATATTGAGAGAAGAGGTGGCTTGTAATAAAATTTGAGCAAGTGATTCTTGGTGGACGTAGCCCAAATTGGGTGAACCATGTTAAATATTGTCTCTTTGTGTTGTGTTATTTTTATTATGCACATAATTTCTGCATATTAATTTTCTGTGGTCATTTGTGATACTTTTTGGCATATGTGAGGGATTATTCCGCATATTTTATCCCTTATTTCCTAACAATACATAGTAGAGCAAGATAGGTTAGATCGAGTATTGTGGTAGTTTAGTATTGTACAGGGATATTCTTACAGCCGACATATATTTGCACGTACTACAGAGAGAGAGAGGACTGGGGTGTGGTGATTCTTGTAGTTGTAGTGAGAGCTAGTTTGGATGATGTATAGGTTGTCCCATGGGTTCCATTGCTAGTAGTGGAGGATTCGGGGACCATGCGGGGATATACTGATTGGTGGGTAGGTATTAGACTTACCAGTTGACACGACCTCTTGATGGGATGAGATTTGTGCATGGTCGCGTTGACATGTTTTTAGGGGCATGTCACAGAACATGCATTGGTTGTGCGAGACCATAGGTACGGCAGGTGGAGGAGGAGGCACGAGAGGGCACCACCTATTATTGTATTGGGTGGTTCTCCATCCAAAGAAATAGTATTTCATGCACCCGCACATATCCCGGAGAGGAAGGATGTAGACGTGATGGAGGTGGATGGTGTTACATGGCCGGTACAGGCATCATACCAACACAGGAAGATATAGCCGAGCCATCCAGTACAGGGGGGATCAAGGGGTACATGTGGTGATCTATGTACATATAGACAAATTAGAGAGGGAGGCTCGTGCACGAGCCATGGAGATAACAAGGTTGTAGGGTAGAGGTGTATCTTGCTTGCAAGAGATATGAGATTTGAGATGGGCAGCGAGTACATTGATGGTCGTGGTGGGACACAAGGAGGCTAAGATAGATCGATTATAGGGGAAGCTGACGTAGATAGATTAGGTGGTGGAGCAGCTGAGATAGGAGAGAGATCGAGTTGTATGACATTAGGATAGAAATCACCATCAACGTGATGCATATAGAGTGAGATATGGTGTTTTGAATGAAGGAATAGAAGAGAGTGAGACACAGGATGCAACTCAGGGAGCAGGAGCAGTGATAACCCCAAGTACATCATAGAGATCAGGATGGATGGGTCCCCCGGGTATAATATCACTTCACCGGTATCAGGTTGTGATGGAGGAGGTGAGGTATTACGAGGGAATTGTGGCCCATGAGCTGCCAGATACGAGGTGTTATGCAGAGAATATTGCACTACGAGAGATTTGGATAGCCCACAATCTCCGGAAGCACTGTGAGTGGGTTCAACCTCTCGCTCATGGAGAAAAGGAGGATATTGGTATCTCAAAGCATAGTGATGGCCACCAATTTTTCATAGATATATATGGTGGATGTATTATTCCATGTGTCTTGTATTGGATATTGGATGACCATCATGGTCATATTTTTTATGTATATGATATAACATTCACGATGTATCATTTTTTGTGATGAGATATATTATGCGGATGTATTATTTTGTCATTTTTTATGACATGAGTTTGAGATGATGTATGATGATTATGATTATTATGATGATGATGTTAGTCAATTTTGTATTGATGATATTTGTTGATGGTATATGATGATGACATAGATAATGTGATTATTCTTTACTTTATTTTTGTTGTAATGATTTCGCATACAAATGTGATGTGATAGTATGTTTTATTTGATGTATAAATGACAGGGGTTGATGATGTGATGGTTCTTTACTTTATTTTTGTTTTGATGATGTCGTATAAATGTGATGTGATAGTTTGTTATATTTGATGTATAGATGACATGGTTGATGATGTGGTGGTTCTTTACTTTATTTTTGTTGTGATGATGTCGCATAAATGTGATGTATAGATGACATGGGTGATGATGTGATGGTTATGATGATATGGTTTACAATTATTGTGTATCAAGGATGATGATATTTGAGATATGGAAATTTGGGTTTTGATGTTTTATGGTGATGATGTTATAGATGTGATAATGATGGGTTATATATGATGAGTAGGATAAGGTGATGATGTTATAGATGTGATAATGATGGGTTATATATGATGAGTAGGATAGATGATGTGATGCATGTGGAGATAGATGATGTGATAGTGTTTGTATGGTTATTTGTTTTATTGATGGATATGGTTAGTGAAAGTATTGATGATGTCATAAGTAGTGATATATGTTTATGGTGGTTAGTACTTGTTTTTGATGAATTATTGATGTTAGAGGATTTTATTGATGATTATGAGATATGGATGGGATGATGATGATGGATTTTTGTTATGGTTTATAGATTGTGATGTTTGGATAGATGAATGTCATGATTTATGAGATGTATAGTTTTGATGGTAGTTTATTTGTTTAGGCTACAATGTGATTATGGTATTTATGTATAGAATGGATGCTAAAAATGTTTATGTACAAATAGTTATATCACAACCATTACACTAAAACTTGGTAGGATAGCGGGAAAAAGGGAAGTGAGTTACGGAGGGGATGGGGAATAATAGGAAATAGATGGGGGATGGAGATAAATGAAGTCCTCGGGATCTTACAAGGTTCGCATTTGTCGTAACTTAATTGGGATGCTATCGAATGTTACTTTATCCTAAAAGTCAACTATGGACAATGCGACCTTGGCTAGGATCATGATAGTATTCCTAATCATGGCAGATCCTTTGCTTCTTAGGGAGGATCAAAAGAAGTCTGGATGTAGGAACATAGGATATGAATAGGGAGGAGAATGGGAGAAGGGATGAATGGGTGCTTGCCCCCAATGTGCTTGAATGTGTGTTGTAGAGTGCTAGTAGACATAGGATCTGATTTACCATAGTGCCGGAAACCACTTTTCACCATGGTACTTACCCAAGGCATCACCGAAGTGGTTTTCACCTTTCGACGGCATTTTTTTATTTGTATTTTTTATTTCTATTGGTGGACGCCAAAATGTAATGCAAGAAAATATTAGAGTGTAAAATGCAAGAAAACAAACAAGATTGCTTCCCTAATCTAATCTTCTAAAAAAACCTCAGATAGAGCAATGAATGGAAAGGAGAGAGAATATAATACCTACACTTGCCAAGAAGATGCAATTCACCTCCTTTGATGTGTTGAATTTTCTCTTGGATTGATTGGATTTGCTTCAAATTTGGTGGAGAAACTTGAGCAACACCTCCCCTTGATTGCCTTGAATTGTTAGATGTTTGATGATGGATGAATTGATTGGAGTGGATTGAAGATGGATTGATAGAGTGGATGGATTGATTGGATGATAAAAATGGAAAAGTTTGGTTATGGATTCTTAAGATATCATCTAACTTGTTGGCTATCACGGAGGAGGAGAGCTCAATTTATAGTCAAGGGGTGGAGGATTCAATGGCTAGTATGAATCCAAGTTGGATTTGGATCAATGGTGGAGAATGCATGTGAGGATTAGAGGATTCTAGAGTGGAAGACTCTAGAATTTTATTCAAATTTCATGGAGGGAAGAAGCTTCTATTGAATTAAAAATTCAATATAAGGAGAAGGTTAGAGAGGCTTCTAGAAATAGAAGCCTCTAGATTTAGAGGTGGAGCATGTGATTAGGATTAGAATTAGATTAGGTTGATAAAATATGATTAGTGGTGTGATTACATGGAAAGGATAGGTGTAGGGATGTGTAGGGTAGGTGGTAGGTAAATGTAGGAATATTAAATTCCTATAAAATGTTAATGAAGGATTAAAATAGGATAATATGATATAATAAGGAATTAAAGTGATTAATGATAAAATGAGATATAATAATGATTTAAAAGGATCAATGATGGAATGATAAATAATGATAAGGGGTAAATAAGATAAAATGGATTAATAATAATAATTAATCTTGCAATTAATTATTATATGGATGATGTTGGGGTATTTGCGGGAAAGATTAGTCAAAATAAATCATGTCGACAAATAAATTCTTCTTCTTACATTTTGGGTCCCTTTCACTTCTTGGTCGCCTTTTAAAACTTTGGGTCAAGCTTTCAGTTGTCAATTATGAAATTCAAACAAGGGAATAATATATATACTTAGTTACTATTATCTCAATTTTACCCCAGGCAAAATTGATCAAACACGAACCCGCACATAAAGAAAATCAAGAAGGAAACGATTCGGACTCCGTGAGCTCACATTCTAAAATGACAAACAAGGGGACATGCGAGCTTGACTCAAGGAGTGCAGGTCAAAAATGAGTCTCGAACGACACAAAAGAAACCAGAGGCCCAAAGGATCAAACACAAACCCTTACGAAAAGAAATCAAAGAGACGTTCCCATCGAACGAATCCTCGTATCCAAATCCAACAATCAGACAACATCAGGACTCTAAAATGGAGAAGCGAGGTGCAGAAAGGAAAAAATGGTGCAAAGAAAACTAGAGGTTCAAAGGAGAAGAAACGGAAGGTTTGAAGTCTTCGTGCTCTGCAAATGATTCAGAATGAGCACCAAAAAGTAATAAGTATGGAGGGACAGCGGAAGCTGCCAAATGTCCAAATGACGCACCTCCAAAGATTAAATCCCAAGCCGGAGACCCAAACAAGCACCAAGCCTCCATGCGTCCGAGCCCCAAAAAATTGCATAGGTTGTTGAAAAGTCTTCGACTCCACGTAAGGTGCCAAGTATCCAAACGACGCTACTTCAAAGATAAATCCAAGGAGCGGATACCCAAATGAGCGCAGTCTTGCCACGTAGTTCAAAGTAAAAAAAGTGGGACAAATTGGGCCCAAAATGACTAAGTATAGAGAACCAGTGGAAGCCTCCATGTGTCTCATTGGTACGATTTCAAAAGGAAAGGTTGGAGGCAGTCCCCAAACGAGCGTGGGCTCACCACGTGTTCCAGTTCAAAAAGAATAGATTTGAGATTTGAATAGTCAAAGCGAGGTAGTTCGGCGGAGGGTTTCAAGTGTCGTAGCAGCACTAGTTCAAAAGTAAAATTTGGGGCGGGCTTCCAAACAAGCGTCAAGCCCCCATGTGTCCTAAGTCAGACTTTTGACTCCGCTAAGCAGAAAGGACTCAAACAAAATACAAAGGAACCCAAGGAGCCCGTGGAATCTGCCACGTGTCAGTCCGATGTGATTTCAAGAGCATAAGGAAGGAGCCATATCTCCAAGATGCACAAGGCTGCCATGTGGACCCTGTATGGATAGACTCTTTAAATATTAAGCGCCCGACTCGAGGAACTTCAAATGGCCATATCTTTTGATTGAAAACTCAGATTTGGGTGGGAGGAATTTTGAAAAAAATTCAACACCCTCTACACCATGGGAACATTAAATATCATTCTTAATAGGCTCTGGTAGGTGAAAAATTAGAAAATGTCTTCCATGTCGTTAATGCAGAATCTGATTTCTTCAACTACCTAGATTTAATGATTTGATATGTCGTTCTTCTTCGACATGCAAAAACAAAGATAGGGAGTGACAGACTCGACAAATTGTGGGTAGATTTGCAAGAGGCATTGATTGGTGGTGGTTGAGCCTTGAAGCAATTTTCAATGCATCGCGGAGGTGGTTGAAGTAGGATTCAAATTTTTCCCTCCTCTCTCTCTTATTCTTTCTATATATTGTAATAAAGGGTCATTTTCAAAGGGTCGGTCATTGTTTCTCCTTTTCCCCCCTCTCTCTTTCTTCCTTAGGGTAGAATATGGAGTCTAAACCTCCTTCCATGGCTCTGTTATGGCATTTTCTTTCCTCTTGCCCACTCACGATGTACTGTGTGAACTTTTGGAGCAATAAAATATGTTTTGTGATGCATTGGTCCATCCTTCCTTATTTTATTTGTCTCTTCTTACCTCTCATCGTTGCAGGGTATACCGTGCATATTCTGATGTCTATTGCAGGTTTTAGGAGCTATGCTTAATGGGTCTCGAAGTGGTGCTCTGTGTGAAATCTATCTCTGCAGTCTGTGGTGCATCTTGTCCACCCTCTCCTCTACTCACCTCTCTTCGCTTCAGGTAGTTGAATTTGTGACTCAACCACTTCCTTTTCTAGTTTATCACCACTTAGTGTAGGCTCTTTCACCCTCTCTCTCTCTCTCTATCACCTTGGAATGGTTAGATTATGATTAGTTAGGTTCTCGCTGCACTTTGGAGTAGTTTGTGGCGGTAGATTAGGAAGCAAGAACCGCTTTCTCAGAGGTCCATCTCAATTTTTTCAAGTCCCATAGCTTGAGAGATGGTCCCATGTTGTGCAATCATACCAAATGCCCCACTCCACAAATCGGGCCATTCGGGGTGTTGTGATTCTCGCACTAACGGCTTTGGCACGCCTTGTGTGATAGGTCTAAAGTACCTTACCACTTCATCTTAGCATGTTGATGTGTTCCTGTTAAGATTCAACCTTTTGAGGCACATGCAAGCACATCTGGTGACTCCATCTAGTCAACAACCCCATCTCTGAAGTTGCAGACCTTTTCCATCCATTTCCACCCATCTTCATTCACTTTTATTTCCATATCTCCCATTTTTCTTCCATTTCATGAAGTTGTGCAATCATGACTTCATTCCCTTCATGGAATTCACACCTACAGTAGTGCATTCAACCTCTAATGTATTTCCCAACTCCTCCAGATCAACATTATGATCAGATCCAAAACCATTATGCTTACCCATATGAGCAAGGTCAAAATCAGTTTGGCCATGGAGCTTATCAAGAACAAAGGGACGCTTACAATGGTGACAACTATGTGGAGAATGCTGGTTTGTTGGAGAAGATTCAAAGAATGGAGGCTAGCATGGTGCAATCCATTGCTACAAAGTATAGATGAAGGCATTCAGTATTGTTTATAGGGAACCTTGTCCATGGGTCGGCCCTTTTCCAAAACATTACACCCTCAGAGAAGCTTAACTTCATGGTTGAAGTGCTACCTCAACTTACACAGTGGATTGAGGAGATTGGGACCTATGAGCTGGACACAAGACAACCTTCTCAATGGGTAAGTCCACCTCCTCCTAGCTCTTTATCTTCTCTTTCTCGAGACTCTATCATTTGAGCATGATCAAGATTCAAGCTTCTCATCCACTTTGCCCCAAGTGTTAATTTCCCTTCTCCATCTCCTAGTCTTCTATCTCATTTCAATTCTTCTGCCTTTTTCCCTTCCAAGCAGTCATCCCCCAAACAAACAAGAAATTCTACCTCCCTCTCAACCACAAACAATTGCAAAGTTGGTTGAACCCAAACCTACCACTCCTCTTGCTTTCCCAAGTCCATGTTGGGAAGAAACTCAAGAATCCAGTCAAGGAGAACAACAAGAAGAGGAGCCCAACAAAAAGAAATGATAGACAATATAAAGAGTTGGGCTACCAAATTTGGGTTTACAAAGATCCCCTTGATGGTCAAGCCAATAGAGGAGGTAAAGGTTGAAGAGCCAATGGTGGCTGAGGTTGAGTTTGCAATAGAAGAAGAGCAAGAACAAGAGGAATAAAATCAGCAGTCTGTTTATGGCACTTTGCCTGAAAAGGATGTTGATCTATTGGAAGCTGCATAACCAATTAAAGAGGAGGAACAATCAGATCCAAGCCCTATCAAAGAGGAGCATTTGGGAGATATCAAATCAATGTTGAGACCATTCAATGAAGAAAGCATCATTGAAGATTTTTTTCTTTCATTTCAAGGGTCTGATTTGATTGATGAACCCATGATGGAGGAGGACCATACAGCTGGTTTCGAGGCTCCAAGTGAGGAGAAAGCCACGAGAGGAACCTTAAGTTCTTCCTCTCACTTCCTCTCCTTCAATCTCTAATGTTGAAGAGGAGTTTGATCTTTCAAACTTCATGTTTGAAGAAGAAGGGAACCATGGTGAGCAAGTTGCAGATCAAGAGGACACCATGAAGGAGGTAGAGCACATGCAATAAGACAACAAGGAGGCAGACTGCCTGTCAGACTTGGAAGATTGCTTTAATGAAGAGGAGCCTGAGGAGATAACATCATTTACTCCTCTATCACCCACCTTCCAAACACATGAACCTATTGCCGTGAAGGAGAAAATCCAAGTGCAACGACTGCATTCCATAATGGCCCTCTCAGAACTCAAGGTTGGAAGATATGAGTCTTCCATGTTCTTCATAGGAGAAGGAAGAGAAAAGGCAAGAGGATGTCACCATCCCTCTCACACCATCCATCCAAGAAGGTCCACAAAAGACTCCATTTTGGAGTTAAAGTTCGAAACAATGGGCACATCCAAAGGATCGACCATGTGCTGCTTAGTCGGTACTTGGCTTCATTGGAGCCAAGGAGAAGCCAAAACCAGTCATACCTACTTCAGGGCACGAGGATGAGTTTGAAAGCACCAAGGGTCACCATCAGCACCTCCAGAGTCCAATGCCAATTAGCTTGAGGAGGTATTTTTGGTTGATGTTGATACCTTGATGATTTGGGTGGAGGATCGGCTTATAGTCAATTTTTCACTCATTGTAATTGCCATGTTTAGTGCCAAATCATATACATGACCGCATTTTTTGAGAAAGGAAGCTACTTCTCCTGCTTGTATGCAGCCTTGTTTATCCTTTCTCTCTTAGGTTTAGTGTAGGAGTAGGAGTAAACTTTGCTTTCAGAGAAGAAGAAGTGCTTTGCACACTCTGCATGTCTCATTTGAGGCATGTATGATTTCATCTTTGTACATAGCATTGTTGTTGTGTTTTGTTGCTCCAGGTTGCATCACCATGTAGTCCAAGTATGCCTACGGTCTATTTCAGAGCAGTGAAAGCCCCGGGTCAAAAGAATTTTCTACTCTCAGAAACCTTATTCCAAATATTTTCTTATGAAAATTGAGAGTGTAGATAAGCAGGGCGGGCTTGTCAAACAAGTGCATAGAAAAGGCAAGCGATCGGGCTTGCAGGTGGCTCGAGGATTAGATCTTCAAGTTTAGATTAGTTTCGTGTTTATCAGGAAGACTCGATGCCCAATGGATGCTTTAAGGCAACTGGTCTCTTCATCTAGCAGGCATATGTCCTCGTGAGTCACCAAATTGTTATCTTAATTTTGACCCCGGGAAAAATTGATCAAACACGACCCCGCACATAAATAAAATATGAAGGAAACGATTCATACCCACGAGCTCACATTCTAGAAGGACAAACAAGGGGAAAGACAAGTTTGACTTAAGGAGTGCAAGGTCAAAAAATGAGTCTGAACGACACAAAAGAAACTAGAGGCCCAAAGGATCAAACATGACCCCACATAGAAAGAAATCAAAGAGACATTCCTGTCGAATGGATCCTCGCATCCAAATCTAACAATCAGACAATAACAGGACTCTAAAATGGAAGTAAGTAGGGTCTCGAAGGAAGAAAATGGTGCCAAAGAAAACCGAGGCTCAAAGGAGAAGAAACGAGAGGTTCAAGTCTTTGGTCTCTCGTAAATGATTGAGAACGAGCACCAAAAATAACTAAGTATGGAGGGACAACGTAAGTTGCCAAGATTTCAAATGATGCACCTCCAAATATTAAATCCCAATACAAAGACCCAAATAAGTGCCAACCTCCACACATCCAAAGCCCCAAAAAATTGCATTTGTCGTTGAAAAGTCTTCGACTCAGCGGAAGGTGCCAAGTGTCCAAATGGCGCTACTTCAAAGATAAATCCAAGGAGTGGAGACCCAAATGAGCGTGGTATCGCCACGTTGTTCAAAGTAAAAAAGTGGGACAAATCGGGCCCAAAATGACTAAGTATAGAGAACCAATGGAAGCCTCCACATGTCTCATTGGTGCGATTTCAAAAGGAAAGTCTGGAGGCAGTCCCCAAACGAGCGCGGGCTCGCCACGTGTCCCATGTAAAAAAAAGACATAATCGGGAGTTGAATAGTCAAAGTAGAGGCATTCCGGTGGAGGGTGCCAAGTGTCGGCGTGGCGTTAGTTCAAAAGCAAAATTTGGGGGTAGGGTTCCAAACAAGCGCCAAGCCCCCACGTGTCATGAGTCAAACTTTTGACCCATCCAAGTGGAAAGGACTTAAGCAAAATAAAAAGGAACCCAAGGAGCCCACGGAATCCGCCACGTGTTAGTCCGACACGATTTCGGGAGCATAAGGAAGGAGCCATATCTCCAAGATGCGCGAGGTTGCCACGTGGACCCTGTATGGACAGACTCTTTAAATATTAAGTGCCCGACCCGAGGAACTTCCAATGGCCATATCTTTTGATTGAAAACTCAAATTTTGGCAAGAGGGGACTTTTTGAAAAGGTCTCAACACCCTCTACGCCATGGGAACATAAAATATCATTCTTAATAAGCTATGGTAGGTGAAAATGGTAAAATGTCTTCCGTGCCATTAATGCATAATTCAATTTCTTCAACTACTTGGATTTAATGATTTGATCCGTCGTTCTTCTTCTTCGACACGCAAAACAAAATAGGGAGAGAAAGACTTGACAGATTATGGGTGGATTTGCGAGAGGCATTAATTGGTGGTGGTTAAGCCTTCAAAGCAAGATTCATGCGTCGCGGAGGTAGTTGAAGCAAGATTCAAATTTTTCCCTCCTCTCTCTCTTATTCTTTCTCTATATTGTAATGAAGGGGTATTTTCAAAGGGTTGGTTATTGTTTCTCCTCTTCCCCCCTCTCTCTTTCTTCCTTAGGGTATAATATGGAGTCTAAGCCTCCTTCCATAACTTTGTAAGGGCATTTTCTTTCCTCTTGCCCACTCATGATGTACTTGTGTGAACTTTTGGAGCAATAAAATCTATTTTGTGATGCATTGGTCCATCTTGATTTTATTTGTCTCTTCTTGCCTCTTGTCATTATAGGGTATACCATGCATATTCTGATGTCTATTACAGGTTCTGGGAGATGTGCTTAATGGGTCTCGAAGTGGTGCTCTGTGTGAAATATATCTCTGGTCTATGGTGCATCTTGTCCACCATCTCCTTTACTCACCTCTCTCTCGCTTGAGAAGTTAGATCTATGACTCAACCACTTTATTTTCTGGTTTATCACCACTTAGTGTAGGATCTTTCACTCTCTCTCTCTCTATCCTCTTGGAATGGTTAGATTAGGAATAGTTAGGTTCTTCCTGCACTGGAGTAGCTTGTGGCAGGTAGATTAGGAAGCAAGAACCGGCTTACTCCGGAGGTCCATCTCAAGTTTTGTAAGTCCCAAAACTTGAGAGATGGTCCCATGTTGTGCAATCACACCGAATGCCCCACTCCACAAATCAAGCCATTTGGGGGTGTTGTGATTCTCGCACTAACAATTACTTCTTCTAAATAAGAGGCCAAACACTATAAACATTATCTATCACCAGCTAAGCTTACACAAAAACACAAGAGCACTAAAAGCTACATCTAACACATTCATATAAGGGACAAGGGTTGCATCAATCTGCATACACTTTGCATATGAGGGTAGTTCACTCTATTCCATCACACACATTTTGCATACGGGACAAATTTATATCTAGCCCGCTATACTCGTGCTTCTTGCATAAGGGCAACCTAGGACATGGATACACACAGAGACACGAAAGTGCGATCACGCGAAGAACTACATGGATTCTGAGATGTAGTGTAATGCTTGGTCATAAGTTCACTCTTTGGGTGACCATCTGGTCGATTCGATTCCACATTCTGCATCTTTTTATTAGATTTGATGTGGTTTGTGGGCATGTGTAGCTAGTCATTTTTTTTTTTCAGGCTATAGGTATGACCGAAGACCTAACAATGAAACCGAAGTTAAAGAAGAGAGAATAATAACGAATATCTTCTAACCCAAAAAGACCATATTCTCGGATTTAAGAAAACACAGGCACCTAGATCGGTCATTAGCACCTAGGCGCTCCTATATTCCTGGGGTGCTCCTATCATGTACATTCCTAGGGTTCCAAACCCTCATCGAGCCTTTGTGACGTTGTCTCCATCATGTTCCAGTAGGTACACATTCTCGACCATTCTTGGGTTGCATAGAATCAGCTAAGTCATCTTTCTCCCTTCATTTGCTTAGAGTGTTACATCCTTGAATGCTTATTGCTTGCATGTTACTATACTTAATTATCTGAATATCATTTGTTATAGTAAGTTACTCTGAAATAAGGTTTAATTCAAATTAGATTAAATCATTTGGTGAACCCCAACTCATGATCGACCACTCGGATCCTTATTTTACCTATTCTATCATATTTTTATTTCCCTAACCCCAAACCCTAGTTGCATCAAGGTTCATATTTCCATCTATGTCTATCATACATCTGATCTACATAGTTCTTCCTAGGGTTTCATCCTTGGTCCTATCCTCTAGGTCACTTTCTAGGGCTCTTATTTCACAAATTACCTTTTCTTTCATATAATGGCCTCTAAATTATTTCATATAATGGCCTCTAAATTTCCTCAAGTCTCCTTGTATCAATTACTTCAAAAGCACCCAATTTGCAAATATGCTCTCAAAAAGTCATACATACAATGTACCTCCCTCACGATATGCCACCTTCACAAGTAAGTGCAATTTTCAATCGTATCTTCGACCCCCTATTAGTCTTGATAACACAACTAATCAATCCATCATTCATCAATTCAAGATTTACACTTTTTTCAATATAAATTTCAAGCTATGGAAACGATGCTTACATCCTTCGCAGCTGAAATCCAACATCTCAAGGATGCTTCTCATGCCCAAACTAGTTCTTCTTCTACACATCATCCTAGTCCCGTCTCTACTACATGTGCTAATACAATGAAGGTCAAGGTCTCCCCACAATAAGAACCTCTCAAGTTTGATCGAAATTCTAGGCAACATGATATTCTCTCTAAGCTCCTTTATTACGGGTTAATCACCTTGCCACCTACTCATTACTACCCTCCTTATCGGCTTACAAAATAAAAAGGTCCCTTGTTTTGCAATTATCATAGAATTAATGAACATCGTGACAATGATTGCTATGCTTTAGAATGAAGAATCAGAAACTTGAGCATCAAGGATTTATTTCATTTTCTACACAACATTCACTACACGCTCATCTCCAATTACTAAACCCCAATGGGCTCCCAAATTTGATCCCTCTATGTCTAGTGAGCATCACGTAATAATCACTCATGTTCCTTCTCTAGTAATGCAAGAGTCACCACAAGTCCCATCTAAGGCCAAACCATCAAAGGAAGAACAACCAATTCCCTTGCCACAAGCTGAGACCCCTCACCAACCTTCTATAATTAAACTTATAATTCCTCCTTTTGATCCAGATAATGCCTATGTTGATGACTGGGACACATTTCAACATCTGCCACCATGACATGGTATCTCTCGCATCATTAGATAGATCTCCATCACTTGCATACTTGGGGGGCATCAAACTCCCTCCCCCATAGTCGCACTTTTAAATCAAGAGTTGCCTATTAAACTATTCACATACACACCTATACCTTACTTTTTCTTTACACTTCAAGTCAATCTTTCTAGCAACACTTTCTCTTATCTACACTATGAGCACACCTTGCTACATCTATCTATGCTTATGGCTTCCCTTTTCACTCATATGCCACTCCATACACACTTTGCTCCTCATGCTTACTTATGGATCCTTTTATTCATGATACACATACTACTTTATATATATGGTATACATCTTTTCATTCACTATACATACTCTAGCTATTCTTTCTCACAATGATCACATCTATTTGCCAAGTAGCTCCTAATATACACACTTGGGGGCCATCGACTTCCCCCTCCTCACTTGTTTCTTATACCATTACTTCTTCATATCTATACAACATAATGTTGTTACTACATACTCTACCTCGCTACCCGATGACACACTCTTGTTCTACAATTCATACTTGATTGTTGAGGGTGTAATTCCTAAATGAGCCTCACATCGAGACACATACATTGGGGAAACATGGCTCCCCATATATGCATATCTTGCATATCCCAAAGACACCATCACATTTCCATGACATTTACCTATCTTAGTTGTATTTAATCTTGTTAGCTTATTTATTTACACATTGTACTTTGTTTCCTATGCTAGGCACATTGTTATTATGTAATTATATTTATATATACACACATGCACGTTCACATGGTATCTTGAGGTGAATGCAAGACTTTTACAGATTCTTACGTGATGCATGATGCTCGAAACTCTTTACCAGTCCCGCCAAGGCTCCTAGGGGCATCTACATTTGCTACTCTCCTACTCCGATCGCATGTCTTATAGTTATAGTATTTACTACTTTTCATTACTATCACTTACTTTTCACTGATCTATACATGCTTTGACATATTATTTATCTTTCTAACATGCTAATGGGTGCTTCATGTGTAGCATTTTCCTTGTAGTATTACATATAGCCATGATTGTTTGTTGCCTATTGTTTACTATCGTTTGCGGGCTATGCCCTATGTCATGCTTGATCATTTTTGTTTATGGTCGCTTCGGCCCTGATTGTCTTGTGGCATTGTGAGCGATGTCCCATATATGTAACCCACTTTTCGCATATACATCTTGTCTTCATAGTAGCTTGTTATATTGTATTCTATTTCATCCCAGCTCTTTTACACTAACACTTATTTTCTAGTCTATCTTGTTTGCATGTGCCTTGGTTTCTACCATGCACATCCCTTACCCCCTACAGGTATCCAATATACGATATGCATATTAGTTTCAGTCCTCTCATTTGGGTTGCATCCTCCTACATATGTCACATGCGCCCCAAACGAGGGGGTAACTATTGGGTAAACAAATCACCCTTCCAATAGCATAGAGATCCGTAACATTACAAAACAATGCAATGGAAAAGGCACATAGTCACGAAATGGTCCGAATCGACTTGGATCACAAACACATAGCATACACTAGCACTCGATATCAAACGATAACGCGTGAGCACTTGTGTCCCACCTAGGTACTTGTGTTATGGGGACAAAATCAAACAGTTTTTTAGTTCAACACAATTTCCAATGTATTCTGAGATCTACAATATTATACACTTGTCTTAAGTTACAAAATTTAGTCATACGGCTATAATTTAGTTACAATTTAATTACGATTCGATTCAAATTTGGTTATAAATTGGGACGTGTCAATCTACAGTGGCACTTATCATTTGAGAAACGTCATGGAAGTAGAGAAAAATAGAAATCTCTCCCCAACACTCTTCTCTTGGCATGAGATTTCCCAAAAACCTCGTCCTTGGTGTGAGATTTCCCAAAACAATTGTCCTTGGTGTGAGATCACCCAAAAAACTCACCCTTGACTTGAGATCACCCAAAAACTAGAAATATCTCACATCAACAAACACAAGATCCAACAACACACTACTACACATACGATTCACCCCTAGGGTCCACCTCCCTTTTCTAGTTGTCATGCTTCACATTACAATCACTTCACACTTCACATGGCTGCTTGTTCACTCGAGAGTGCTATCGACTACACTCCTCTCTAGATTACAAGGTACACATATTTTATCTACTTTATGTTATCGAGTATTCACTCAACAACATAAAGTGGGGAAAATGTAGACAAAAATCTATGCACTTGGGTACATTTCTAGGTCCTAAAACATACTAATGTATACATGATTCCTAAGCAAGAAAACTAGTGGTTGAAAACTCCTTTTGGCCTTTTTGTTACTTTATCTCTTACATTTTACTGGCTTTACACATCTTATAGTTCTATCGGCACTTAATTGATTTACTTTTAATGGCCTCAAACACTAGTGCCCAGTTAGGACAGAAGCGCCTAGGCGCTCCTATCCCTCTCTTTCTTCTTCTTACTCTTTTGGATCCTTTTTGCTTCTTGGTCACCTTTTAACACTTTGGGTTGGCCTTTTAGTTGTCAATTACGAAATTCAAATAAGGGAATCATATATATACTTAGTTACTTCTTATAAATAAGGGTCCAAACACTATAAGCATTATCTATCACCACCTAATCTTACACAAAGGCACAAGGGCACTACAAAACTACATCTAGCACATTCATACAAGGGAAAAGGGCTATATTGATCTACATACACTGCATAGGAGGGGAGTTCATTCTATTCCATCACACACATTTTACATACTCGAGACAAATCTAGATCTAGCTCGCTATCATCGTGCAACTTGCACAAGGGAAACCTAGGACATAGATACACACACACACACACACACATGAAGAACTACATGGAGTCTGAGATGTAGTGCAATGCTCAGTTGTAAGTTCACTCTTTAGGTGACCATCGGGGTCAATCCGACTCCCCATTATACATGTTTTTTTGTTAGATTTCATGTGGTTTGTGGGCATGTAAATATATTCATTTGTTTTTTAGGTTACATGTATGACTAGTAACCTAACAACGACAAAAAGTGAAAAATAAAGAAGATCTTCCAACCCAAAAAGACCATATTTTGAGCATCTAGGAAGACATCAATGCCCAAATCAGTCATTAGCGTATGGGTTGCTCTTGTCCTCCTATGGGAATTTCTATCCTATACATTCCTAGGGTTACGAACCCTCATCGAGCCTTTACAATATTGTCTACATCTTGTTCCAATAGGTACAAAGTCTCGGCCATTCTCAGGTTACACAGAATCAGCTAAGTCATCTTTCTCCCTTCATTTTCTTAGAGTGTTATATCCTTGAATGCTTATTGTTTACACATTACTTGTACTTAATTAGTTAAATATCATTTGTTACAAGTAAGCTACTTTGAAATACAATTTAATTCAAATTAGATTACATCACATGCAATGAAGCTCTCATAATAGATTGATTTCCATCTCAAACCCTAGTTGTGGATGAAGAGTTCTCGCAAAAATTAGAAGGGTTATAGGAACCCCCATGCACCATTGATGTTGGCACTAATCCTCAAAGGCCTCAAACCATATGTCATTTTCCACTTAACATGTGGAATTTAGATAGATCAATCACATTTGGCATTTGTTTTAACCATACTTGCTTTGACTTGGATCTTGCTAAAACACTTGAAGAGAGGATGTTTGGATTCTTGTAAATGAGAGATATGGCTACCTTAACCCGGTTCATATCTTCGATTTGATGTGGGTGTTTCCCAATGACTTGTAGATGTGCGGTTCAATATTTAGGGAGCTTTGGATGCCTTTTACAAGTGTATGAAGTGAGTTCTCTAGTGCATTGCCTTAGGAGTTCTAGGTTAGCAAATGAGGTAGTGTTTACTTGCTTATATAGGGTTTCATAGATGATTTATCTAAGAAAGGTCAACCCAAATGAAGTATAAGACCCAACAAAATATTTAAATTTGAAAGTGTAGTTGGAAGACATGTCACCAAAGACCATACAAAGAGGTCGGGATGTATGTACGGTCCTAACTAGATCACAAAACCATGAATAGGAGCAGGAACATGATGAATGAAGTTTGCAGTGTAAAAGGATGTATTTTTATAGATTTTATGCATTGAATTCTTGGGATGTATCGACATGTCAGTGTGGAAAGATAAACAACCTAAAAAATGGACCTCTGAAAGCCCTAAGTGGGAATGGAGAAGTTGTGTCCAAAGATAGCAAGAGTACATAGTCAAATAAAAGGTTTCCAAAGTGAAAATACCAAATTTGAGTGTCTATACCCTCATCCCACAATTCTTACTATATTGCACACTAGTTTCATCATAGTTCCTTATTCTTATAGGTCCATATTGCTCTATATTTTATATTGCGTCCAAGATGTCATAAAATGTGAAAACTATGTTAGGCCTAAGCATGACTAGGGATGTCATGATCTATGCCTTCTGCAGATCCTTTAAGAAACATCTCGGTGTATTTTTCATAACCTTGTCGACCAAGATATTCCAGAAAACAATCTTTAAATGGAGTAGACCAACTTTCGCATATGTGTGTCATGTGAGCCTTTAATGAATTGATCTACAACCCATGACCCATATTCACCTCTTCTTGATCTCATTAATATGGTGGTTGATCCTTTGTGCTTGGTGGTTGTGATATCATTCATCCGATTAGACAATGAACCCGTTGAGACACCCCACTTATTTTGTAGCATCTCTTATGGGAAATCTATTATCTTCAACATCTTTGGTTGATCCTCCCATGTCTTTAGTCATCCAATCATTTCTAAAGAAAACCTTCTTTGATGCAGATGCAAGATTTCCACCGACATGAACATTAACCTTAATTTATGGTGTTGGTTTAGCTTTGGTTCTTCACGTGGATTAGTTTGCATTTTTGTTTTTGATTTTCTTTAGCAATCTCTTCCTCAGTCGTGTATATAATCTAGTTTCACACCCATTTTTATGGTTCATCCATGACCCTCCCCCTCTCCTGTGAACACCGTGATTGTAAGAAGTAAAATAAGATGAATTTCCATCTTTACAATGTTTGTAAGAAAATGTAGATTCAACGCACATTCAATAATTCAATTATATATACAACTAGTTAGTATAATATTAAGCGTGTATATTCATGAACTAATTGGGTAGATATGTACACTAAAAACATTGTTTTAATATTGGTATATCCTACATATGTACTCATTGCATGAAAATCACAGAGAAAAGATGAAAAATATTTACCGTAATCCAAGCTCACCTAATGACCAACTTGGTGATTTAAAACAAATAACAATATATTCAATGTGTGAAAGCATTATACAAAATGACAATATTAGTGGAGTATATTCAATGTGCATTCAATCATTCTAGTGTATATTGAACTAATTAATACAATATTAGCCATATATATTCAAATGTTTTGTAAATAATAGTTTAGCATGCATACATGAAACTACCAAATTTTTGACATTGAATACATTGTACCAATTGAGTTAGTGCTTTGAATGGAAGATTAAATTTTAACATGAACTAAAATAACTCAATATATACTTTGAAAAATACATTTGTAATCATGGTATTGCTTGCGAATGTGCGCATTGCAAGAAACCTTGGCTCTTAAAAGGATGGTTTACAATAATTATTTGGCCACCTTAGAGAATAAGTATAGTAAGTATATTCAATGTATTTTAGTCATTTTAGTGTAAAGGGGAGATGCAATAGATTTTTAGCATGTTGTAGTTACACAATTTTTTAGATAGGGTGGGGTGTATTCAATTAACATAGTAAAGGTATATTCAATCATTTCAATGCATATTCATAGTTTGAATGTAGAGTACAAAATGAAAAACTTATAATTGTATATTCAATGTACGTCCAAAGATTCTAGTGTATATTCAATGCATGTTCAAGAATTCTAGTGTATATTTAGCCAATTAGTATAAAAATGACAAAATTACAACCGTATATTCAATGCATGTTTAGTAATTTTAGTGTATATTAAATGAATGTTCAATAATTCTAATGTATATTCAATCGCTTAATATAAATTTAACCATGTATATTAAGATATTAACTTTGCCTAAAAAGCACATCACTTATGTATATTCGTATATTCTTTAGTTATCACGGTAAATTGGTATTTGATGTAAATTCAAATATTCAATGTATATTCAAACATTCCTTAACTATTATGGTAATTGATACTCAATGTAAATTCAAACATTTGAAGTATAATCAAACATTTTGTCCATATTCAAACATTCTTTACACATGCGTAAGGTTATTGACACGTACCTCTTGAATTTGTGGTCTACCTAAATATCCAATTCGGTCTTTGTGAATTCTAGTCTCTGCCAATTTTGATCTCTCGAATTTGTCAAAGAAATCGTTGGGTATCCTTATTCATCCAATTTATAATGATCAATCCCATTAGAATTCAATTTTTGTAATTTTGGAGGGATTATAGAAATTTTGGAGGGATATTTGAAATTAGGCATTTTCTAGAGAAATGGCGAGTCTAGTAAAAAAATTGTTGCACGGGGGTTGGCTTTAGGGGAAGGTGCAAAACAAATGCATGTATGTACATAAAGTTGAGGTAGTTGGACTCAAAGTTTGGGGTCAAAAGACTATTTTTCAATACAAAAATGTTTTCAATGTGAATATAACATCTTCAATAGATGTGCATTTATTTCTATAATGTTGGAATTGTACTTAAATTTGGGGATCAAGCATTGTCAATGTGAATAAATCTTCTCCTATAAATAAACATTGTAGTTTTTTTGTATGTACAAAATAGCACTTTTAAAGCTAATATTGACATATGTTTTTTTTTAACTTACCTCAACAAATGAGACCTCAAACACAATAAATATTTTTTATGTTCTCAATGTATCACTTTTGAATGTATTGTGTGGGTGAATGTTTGTGTTAAATTTAAAAAACAAATCAGCCCAAATCTACTCATTTATTAGAACCCAACATTAATATTAAAGAAATAAAATGTATCTACTTAATGGACTCCACACTCACAAAAAGGTGATCACGTACATATTCAACTAGTACATGTTATATTTTTATAAAATAATTAAAAATCTGAAGTAAAACATTATAAAGTTTGTTCAAATGCTTGGTGATTAACTTAAAACTACTTCATGGTTGCTTGAGGGTGGTTTTTTCCCATACGGTTTTTCCT
Source organism: Taxus wallichiana var. yunnanensis (assembly GCA_018340775.1). Classification (NCBI taxonomy): domain Eukaryota; kingdom Viridiplantae; phylum Streptophyta; class Pinopsida; order Cupressales; family Taxaceae; genus Taxus; species Taxus wallichiana. Next base: position 28,417,190 of record CM031242.1, on the reverse strand, counting down.
CACAAATGATTTCTTTGCACGAGTTCCTCCTCATGGCGCTTTTCTACAAGGTATTCCTCACATTTATCACGACCTTTCCTCACATCTGCATGGATTTAATGCTAATGGACGCTACCAACACTCAACAGCATACAATTTTATTCTCAAATTCCATCTTCTTTGTCCCGATTTTAGATTCCACAAATATCTAATATTTTGCAAATAGACAACTTAGATTGGTGGTAGATATGGTTCAAGTTCGACTACCAATTGACACTTGGAAGTGTAGAATTTAGTTATCTTGTGGTGTTTCAATGTTATTTGTGTAGTAGTACCAAGAGATGCATTTATGAATAAACTAACACTTAGCACCAAAAGAGGTGCAATGTTATGCCGATAGATAAATGTGATATGGGTGGTAAGGAATGCAAGGTTTGTAAATTTGTAGAAGTAATTCTAAGGTGCATGAACCCACGACATCAAGGGTGTCTACTACCACCGCCACCTTTGACAACATCGGGAATGTAGCCCAAGTTAAATACGGAGATTGGGGTGTCACCATTATTCGCATATTATATTGGTGGGAGGGAAAAATCTATTGCAAAGTCACCCCTATTGACATAAAGAGCATGGCAAACTATGACCATATTTAAAACTTCATGATACCATATGCCACATATCAATGAGAAACAAAAAAATATATTTAAAATTAATAATTTAAAATATGAGGGTTTGTAGAGTTGTGGAAGCAATTTCAAGATGAATTGACGAATTATGTTTGACTTGAGTAGTAAGGCACAAAAGGTTTGTGTAATCTTCATGGCACTCGAGATGCCCTGTGAGAGGCATAGTTGACCTCGCTTAGAAGGAAACAAACATATGTATCCCGAACCCAATCAATCATTATCTTAGTGAGAGTGCTACCTCCAGTGCAACTTTACCCCATTGACACAAGGATCGTGATATATTACCGCAAACTAGGCTAGCCAATTAAGGGGGATTAATTTTTGACCGAATACGGGTTTTTAGAGTCATGGAAGAAATTCCAAGGTGTAACAAGCCCGCACACTAAGCATAGTCACCACCACGGTATCGATACAATCTAAACACAAAATTTGGGGTGTCACAATTATTGGCGTACTATATTAGTGAGAGGACCACCTCCATTGTCACCCTTATTGACATAAGGATCACGATAAACTTAAAACCGTAATTTTAAATCGTGTGAAATTGGTGGGAAAAGTTGTAAAGGGGGACTTTTTAATATATTTTAATGGGAATTAAAAGTGACGGGCAAAGCGGTGTGATGAATGAGTAGGACCCACTTTGAAAGTCCATGCATATCGGGGTGTGAGACGAGAGAAATAAATACATGTTGATGACCTATAAGTAGCTCCAACTTCTCAACCACAAGTGGCAAGTGGCAAGTGGCAAGTGGCAAGTGGCAAGTGGCAAGTGGCAAGTGGCAAGTGGCGGCGGCAAGCGGTAAGCGGCAGTGTGGCAAGTGGTTGACACTCTCTTAACACGTAAACTAGCAATCACACGTAAGAAGTGCAATGTGAACGCCGAAAGGATTGGGTGGAGGAGTGAAGAGTGGAGGAGGTGGGAAGGGTCAATTTTGAATCAAAGAAATTTGTTAGCAGAATTTAACAAAGGAGAACCATCTCGTGAAGATCAATATTTCTGATCGACCTATGGTTGGGAATGGTAAAGTATGACCAATAAAACAATATATGTTTCGTTTACGAATTAAATAAAAAGTGACAACCTTGAACATAAATAAAATAAAAAAAGATTGAGAGATATGACTTTAAAAGAATGCAAATTAAATCATAATTCTAAAAATAAACATCGTAAAGAGGCAACGTAAATCAAGTCCAAACAGGGGATGCAAAGGAAACCTAAAACATATGTGTGAATATATAAACATATATACATGTGTATGAGGGTATGTTGCAACATGAACACATCCATTTATAGAAAGAACACACATTTATAATACACTACAAGTAACCACAACACACTACAATCAAACCTAACAAGCCGAAATTGATATTAACTAAATAAAGCGGATGTAATACCCCCTGAATTTTTTTGTGTGAAAAGACAATAGTTATGTAAATGCAGGGTTGTGTGTGTAAAAGACCAATATGCAAGTATATATATATATATATATATATATCTTCACACATACATAGTTGGTTTAAAAGAACTCGGGATGATTTTTTCAGTTTATCACGATTATCTATGGATTGCATTTGAATATGAAATTCATATTTCTTAAATATTTTATAAACATTGCAAGTATTTTGACCTTCGTACGCTCCTCCAAAATCCCAAGAAGTACACTTAGTGCTAATAAGTCTGATTTATTGAGTCACAATAGTTAATATGTGATTAATCACATAAAAATTATACAAATAGGTTGTATTGAAAATTACCGAAGGGGAGAAATAAAAACAAATACAAAGATGGTTCCAATCATCCAACTTCCAGAGGAAATGGTGTTGAAAGATGGCGAAAGTGGTTTTGCAGAGTTGGGTCAAGCAAAACCGCTATGTAAATTTGTGTTGCAACAGAGATTTTGAAATTGCATGCTTCAAAGTTAAAATTCATTTCTACGAAATAAAATTAAACAAAAGTAAACAATCAAAGGTAAACTTCAAAAACAGGGAAATATATTAATGAACAGACCTTCATGTAATAAGCTTTTTTAACCTGTACCTCAAATGTCGTAGGACTGATTCCCAATACATCGTAGTACTCACACTCCACCATTTCACCAAATTATTAACATCGTAGGGCTTCTTTGTTGAGAGCAAAATAGGGCGAAAGAATAACAGAACAAGAGTTAATTCTTCCATCGCTTTCACAGTCTCAAATTAAGTCCCTACCTTGCACGAGTACAGGACACGTCAACCTCATATAAGCATTATATTCAGTGGGTAGGAGTTAATTCCATACACCCAAATGAATTTTGTAGTTGAATGCGGGCAGGGTCACAGGCCACCGTTAAGATGGGTGCGGTTTCAAAAAGATCAATAATGGGCATTCTCCCTCATTGAACGTCCATGTACGCTGCTACAGAAGCTGACGATAGTTGTCACACATGTTCGACGGAGGAGGTCTCTTCTCCCCTTTCGTATAGGTACGCCTTTCGGCGAAACTAATTTAGCCAAAGCAATCTTTTGTTATAATGCCATAAAGTATATTGGTATGGGGAGAGGACCCTATAACCGTGCACCTAATTTTAGGGGCACGCAGATATATGTAGGTATGTCGGTAGCATAAAAAAATTATATCATCGTGTAGTGTATGATCGTGCCATATCAACATTTTCGTTTCGCGTGTTTATTTGGAGGAAAAGTAGTTTTTGAATTGATTTAATATGAAGAAAATCAATATAAAGCATTTGAAAGAGGGACCAATGACCGAGCGCCCTATGTGTCACATTCTCATTAACTCTTAAAAAGTGTAATTAACCAAAAAGTGAACAACTATTGGTACTTTTGTCAACAACCTATGGTGAAAAGAGATGTACATGTTTTGGTGCTCGCTTTCGGTTATAGGTCCTCTCCCCTATATATTTTATTCTCTTTATTACGCGCCATTCTTTGTCAAGTTAATGGGCGGTACAAAACTTGTTATGCCTAGTCATAAATTAGCTCGGGGAAGTTCAATAGTAACCTAATAATTGAAATCCAAGACTATTGAGCGATTGAACAACATTAGATTTTGCCTCACGTGAACTTCTACATGTTTTGGCCTAAATACATGAGACAGTCTAGAGAATGACCCTATTTTGCCCTGAATACATGAGACAGCCTAGAGAATGAACCTATTTTGGCCTAAATACATGAGACAACCTAGAGAATGACCCTACCATGCAACAAAGTGAATGCGCTTAACGCATGGTGTGGTGCAGCTAATGAAGCTCCATTTATTTACTATGAATGTCACAAAATTGAAATATTGAAAGGCAATCGTAAGATGCAAACCAGAATATTGAAAGGTGGCGGTAAGATGTAAATAAAAATATTGAAAGGTGCAGTAAGATGCAAATAATTGGGCACGTTCAACAAAAAAAATCATTATAGTTCAAAATAACAAGTACCTTTTCGAGATGTTTACGTTTTGGTAAATAATTGTTCAAAAAATTATTTGATTTTCTTCATTCTTGGATTGTCAAATGCGATTACTTATTTTGGAATGCAATAAAAAGCCCCATACATATAAGAACCGTGTCTAAACATTGAAGTAGAAAAGTAGTTCCACCTTTCCTCGGTTCAAATAAAATATATATATATATATATATATATATATATATACTCAAACATATATATACTATATATATATAACCTATATGATCTCACAACGGTCTGGGGTAGAGAATTCGAATAACCATGCCATAGAAATATCAGATCTTTCACCTTAAATAAGTAAAACAATCAGTTAAACCAATAAATAACATCTTGCTTCAGGATCCTTCACCATCAATTTTATTTCAATCTCTGCTTTGATGTATTTTTGGCCAAATAAATTTACATAAATATGCAACAACCTCAAATTCAGCAAGATAATGATTATAAATTGTACTATGGGCAAAAGCACACGCAAAGATGTGCTCCCATTTTACTCATATTTGCAGAGAGAGGAATCTCAGGGTGATTTCATTTATAGAATGATCCAGTATGCCATCCACCATGCTCCAAAGCTATCGGCATGTCTAAACTAAAAACCTTGACACCGAGTTGCTCTTAAATAACACCATGTAGACTATGCAATCTTTCAGTGTTTCCTCCCAACCTTATAATACCAACACCATGTATTGCTTCTTTTTCCAATGAAGAATGATTCAGAAATTGACTTCAAAGCAAAATCAATCTCTAGGAGAAAAATTATTTAGCAACATCAGCTTGTTGTTACTCGCGTGCAAATGCTAATGCAATTTTCACTTTGGTACTCTGCGATCCGATATTGCAGTTGTCTCCATTTCATAAATAGTGCTTCCATTCTTGTTGGAGGCTAGTAGCGAGTACAAATCTCCCCAATATATTTTTCACATGAAGTGGTCCTCTGAAAGATAAAAATGAAATAAGATTAAAACATTTGTTTGGGAATCAAATATCCCAATTCTCAATTGAAATGAAAGCAACCTATGAGTGTTCTAACAAATGACATTTCATGAAACTCCATTAAAAAAGCAGTTACAACTTTAGCATTGTATCGTATAAAAAAGCAATTACAACTTTAGCATTGTATAAGAATAGAAAAGCAATATGAGAAATTGAACTCAAGACAAAAGAGTGTTGCAATGGCTAAAATAAAATTTGATCTTTATGAGATGCATGTCACAAAAAATCAGTCAGGAAGAAGGATAAAATTATTGGCAATACTCTGTGCATAGATTTTGGACAAATAAAGTTGCAGATTACGAACAAAGTGGGCCTTTGAAATTTTAGGTTAGGAGTGAGAATGTCAAAGCTTACTTAGTTTTTTAGCAAGATGAAAACAAACAAGGATGACCGTCATAAGATTAGAAAAATATAAAAGCAATCAAATCATGAAACTCCTTAAACCATTTGCATAACATCACAATATATTTGTGATGTATAATTGGAAAGGCCCTTCCACTCTTGCCTCTTGGATATTTGATTGCTAGATCACTACAATGCCTCTCATGAGTACCTCCCATGAGGTAAGTAACAACTACACGTCGAATGATTTGATGGAAAATAAATTCCCTTACCTCTTTTTTGATTTCCTTTCTCAGTTACAAAATGCAGTTATGGTGCCCTAAAAGGATAAATTCTATGATTTCTAGATTTGCAAACATAACCCAAAATTTCCAAACAAAAGAAGCTCCTACCAGCCAAGGTCAAGTACTTTACAATGACTTTCAAGAACCTTGTCATGATATATAAACAAATGGGCTCCTGGAATAAGTTGTATCCTGGGACCTAAGGTTTCATTTGGTACCTCCTACAAGGTTATTAATTAAATCTATTTTTAAGCTATAGTTCTTTGCATGAGATCTATTTTTCTTTATTGAATTGCCATGTTGCATGGTTATCCTAAGCATCTTCACTTACAATGTGGAATTTCAAAATGATCATCCCCATACAATTAATATAGTTCGATACATGGTGTAAAATTCTTCGCCAATTGTATCACCCAGAGGTATCAGTCTATGTTCAATTTCCTTACTCACAAACCTAATAACTTGTCTGAAGAAATGTCTATTAAAAACCCGCCAAGATCCTTCATACTTGGAATTTTTTTCCATGTGAGCATATTCAAGTTTGAGGTGCTACCCATTATAGTAGAGATGCCAAAACAAATACCGTAGAAACAATGAACAACTAAAGAGTTACGAAAAAAATATAAAAGTGAAGTTTTATAATGAAGAGTTAAATGAAGTTATGAGATCCAGATAATAGTTAATAATGTATCTTTGCTATTACTCTCTACTTTTTAAAAACTAGCAATCGCATGTGTACAATGCAATGTGAACGCCGAATGGTATATGTTATTTGATTTAGAGGGGTAGTTAACTATTTGGGTGAAATTGTGTTAGTGTTGCAACGTGTTTGAGACGGTGATTGCATCGGTTTTTTGGTTAGTTTTTTTGTTGAAAAAGCCTTTTTTGTATTGTCGTTAATATGTTGATAAGGAGTGTGATACTTCAAGCCAACAAGTTTGTATTATTGTACATGAATGAAAATGTCCTTGTTGTATACAACACATTTCTCATTAAGCCTTGATGTTCTTGCATATTCAGGGTCAATGTAGCCAATGGTAACCATAACATAGGTGCAGGTGTGGGTTTTGGCCGAGGAAATGTACTTGGCAATGCCAAATTCTGACAAATGTGCCTTAAAATTATCATCCAAAAGAATGTTATAAGTCTTCACATCCCTATGAACAATGCATGGGCTACAATCATGATGAAGATATGCTAATCCTTTTGTAGCACAATTAGTAATCTTTAGCCGAGTGTCCCAGTCTAGCTTTTGTCTTCTTTTATGATTCTATACGAAATTAAAAAATACACTTGTTAGATTCTTCAACAATCCATTTTAATTAGAAGGTTAGATATTTATTGGATTCTTATGAATCTACAATGTACAGATCCATTTTTCTTCATTATGATCAGTCAAACATTTCATCTTTAAGCATTATTTTCAAAGGTACACAAAGACAAAACATCAAAATGCAATCGCCAACTTCTCACTATGGTGGGAGAGGAATAATTTTTTTCCTCCTTGTCCACATCAATCAGTCCATGATTTGAATGGGAAATATCCTCCTGCCTTCATCTCCCAATACAATTCGTCCAACTTTGCATAAATCACCTGTGTTTGTGGATGTGATGTGTCTCCTACACAGAAAGCATGTACCATTTTATGGCCTTCAATCCAACTACACCCAGGTTTCTTTTGAATTCCTCTATCTTTCATCAATCTTCTTATCATTTGAACCTCACTCCACCTGCCCACTTCTGCATAAATGTTTGACAGAAGAACATAAGTTGCAGTATTTTGAGGATCCAGCTCAAAAAGAAGAGTCGCTGTAAATGATCCTAACCCTATATTCTTATGTGCTCTACAGGCACCCAACAAACATTTCCACACAACGACCATGGGTTTAATTGCCATTTTGATGATAAAATTTAGAGATTCCTCAAGATAGCCAGCACGGCCAAGAAGGTCAACCATGCACACATAATGATCAATTGTAAATGCAATGCAATAATAGCCACTCATGCGACTGAAGTAATTACAGCCCTCATCCACTAAACCTGCATGGCTGCATGCTAATAAAACACAGGTGAAGCTTACATGGTCAGGGTCTGTTCCAGAGTGTTTCATTACTTCAAAGAGTTTGAGAGCATCCTTGCAAAGGCCATTTTGTGCATATCCTGCAATTATGGCATTCCACGAGACTAAATTTTTCTGAGACATTTTGTCAAACAGCTCACGTGCCTTGTGTATGCTTCCACATTTTGCATACATATCTACCAGAGAATTTGCAACTGCAACATTTGATAAAAATCCACTTTTGATTATGCTTTGATGGATGCTTGTAGACTGTTGCAAAGCTCCTAACTGAAATAAATTACTTTCAAGGCAGTTGAGAGAAATGAGTGAAATGCATACATTCAATTGATGTGTGACAGTGTCTTCTTGATTTGTGAAGGTAGCCCAGGGAGCACCATTGTCAATTGCATATGCATTGTGTGTTGTGAGAAATGAGTACTTATTGAATGGCAGTGAAGCGTTCTAAGAAAACAAAACTCGAATTACTTCTTTGTAGAATCATCAAAATCAAAACCAAATCTTGATAAACAAAAAGTTTTTGAGATTTCCACATGAGAATATATTCTTCTTGTTTTTATCTGGATTCAATAGTGTAAACATGTTTATTACTGTAGCTGAATTCAGATAAAAACAAATATATATATATATAGAAAAACAAAAAGAATAAGACTTGTCTAGTAGAATACTAAATAGCCTTTATCTTTAATTTATGAATAACAAAGTTTTCTAGGGTTCAAACCCTTGACCTGTGGAGAGGTAATGAAGGATACATTGTCGATTCCCCCATTCATCAAAAGAAAAAAACAATGTTTTCCATGGTAATTTGATAAATTAAATAACAGATCTCATTAAAACAAGGAGGATAATTACCACAATTTTAAATGGACTTGTTGCTTGTTCATGAATACACCTCAAATTGCTAAGCTCACACGAGCTGCAGTAAATTCCAGATGCATAATCACTATCGCTCGCACAGGGATCTAAAAGCTGAAAAATTCTCCCCAAATTTCATAAAATTAATACAAAGTGTACTCTCTACATTCAATTTTAAGCTGAAGAATTCTCCCCAAAATTTCACAAAAATTACATACAGTGTGCACTCTACATTCAATTTTAAGCTGAAGGATTCTCCCTGAATATCACAAAATTAACGGAAAGTATACGCTCTACATTCAATTTTAATTTGAACAATTCTCCTCAAATTTCACAAAATTAACACACTGTAACACACTGTAAACTCTCGATTCAATTGTAATGAACCCTACAATGTACCAGAGCTACTTTTATAGTTACGTAGCAACTGCCCAAACAAGCATTAATGCAACACAAAAAAATCAAAAGCAAAAGCAAGAGTAAGAACATAGGTTTTATAATAGGTTGTACAATGCAATGTGAAGGCCGAACGGTATAAGTTATTTGTTTTAGAGGGATAGTTATTAGTTTTTTTAGTTGATGTTGACAAGGGGTGTGATTGATTTTGGTTGTGTAGAAATATAGATGAACCACTTCATTTAAAAAGCGCAAACATAAGGTCTATGCTTTAAAACAATTCAATATGCAAAAAGTGATATAATTTACAAATCTTTAGATGCAAACAACTATACATTGCATGGTTCTTTCTCGACATTTGAAAACTATAGATTTCCCAAAACCTCGTCCTTGGTGTGAGATTTCCCAAAACAATTGTCCTCGTGTGAGATCACCCAAAAACTCACCCTTGACTTGAGATCACCCAAAAACTAGAAATATCTCGCATCAACAAACACAAGATCCAACAACACACTACTACACATATGATTCACCCCTAGGGTCTACCTCCCTTTCCTAGTTGTCATGCTTCACATTACAATCACTTCACACTTCACATGGTCGCTTGTTCACTCGTGAGTGCTATCGACTACACTCCTCTCTAGATTACAAGGTACACATATTTTATCTACTTTATGTTATCGAGTATTCACTCAACAACATAAAGTGGGGGAAAATGTAGACAAAAATCTATGCACTTGGGTACATTTCTAGGTCCTAAAACATACTAATGTATACATGATTCCTAAGCAAGAAAACTAGTGGTTAAAACTCCTTTTGGCCTTTTTGTTGCTTTATCTCTTACATTTTACTGGCTTTACACATCTTATAGTTCTATCGGCACTTAACTGATTTACTTTTAATGGCCTCAAACACTAGTGCCCATTTAGGATAGAAGCGCCAGGCGCTCCTATCCCTCTCTTTCTTCTTCTTACTCTTTTGGATCCGTTTTGCTTCTTGCTCACGTTTTAACACTTTGGGTTGGCCTTTTAGTTGTGAATTACGAAATTCAAATAAGGGAGTCATATATATACTTAGTTACTTCTTATAAATAAGGGTCCAAACACTATAAACATTATCTATCACCAGCTAATCTTTCACAAAGGCACAAGGGCACTACAAAACTACATCTAGCACATTCATACAAGGGAAAAGGGCTATGTTGATCTACATACACTGCATAGGAGGGGAGTTCATTCTATTCCATCAAACACATTTTTCATACTCGAGACAAATCTAGATCTAGCCTACTATCATCGTGCAACTTGCCTGCACAATGGAAACCTAGGACATTGATACACACACACACACACATGAAGAACTCCATGGAGTCCGAGATGTAGTGCATTGCTCTTCGCTTGTAAGTTCACTCTTTAGGTGACCGCTCTCAATCCGACTTCCCATTATACATGTTTTTTTGTTAGATTTCATGTGGTTTGTGGGCATGTAAATATATTCATTTGTTTTTTAGGTTATATGTATGACTAGTAACCTAACAACGACAAAAAGTGAAAAATAAAGAAGATCTTCCAACCCAAAAAGACCATATTTTGAGCATCTAGGAAGACATCAATGCCCAAATCAGTCATTAGCGTATGGGTTGCTCTTGTCCTCCTATGGGAATTTCTATCCTATACATTCCTAGGGTTACGAACCCTCATCGAGCCTTTGACAATATTGTCTACATCTTGTTCCAATAGGTACAAAGTCTCGGCCATTCTCAAAGTTACATGTAATCAGCTAAGTCATCTTTCTCCTTCATTTTCTTAGAGTGTTATATCCTTGAATGCTTATTGTTTACACATTACTGTACTTAATTAGTTAAATATCATTTGTTATAGTAAGCTACTTTGAAATACAGCTTTAATTCAAATTAGATTACATCACATGCAATGAAGCTCTCATAATAGATTGATTGCCATCCAAACCCTAGTTGTGGATGAAGAGTTCTCAGTAAAAATTAGAAGGGTTATAGAACCCCCATGCACCATTGATGTTGGCACTAATCCTCAAAGGCCTCAAACCATATGTCATTTTCCACTTAACATGTGGAATTTAGATAGATCAATCACATTTGGCATTTGTTTTAACCATACTTGCTTTGACTTGGATCTTGCTAAAACACTTGAAGAGAGGATGTTTGGATTCTTGTAAATGAGAAATATGGCTACCTTAACCTGGTTCATATCTTCGATTTGATGTGGGTGTTTCCCCAATGACTGTAGATGTGCAGCTCCAATAGTTAGGAGCTTTGGATGCCTTTAACAAGTGTATGAAGTGAGGTCTCTAGTGCATTTCCTCATGAGTTCTAGGTTGGCAAATGAGGTAGTGTTTACTTGCTTATATAGGGTTTCATAGATGATTTATCTAAGAAAGGTCAACCCAACAAGTATAAGACCCAACAAAATATTTAAATTTTAAAGTGTAGCTGGAAGACATGTCACCAAAGACCATACAAAGAGGTGAGGATCAGATGGTACGGTCCTAACCAGATCTGTACAAAAAACCATGAATAGGAGCAGGAACATGATGAATGAAGTTTGCATTGGTAAAAGGATGTATTTATATAGATTTTATGCATTGAATTCTTGGGATGTATCGACATGTCAATGTGTAAAGATAAACAACCTAAAAATGGACCTCTCGAAAGCCCTAAGTGGGAATGGAGAAGTTGTGTCCAAAGATAGCAAGAGTACATAGTCAAATAAAGGGTTTCCAAAGTGAAAATACCAAATTTGAGTGTCTATACCCTCATCCCACAATTCTTACTATATTGCACACTAGTTTCATCATAGTTCCTTATTCTTATAGGTCCATATTGCTCTATATTTTATATTGCGTCCAAGATGTCATAAAATGTGAAAACTATGTTAGGCCTAAGCATGACTGGGATGTCATGATCTATGCCTTCTGCAGTCCTTTAAGAAACATCTCGGTGTATTTTTCATAACCTTGTCGACCAAGATATTCCAGGAAAACAATCTTTAAATGGAGTAGACCAACTTTCGCATATGTGTGTCATGTGAGCCTTCAATGAATTGATCTACAACCCATGACCCATATTCAGCCTCTTCTTGATCTGTTAATATGGTGGTTGATCCTTTGTGCTTGGTGGTTGTGATATCATTCATCCAGTTAGACAATGAACCCGTTGAGACACCCCACTTATTTTGTAGCATCTCTTATGGGAAATCTATTATCCTCAACATCTTTGGTTGATCCTCCCATGTCTTTAGTCATCCAATCATTTCTAAAGAAAACCTTCTTTGATGCAGATGCAAGATTTCCACCGACATGAACATTAACCTTAATTTATGGTGTTGGTTTAGCTTTGGTTCTTCACGTGGATTAGTTTGCATTTTTTGTTTTTGATTTTCTTTAGCAATCTCTTCCTCGTAGTCGGTATATAATCTAGTTTCACACCCATTTTTTATGGTTCATCCATGACCTCCCCCTCTCCTATTGAACACCGTGATTGTAAGAAGTAAAATAAGATGAATTTCCATCTTTACAATGTTTGTAAGAAAATGTAGATTCAACGCACATTCAATAATTCAATTATATATACAACTAGTTAGTATAATATTAAGCGTGTATATTCATGAACTAATTGGGTAGATATGTACACTAAAAACATTGTTTTAATATTGGTATATCCTACATATGTACTCATTGCATGAAAATCACAGAGAAAAGATGAAAAATATTTACCGTAATCCAAGCTCACCTAATGACCAACTTGGTGATTTAAAACAAATAACAATATATTCAATGTGTGAAAGCATTATACAAAATGACAATATTAGTGGAGTATATTCAATGTGCATTCAATCATTCTAGTGTATATTGAACTAATTAATACAATATTAGCCATATATATTCAAATGTTTTGTAAATAATAGTTTAGCATGCATACATGAAACTACCAAATTTTTGACATTGAATACATTGTACCAATTGAGTTAGTGCTTTGAATGGAAGATTAAATTTTAACATGAACTAAAATAACTCAATATATACTTGAAAAATACATTTGTAATCATGGTATTGCTTGCATGAATGTGCGCATCGCAAGAAACCTTGGCTCTTAAAAGGATGGTTTACAATAATTATTTGGCCACCTTAGAGAATAAGTATAGTAAGTATATTCAATGTATTTTAGTCATTTTAGTGTAAAGGGAGATGCAATAGATTTTTAGCATGTTGTAGTTACACAATTTTTTAGATAGGGTGGGGTGTATTCAATTAACATAAGTAAAGGTATATTCAATCATTTCAATGCATATTCATAGTTTGAATGTAGAGTACAAAATGAAAAACTTATAATTGTATATTCAATGTACGTCCAAAGGATTCTAGTGTATATTCAATGCATGTTCAAGAATTCTAGTGTATATTTAGCCAATTAGTATAAAAATGACAAAATTACAACCGTATATTCAATGCATGTTTAGTAATTTTAGTGTATATTAAATGAATGTTCAATAATTCTAATGTATATTCAATCGCTTAATATAAATTTAACCATGTATATTAAGATATTAACTCGCCTAAAAGCACATCACTTATGTATATTCGATATTCTTTAGTTATCACGGTAAATTGGTATTTGATGTAAATTTAAATATTCAATGTATATTCAAACATTCCTTAACTATTATGGTAATTGATACTCAATGTAAATTCAAACATTTGAAGTATAATCAAACATTTTTCCATATTCAAACATTCTTTACACATGCGTAAGGTTATTGACACGTACCTCTTGAATTTGTGGTCTACCTAAATATCCAATTCGGTCTTTGTGAATTCTAGTCTCGCCAATTTTGATCTCTCACAATTTGTCAAAGAAATCGTTGGGTATCCTTATTCATCCAATTTATAATGATCAATCCCATTAGAATTCAATTTTTGTAATTTTGGAGGGATTATAGAAATTTTGGAGGGATATTTGAAATTAGGCATTTTCTAGAGAAATGGCGAGTCTAGTAAAAAAAATTGTTGCAGGGGTTGGCTTTAGGGGAAGGTGCAAAACAAATGCATGTATGTACATAAAGTTGAGGTAGTTGGACTCAAAGTTTGGGGTCAAAAGACTATTTTTCAATACAAAAATGTTTTCAATGTGAATATAACATCTTCAATAGATGTGCATTTATTTCTATAATGTTGGAATTGTACTTAAATTTGGGGATCAACATTGTCAATGTGAACAAATCTTCTCCTATAAATAAACATTGTAGTTTTTTTGTATGTACAAAATAGCACTTTTAAAGCTAATATTGACATATGTTTTTTTTTAACTTACCTCAACAAATGAGACCTCAAACACAATAAATATTTTTATGTTCCCAATGTGTCACTTTTGAATGTATTGTGTGGGTGAATGTTTGTGTTAAATTTAAAAACAAATCAGCCCAAATCTACTCATTTATTAGAACCCAACATTAATATTAAAGAAATAAAATGTATCTACTTAATGGACTCCACACTCACAAAAAGGTGATCACGTACATATTCAACTAGTACATGTTATATTTTTATAAAATAATTAAAAATCAAGTAAAACATTATAAAGTTTGTTCAAATGCTTGGTGATTAACTTAAAACTACTTCATGGTTGCTTGAGGGTGGTTTTTTCCCATACGGTTTTTCCTCACAACAGCTTTGTGTTCCTCCTCATGGCGCTTTTCTACAAGGTATTCCTCACGATTTATCACGACCTTTCCTCACATCTGCATGGATTTAATGCTAATGGACGCTACCAACACTCAACAGAGCATACAATTTTATTCTCAAATTCCATCTTCTTTGTCCCGATTTTAGATTCCACAAATATCTAATATTTTGCAAATAGACAACTTAGATTGGTGGTAGATATGGTTCAAGTTCGATCTACCAATCGACACTGGAAGTGTAGAATTTAGTTATCTTGTGGTGTTTCGAATGTTATTTGTGTAGTAGTACCAAGAGATGCATTTATGAATAAACTAACACTTAGCACCAAAAGAGGTGTAATGTTATGCCGATAGATAAATGTGATATGTGTGGTAAGGAATGCAAGGTTTGTAAATTTGTAGAAGTAATTCTAAGGTGCACGTAACCCACGACATCAAGGGTGTCTACTACCACCGCCACCTTTGACAACATCGGGAATGTAGCCCAAGTTAAATACGGAGATTGGGGTGTCACCATTATTCGCATATTATATTGGTGGGAGGAAAAATCTATTGCAAAATCACCCCTATTGACATAAAGAGCATGGTAAACTATGACCATATTTAAAACT
Source organism: Taxus wallichiana var. yunnanensis (assembly GCA_018340775.1). Taxonomy (NCBI): domain Eukaryota; kingdom Viridiplantae; phylum Streptophyta; class Pinopsida; order Cupressales; family Taxaceae; genus Taxus; species Taxus wallichiana. The sequence continues at coordinate 28,401,797 of CM031242.1, read as the reverse complement.
TCATGATACCATATGCCACATATCAATGAGAAACAAAAAAATATATTTAAAATTAATAATTTAAAATATGAGGGTTTGTAGAGTTGTGGAAGCAATTTCAAGATGAATCGACGAATTATGTTTGACTTGAGTAGTAAGGCACAAAAGGTTTGTGTAATCTTCATGGCAATTCGAGATGCCCTGAGAGGCATAGTTGACCTCGCTATGAAGAAGGAAACAAACATATGTATCCCGAACCCAATCAATCATTATCTTAGTGAGAGTGCTACCTCCAAAGGCAACTTTACCCCATCGACACAAGGATCGTGATATATTACCGCAAACTAGGCTAGCCAATTAAGGGGGATTAATTTTTTGACCGAATACGGGTTTTTAGAGTCATGGAAGAAATTCCAAGGTGTAACAAGCCCGCAACACTAAGCATAGTCACCACCACGGTATCGCATAAATCTAAACACAAAATTTGGGGTGTCACAATTATTGACGTACTATATTAGTGAGAGGACCACCTCCGTTGTCACACCCTTATTGACATAAGGATCACGATAAACTTAAAACCGTAATTTTAAATCGTGTGAAATTGGTGGGAAAAGTTGTAAAGGGGGACTTTTAATATATTTTAATGGGAATTAAAAGTGACGGGTGCAAAGTGTGATGAATGAGTAGGACCCACCAAAGTCCATGCATATCAGTGGTGTGAGACGAGAGAAATAAATACATGTTGATGACCTATAAGTAGCCCAACTTCTCAACCACAAGTGGCAAGTGGCAAGTGGCAAGTGGCAAGTGGCAAGCGGCAAGCGGTGAAGCGGTAAGCGGCAAGTGGCAAGTGGTCGACACTCTCTTAACACGTAAACTAGCAATCGCACGCAAGGAGTGCAATGTGAACGCCAAAAGGGATTGGGGGAGTAGTGAAGAGTGGAGGAGGTATGAAGGGTCAATTTTGAATCAAAGAAATTTGTTAGCGAGAATTTAACAAAGGAGAACCATCTCGTGAAGATCAATATTTCGATCGACCTATGGTTGCGAATGGCAAGGTATGACCAATAAAACAATATATGTTTCGCTTACGAATTAAATAAAAAGTGACAACCTTGAACATAGATAAAATAAAAAAAAGTTGAGAAATATGACTTTAAAAGAATGCAAATTAAATCACAATTCTAAAGATAAACATCGTAAAGAGGCAACGTAAATCAAGTCCAACCAGGATGCAAAGGAAACCTAAAACATATGTTTGAATATGTAAACATATATACATGTGTATGAGGGTATGTGGCAACATGAATACACATCCATTTATAGAAAGAACACACATTTATAATACACTACAAGTAACCACAACACACTACAATCAAGCCTAACAAGCCGAAATTGATATTAACTAAATAAAGCGGATGTAATACCCCCAATTTTTTTGTGTGAAAAGACAATAGTTATGTAAATGCAGGTTTGTGTGTGTAAAAGACCAATATGCAAGCATATATATATATATATATATATATATATATATAATATATATATATATATATATATATATATATATCTTCACACATACTTAGTTGGTTTAAAAGAACTCGGATGATTTTTTCAGTTTATCACGATTATCTATGGATTGCATTTGAATATGAAATTCATATTTCTTAAATATTTTATAAACATTGCAAGTATTTTGACCTTCGTACGCTCCTCCAAAATCCCAAGAAGTACACTTAGTGCTAATAAGTCTGATTTATTGAGTCACAATAGTTAATATGTGATTAATCACATAAAAAATTATACAAATAGGTTGTATTGAAAATTACCGAAGGGGAGAAATAAAAACAAATACAAAGATGGTTCCAATCATCCAACTTCCAGAGGAAATGGTGTTGAAAGATGGCGAAAGTGGTTTTGCAGAGTTGGGTCAAGCAAAACCGCTATGTAAATTTGTGTTGCAACAGAGATTTTTGAAATTGCATGCTTCAAAGTTAAAATTCATTTCTACGAAATAAAATTAAACAAAAGTAAACAATCAAAGGTAAACTTCAAAAACAGGGAAATATATTAATGAACAGACCTTCATGTAATAAGCTTTTTTAACCTGTACCTCAAATGTCGTAGGACTGATTCCCAATACATCGCAGTACTCATACTCCACCATTTCACCAAATTATTAACATCGTAGGGCTTCTTTGTTGAGAGCAAAATAGGGCGAAAGAATAACAGAACAAGAGTTAATTCTTCCATCGCTTTCTCAGTCTCAAATTAAGTCCCTACCTTGCACGAGTACAGGACACGTCAACCTCATAAGCATTATATTCAGTGGGCAGGAGTTAATTCCATACACCCAAATGAATTTTGTAGTTGAATGCGGGCAGGGTCACAGGCCACCGTTAAGATGGGTGCGGTTTCAAAAAGATCAATAATGGGCATTCTCCCTCATTGAACGTCCATGTACGCTGCTACAGAAGCTGACGATAGTTGTCACACATGTTCGACGGAGGAGGTCTCTTCTCCCCTTTCGTATAGGTACGCCTTTCGGCGAAACTAATTTAGCCAAAGCAATCTTTTGTTATAATGCCATAAAGTATATTGGTATGGGGAGAGGACCCTATAACCGTGCACCTAACTTTAGGGGCACGTAGATATATGTAGGTATGTCGGTAGCATAAAAAAATTATATCATCGTGTAGTGTATGATCGTGCCATATCAACATTTTCGTTTCGCGTGTTTATTTGGAGGGAAAAGTAGTTTTTGAATTGATTTAATATGAAGAAAATCAATATAAAGCATTTGAAAGAGGGACCAATGACCGAGCGCCCTATGTGTCACATTCTCATTAACTCTTAAAAGTGTAATTAACCAAAAAGTGAACAACTATTGGTGCTTTTGTCAACAACCTATGGTGAAAAGAGATGTACATGTTTTGGTGCTTGCTCGGTTATAGGGTCCTCTCCCTATATATTTTATTCTCTTTATTACGCGCCATTCTTTGTCAAGTTAATGGGCAAGACAAAACTTGTTATGCCTAGTCATAAATTAGCTCAGGGAAGTTCAATAGTAACCTAATAATTGAAATCCAAGACTATTGAGCGGATTGAACAACATTAGATTTTGCCTCACGTGAACTTCTACAATGTTTTGGCCTAAATACATGAGACAAATGTCTAGAGAATGACCCTATTTTGCCCCCGAATACATGAGACAAAATTCCTAGAGAATGAACCTATTTTGGCCTAAATACATGAGACAACCTAGAGAATGACCCTACCATGCAATGTTGAATGCGCTTAACGCATGGTGTGGTGCGGTAATGAAGCTCCATTTATTTACTATGAATGTCACAAAATTGAAATATTGAAAGGCAATCGTAAGATGCAAACCGAATATTGAAAGGTGGCGGTAAGATGTAAATAAAAATATTGAAAGGTGCAATAAGATGCAAATAATTGGGCACGCTCAACAAAAAAATCATTATAGTTCAAAATAACAAGTACCTTTTCGAGATGTTTACGTTTTGGTAAATAATTGTTCAAAAATTATTTGATTTTCTTCATTCTTGGATTGTCAAATGCAGCTACTTATTTTGGAATGCAATAAAAAGCCCCATACATATAAGAACCGTGTCTAAACATCAAGTAGAAAAGTAGTTCCACCTTTCCTGGTTCAATAAAATATATATATATATATATATTACTCAAACTCCGCACCCGAATGCAACCTATATGATCTACAACGGTTGGGGTAGAGAATTCTCGAATAACCATGCCATAGAAATATCGATCTTTCACCTTAAATAAGTAAAACAATCGCTAAACCAATAAATAACATCTTGCTTCGAGATCCTACTCCATCAAATTTATTTCAATCTCTTCTTTGATGTATTTTTGGCCAAATAAGCACCACATAAATATGCAACAACCTCAAATTCAGCAAGATAATGATTATAAATTGTACTATGGGCAAGACATGCAAAGATGTGCTCCCATTTTACTCATATTTGCATAGAAAGGAATCTCAAGGTGACTTCATTTATAGAATGATCAAGTATGCCATCCACCATGCTCTGTGAAGCTATCTGGCATGTCTAAACTAAAAACCTTGACACCGAGTTGCTCTTAAACAACACCATGTAGACTATGCAATCTTTCAATGTTTCCTCCCAACCTTATAATCCCAACACCATGTATTGCTTCTTTTTCCATCAAGAATGATTCGAAATTGACTTCAAAGCAAAATCAATCTCTAGGAGAAAAATTATTTAGCAACATCGGTTGTTACTCATCGTCCCTGCTAATGCAATTTTCACCGGTACTCGCATCCGATCCGATATCACAGCTTGTCTCCACTTTATAAATGGTGCTTCCAATTCTAGTTAGAGGCTAGTAGCGCAGTACAAATCTCCCCAATCTATTTTTCATAGGAAGTGGTTCCCTGAAAGATAAAAAGGAAATAAGATTAAAACATTTTTTTGGTAATCAAATATCACAATTCTCAATTGAAATGAAGGCAACCTATGAGTGTTGTAATAAATGACATTTCATGAAACTCCATAAAAAAGCGATTCTGACAACTTTAGCATCAGTATCGTATAAAAAAGCAATTACAACTTTAGCATCAGATAAGAATAGAAAAGCAATATGAGAAATTGAACTCAAGACAAAAGAGTGTTGCTATGGCTAAAATAAAATTTGATCTTTATGAGATGCATACCACAAAAATCACCAAAGTTGAAGGATAAAATTGTTGGCAATACTCGGTCCATAGATTTTGGACAAAGAAAGTCATAGATACGAACAAAGTGGGCCGTTGAAATTTTAGGTTAGGAGTGAGAATGTCAAAGCTTACTTAGTTTTTTAGCAAGATGAAAACAAACAAGGATGACCGTCATAAGATTAGAAAAATATAAAAGCAATCAAATCATGAAACTCCTTAAACCATTTGCATAACATCACAATATATTTGTGATGTATAATTGAAAGGCCCTTCCACTCTTGCCTCTTGGATATTTGATTGCTAGATCACTACAATGCCTCTCATGAGTACCTCCCATGAGGTAAGTAACAACTACACGTCGAATGATTTGATGGAAAATAAATTCCCTTACCTCTTTTTTGATTTCCTTTCTCGATTACAAAATGCGCTTATGGTGCCCTAAAAGGATAAATTCTATGATTTCTAGATTTGCAAACATAACCCAAAATTTCCAAACAAAAGAAGCTCCTACCACGGCAAGGTCAAGTACTTTACAATGACTTTCAAGAACCTTGTCATGATATATAAACAAATGGGCTCCCGGAATAAGTTGTATCCTCGGGACCTAAGGTTTCATTTGGTACCTCCTACAAGGTTATTAATTAAATCTATTTTTAAGCTATAGTTCTTTGCATGATCTATTTTTTCTTTATTGAATTGCCATGTTGCATGGTTATCCTAAGCATCTTCTCTTACAATGTGGAATTTCAAAATGATCATACCCATACAATCAATACAACTCGATACATGGTGTAAAATTCTTGACCAATCAGTATCACCTAGAAGCATCGGTCTATGTTCAATTTCCTTACTCACAAACCTAATAACTTGTCTTAAGAAATGTCTATTAAAAACCCGGCCAAGATCCTTCAATACTTGGAATTTTTTTCCATGTGAGCAGATTTCAAGTTTGAGGTGCTACCCATTATAGAGAGATGCCAAAACAACACCGTAGAAACAATGAACAACTAAAGAGTTACAAAAAAATATAAAAGTGAAGTTTTATAATGAAGAGTTAAATGAAGTTATGAGATCCGATAATAGTTAATAATGTATCTTTCTTATTACTCTCTACTTTTTAAAAAACTAGCAATCGGATGTGTACAATGCAATGTGAACGCCGAATGGTATATGTTATTTGATTTAGAGGGGTAGTTAACTATTTGGGTGAAATTGTGTTAGTGTTGCAACGTGTTTGAGACGGTGATTGCATCGGTTTTTTGGTTAGTTTTTTGTTGAAAAAGCCTTTTTTGTATTGTCGTTAATATGTTGATAAGGAGTGTGATACTTCAAGCCAACAAGTTTGTATTATTGTACATGAATGAAAATGTCCTTGTTGTATACAACACATTTCTCATTAAGCCTTGATGTTCTTGCATATTCAGGGTCAATGTAGCCAATGGTAACCATAACATAGGTGCAGGTGTGGGTTTTGGCCGAGGAAATGTACTTGGCAATGCCAAATTCTGACAAATGTGCCTTAAAATTATCATCCAAAAGAATGTTATAAGTCTTCACATCCCTATGAACAATGCATGGGCTACAATCATGATGAAGATATGCTAATCCTTTTGCAGCACAATTAGTAATCTTTAGCCGAGTGTCCCAGTCTAGCTTTTGTCTTCTTTTATGATTCTATACGAAATTAAAAAAATACACTTGTTAGATTCTTCAACAATCCATTTTAATTAGAAGGTTAGATATTTATTGGATTCTTATGAATCTACAATGTACAGATCCATTTTTCTTCATTATGATCAGTCAAACATTTCATCTTTAAGCATTATTTTCAGTGTACAGAGACAAAACATCAAAATGCAATTGCCACCTTCTCACTATGGTGGGAGAGGAATAATTTTTTTCCTCCTTGTCCACATCAATCAGTCCATGATTTGAATCTGGGAAATATCCTCCTGCCTTCATCTCCCAATACAATTCGTCCAACTTTGCATAAATCACCTGTGTTTGTGGATGTGATGTGTCTCCTACACAGAAAGCATGTACCATTTTATGGCCTTCAATCCAACTACACCCAGGTTTCTTTTGAATTCCTCTATCTTTCATCAATCTTCTTATCATTTGAACCTCACTCCACCTGCCCACTTCTGCATAAATGTTTGACAGAAGAACATAAGTTGCAGTATTTTGAGGATCCACTCAAAAGAAGAGTCGCTGTAAATGATCCTAACCCTATATTCTTATGTGCTCTACAGGCACCCAACAAACATTTCCACACAACGACCATGGGTTTAATTGCCATTTTGATGATAAAATTTAGAGATTCCTCAAGATAGCCAGCACGGCCAAGAAGGTCAACCATGCACACATAATGATCAATTGTAAATGCAATGCAATAATAGCCACTCATGCGACTGAAGTAATTACAGCCCTCATCCACTAAACCTGCATGGCTGCATGCTAATAAAACACAGGTGAAGCTTACATGGTCAGGGTCTGTTCTAGAGTGTTTCATTACTTCAAAGAGTTTGAGAGCATCCTTGCAAAGGCCATTTTGTGCATATCCTGCAATTATGGCATTCCACGAGACTAAATTTTTCTGAGACATTTTGTCAAACAGCTCACGTGCCTTGTGTATGCTTCCACATTTTGCATACATATCTACCAGAGAATTTGCAACTGCAACATTTGATAAAAATCCACTTTTGATTATGCTTTGATGGATGCTTGTAGATCGTCATTGCAAAGCTCCTAACTGAAATAAATTACATTCAAGGCAACTGAGAGAAATGAGTGAAATGCATACATTCAATTGATGTGTGACAGTTGTCTTCTTGATTTGTGAAGGTAGCCCAGGGAGCACCATTGTCAATTGCATATGCATTGTGTGTTGTGAGAAACGAGTACTTATTGAATGGCAAAGTGAAGCGCTCTAAGAAAACAAAACTCAAATTACTTTTTGTAGAATCATCAAAATCAAAATCAAATATTGATAAACAAAAAGTTTTTGAGATTTCCACATGAGAATATATTCTTCTTGTTTTTATCTAGATTCAATAGTGTAAACATGTTTATTAACAGTAATGAATTCGTATAAAAACAAATATATATATATATAGAAAACAAAAAGAATAAGACTTGTCTAGTAAAATACTAAATAGCCGTTATCTTTAGTTTATGAATAACAAAGTTTTCTAGGGTTCAAACCCTCGACTGGGTGTGGAGAGGTAATGAAGGATGCATTGTTGATTCCCCCATTCATCAAAAGAAAAAAAAAAACAATGTTTTCCATGGTAATTTGATAAATTAAATAATAGATCTCATTAAAACAAGGAGGATAACTACCACAATTTTAAATGGACTTGTTGCTTGTTCATGAATACACCTCAAATTGCTAAGCTCACACGAGCCGCAAAGAAAATTCCGATGCATAATCACTATCGCCGCACAGGATCTAAAAGCTGAAAAATTCTCCCAAATTTCATAAAATTAATACAAAGTGTACTCTCTACATTCAATTTTAAGCTGAAGAATTCTCCCCAAAATTTCACAAAAATTACATACAGTGTGCACTCTACATTCAATTTTAAGTTAAAGATTCTCCCTGAATATCACAAAATTAACGGGAAAGTATACGATCTACATTCAATTTTAATTTGAACAATTCTCCTCAAATTTCACAAAATTAACACACTGTAACACACTGTAAACTCTCGATTCAATTGTAATGAACCCTACAATGTACCGTGAGCTACTTTTATAGTTACGTAGCAATCGCCCAAACAAGCATTAATGCAACACAAAAATCAAAAGCAAAAGCAAGAGTAAGAACATAGGTTTTATAATAGGTTGTACAATGCAATGTGAACGCCGAACGGTATAAGTTATTTGTTTTAGAGGGATAGTTATTAGTTTTTTTAGTTGATGTTGATAAGGGGTGTGATTGATTTTGGTTGTGTAGAAATATAGATGAACCACTTCATTTAAAAAGCGCAAACATAAGGTCTATCCTTTAAAACAATTCAATATGCAAAAAGTGATATAATTTACAAATCTTTAGATGCAAACAACTATACATTGTATGGTTCTTTCTCGACATTTGAAAACTATAGGTATTTGTATGCAGATATAATGAAGAAGACATTAAAAATGTGTTGTTTTTGGTTTACATAAAGAAGCAAGCAATAATAAAAAGGAAAAATTGAATATGTATGTTGAAAAGTGTTATTTTGTAAGTGTTGAAATATAGATGAGCCACTTCTTTTAAAGGTATCATGTCTTCATTTCAAACTTGTTACAAATTCGTACATATACAATTTCAAATCTTATATTATGAGTGATAGCATTTTGCGGACTATTTTATTTGAACTTAACATGAATACATGAAGGCTTCCGCGCATGTGTAGATTTTATATCATGAGTGGTAGCTTTGTTGCCAACATTTAATGAAATAATTGATTTGGGATTGTTGGGAGTCAGGACACACATTCAAGGCATGGTCATGTATGATTAGTCTAAGTGATTTACATCTACATGATCCTCCTGATATCCTCACACCCCTCACAAGACTTATAGCTTATAGTCTTGACAAGAGTGTTTTATGTTTTCTTGTGATGTGTGGGTTGATATGAATAATGCATTTGAGAATTTGAGAGAGCAAAAATATCAAATTCATACAAAAGAGGGGCCAAATTCAAAGATCCTTCATAGTGAGGACGCCCTTTCAAGAATCTCCCACTATAAGCCACATAACGGAAGGGTCATTGAAAACAAACCCTAGAATTTTAACGCTAAAAAATCCGAGAAAGTTTAGGAGAACAAGATTAAAAGAGCTATAAAATTGTACTTACCGAAACTGAAAGTCACATATGATCAACGTCATGGATCCAAAACTATGACTTCTTGGGTGTTCCAACCCATCAACTGTGCTATGGAATCCTGAATAATCAAAACATTGAAGTAAAAACGAATACCTTAATGGAATTAAATATTGAGACAATATTAGAGATGATAATCGAATGAAATGTCTCACATTGAGACAATAAAAAGTTGTATATTATCTCAAATATTGTCTCAAAGTGGGTGTCTCTAATTATTGTCTCTCTAGAGACAATATAGATTAATACATATTTTGTCTCTTGAGAGACAATATCATTTGTGTCTCTTGAGAGACAATATCATTTTTGTCTCTCTAGAGACATTATGAATTATAATTTTGTCTCTCTAGAGACATTACAAATTTTAATTTTTTTCTCTTTAGAGACATTACAAATTTTAATTGTCTCTAGAGACAATACAAATTTAATGAATAAAAAATTGGAATTTCAAGAATAAAAACTAATCAATTAATTTCTTCTAGTGTAATCAATAAATACATACCATCAATGACACTAGAGCAACTTGGTAATCAATATTATAAATAAAAACATTTTTTGTTGAGTGTTTTGTGCCCACAAATGGGTCCACAAACATTTTATTAATATCAAAAAGTGAAAATACAAAAGGGTGCCTAAATGTTGTTAACCCTTGACAAAGAATGCATAACAAATAATGATAAAATTTATATATCCTAAAAGTGCATTGTTTTTTAGAATAAAAAGGGGTTCTCATTCGGGACCCTCGCCCGTGCTATTTCAACAAAAAACATTGATTACATAGGTATCCTTGAACACAATGCCTTGGAAGAAATAATGAAGTGAATAGAAGAAAATATGCAGAAGAATATGGTAGAGTAGAGATGAAGGGCGTGATCTTGCATTCTAATATTCCATCCAACATTCAATATTGGATTCCAGATTTTTCAATCATCATCTAACCTTTTCAGATAACTTGTTTTCGCATAGGGTTGCCTTCTCGTTACTTAGGTACAATTAATTTTATACTACAATCAAACCAAGCTTCAATGTTTTAGAAGACTCTATCGGGGGTATTCCATTTGTTGAACTTGTCAGCAAATATAAGTTTCGCATCATAATCAATATATCCCTACAAATATATAAGTTCGAACAACAAACAAATAACAACATATTAGATTAAAATTAATGGCCAATAGGATAGGAATGAGGCCATAAAAATTTAAAAAAAGGAATAAAATAAATGAGAATTTACCATCAATTGAAAATTTAAATAAAGGCATTAATTCTTCTAATAAATAGGCATAAAAAACTTACTTGGTATCCACTAACATTGTAGTTAAAGGGGAAAACATATGGGTTAAGGATGTCACCATAAACTGTTGACTTGTCTTGATTATTTGAAGTGGAAAGAGAAGTGCTTCCAACCACAAAAATGATAACAAATTGTGACTACACTTCTATGTTCATAAACTATTATTCAAATTGATCCATTGTTTCAAACATATTTTGAAGATTCATGCTCACAAATACAGTATTGAATGCCCTAACAAACGGTAGCAGCTTCATCGTCCTTCATCATGTTGAATCATTTTATGATCTTTATCCTTCATCTATCATGGAAAAATGGAGAACTATTTTCTGTGGGCTTGCATTTTTTCTTCTTGGAGGGAACACTCTTATATTTGTAGTCAGCACTTATTATAATATTCAATATATCAGTTGCAAAATGCAGCAATCATGTTACTGATTGATTTTCTTCCCTGGGTAGACATTTGGACTTCCTATTTTCCTACTATTCTTAGTACTTTCAGGGGTTTGTAGGTTTATAACAACATCAATCACTCTCTTCAAGTTGGAGGTTATTCATAGTTTCACAAGTATGTCCATCTTTTCAATGAGAATGTTAATTAGGACACATCCATGTTGTCTCTATGACAAGAAACATCTTCATTTGTGGTGTCCATATTTCTTTGTAAAGCATATAATTTGAAACTTCTTTATAAGAAACTGGTTAGGAAGGTAGCATATTTCAATATGCCAGCAGAGGAAATAGATAAACATAAACAAGGTTGTGGCCAATTGAGTAAGTCACTCTACAATATCTGTTAATTTCCTCAGCTACAAAAAACTTCTGCATTCATTAATTCGTGCACTGAAAGGAGTAAAACACACTTTAAAGAAAATAATTCTAGTTTAAAGAGAGATTTTCTATAAAATGGAAGATAAATTCATGTGTTTGTGGAATTGACTGTTTATATTCATGCTTCCCTCTCTTCTTTGAGTTTATACGATAGATCAGGTGTGATTGGACTGACTAAAATCAAGGGTAATTATAAGCATTTTTACACAAATAAACAATGTATGGCCATTTCTAAAATCCTCTGCTCTAGAAGTTGTTCCAACACTTAGAGCATATGAAAATGCATTTGTAATGATAGGATGAGAAGATGAAGAATATCAAAAAATAACTAAAATGCACAGATGAATTCATAGGAAATGTTTCATGAAGATAATACAAAAGTAGAATTTAGGGATAGTATAAAGAGAGAGTACTCTTAATCAACTACTCGTGGAAATGAGAAATGGATGTAGAAATCATGTGTTCACATAGTGTCCACTGGAATTAGGCCCTCAATGGTGCAGTTAAGGCCAATACTTGTGCTCCATATTCATCATTGCTAACCTAGACTCGCTTTACTAATCAATGGATGTAATTGGTCTAGTTTGGTGTGGAGGCCATCCAAATGCCCTTGCTTTAATATATACCGATTAGAGAATTACATGATTAATAGAATGCCCATATGAAGCGTGTAATATTGGTATCTCTTTATTTATAATATTGCGAGAGATTCTTGACATCTAAATGGACCGAGGCTTTCAAAATATTTTAGATAATTGCGAGTGTGATAGTGTACGCTTTATATCCTAATTTCTATGAAATGATGAGGAAAAAAGCACTCAAAAATGATGATGTATAAGAGGTGGAACCATGGAAGCTATGTCCAAAGTGTGAACATGTGGTTGAGATCTCTTAGGGTTGCTTTCATATGGTCTGCAACTGTAAATGCAAATTTTATTATGTTTACAAGAAGTTGAATGGATAGATAGGATGAAAGTATATGAATGTGACTTGAGGATAGTGGAATACATTATCTGACTTGATTGAACCACTTCTAGGTGATGAATCATTTAAAATTAAATGGGGATAACTTCTACAACGATTTCCTGATAATGATAATACCAATTTCCTGAACTATTTGTGATGAATAAGCTAAAAATGTAGAAAGCACATGTTCAAGACACAAATATACTTAGTGGAGCATATGTGTGATGAATATGCAACAAATATAAGCACATAGAAGATGTGAACTATTTGAAAAATGTGTATGGATAGGTGTTAAGTTAATTTCCAAAATGGGATCCGAATCCAGAGCATGCAAAAGAGGACAAGCTTTGACGGAAAACCATGATGTTTGTGAGCAAACAGTCTTAGGTGTAAATTTCAGGGAAGCATTTTGTCAAACAGTTCGCGTCCTCCAATCATATTCGTGAAAAAGGCCTCAGATAATTTTGAGAAAATGCATTTTGCAGATGTAAATCCAATTTCACATTCTTTGAAGCATCTTCTAACTTGTGCAACATACAAGTTTTTAACAAAATTCTTAAATGTTTCATTCATTGATTTGAAAGATGATCATCAGTAGTTGTGGTCAGCGATGGTTATGCCTGGGATTTTCAAAAAGCTGAAGGAGAAGTCTACTAGTGATTGGTATAGCTAAAATAACATGTAATATCAGTCATGTGCCTTCCAAATTAAACACTCGGCCGAGCTTTGGATGACTGTGAATACTGACATGCATAGTATTCAAGTTACTCATGCCTTAAAAATAAATGATGACATGAATGGCCGTGAATCATGATAGAGATTATTTCCTAAAAAGTGACATAAATGGATCTTATTATGAATAATTAAAAAAAATAGAATAGGAACTCACCAGAGCCACTATGCCGTCGAGTCCCATTCCTTCAAAAAACTGGTGAAAAGCTAGAACCCCAACAAGAGGGCCGATTGTGCACTTGTTCTGAGACATTCCGAGAGTGATCCCAATTATAACCAAATGAAATATGATCCCAATCTCCAAAATATCTTCATACTGAACAATACTTCATGGTTTTATGGGACATTGTGATCTAAATACTTCCTGCAGTAAATCTGACTCTGTTCTCTTTCTCCTTCCTTGTAGATGCGCCATAGAAGTTGCACACTAAGAGCATAGTTTTTTTATTCTACATTTGTAATGTCAGTTTTCTCGGATTAATAGGGACTCAAATTTTATTTCATGCCACTAAATGGAAGTTCTTTTTCTCATTTACACCTTGCCAAATGAAAGTACACATAATTTACTCCATCTCATTCTCATATTCTACAACCAAGAATACAATCACGGTTATCGAACACAGAAAAAATTGTCAATGCATATCACGCTTTACACGATCTAAAAACACTTAACATACTCCGCTTTGAGACAACTGCAATAGCATATGTACAATGCAATGTTAACACCGAATGGTATATGTTATTTGATTTAGAGGTATAGTTATTACTTTTGTAGTTGATGTTGATAAGGGGTGTGATTGATTTTGTAAGTGTAGAAATATAGATGAAGCACTTCGTTTAAAGGTTCTATCTACATTTAAAAATTGTTACAAATTTGTACATATACATTTCTAAATCTTATATCATGAGTGGTAGCGTGTTATGGGCATTTTTTTGCAAATCTTATATCATAACAAAAGTGCAAGTAATATTCATTTATTTTCTTAATAGTACTTTCAATCCACATAGTAGTAGGAGACAATGGTATGTTAATGTCAAAGGAAATACAACAGTTTTCTTTTAAAGCGAGGAAAAAGAGGGAAACATAGATATGGAATAACTAACATAGTGTTGATAGTTCAAAGTATAGAAAGGAATGGATGAGGGTGTAAAGTTTGAAGGGACAGATGTGGTAGAAATATTTGTGTAAAGAAGGTTACGAAGGAGATGCAATGCCATCCGCTTTCTTTGAATTGAGGATGACACATTTCAATATGTTGATTCCACAATATGTCTCTTTTTTCAGGGAAAGTGTGAAGTAGTATTCGTTGTTGATGACATTGCTTGTAATTTCACTATTCGCATCTTTGTCTATAGACAATAGGTGGAGGTTGTTAGCTGCAACACCCATGATTGACTCAGTTATCTCATCAAAAGCAATAACTGATTGAAGTTCCCCTGTTGGGTCCTTTAGATCGATCCTGAGTGCATATCTATACTCATAGTTATGAACTTGTATGTTGCAACTTGAACAAAACCATGAACCATTTCCATGCTCTCGCACTTTTTTCCTGCATTGTTTGTCACCTTTTTGAAGAGGACATGCTGTGTTAAAAAAATTGTCCATACTGATATTTGTGATTTCTTTGAATCGAGGATGACATATTTCAATTTGTTGATTTCGTGGTATGTCTCTTTTTCAAGGAAAGTGTGAAGATTCATTGCTGATGACATTGCTTGTAATTTCACTATTTGCATCTTCATCTATGACAATAAGTAATCGTGCTATTATCACCGTATAGGTTTCACACAAGATTTATTTTACCATTAGGTTGGGAAACAAAAGTTATTAATTGTTTTATGATTGTATTTTAAAACTACTGAATATGGCTAGTGAAAAGGAGGCATTTCATCAAACACGTCGGGTGCCCTGTTCTAAATCTCCCATTCTGCAGGTTTAGCTGGGAGGATGCTGGAAAAGATTGTGGAGTCCACATGTACCCTTGCCGATTGTATTATTCATAAAGATGTGAAGGCCTTTCGAACACAACCATTTTTTTCATCTCATGTGATAAATGAAGTTCATGAGGTCACATTTGTTTTAGGCATTTAGTCAAACAATTTGCATGGCACCACTTTGTGTGATGGAGGACATGAGAACTGGTAGACAATGGACACCTCCGACGAATAATCTTCCAATGATCCACTACCATGGCTTTGATTGAAAATACATCTGAAATGTTTGAATTTTATGTGGCTTTGATTGAAAATTTGTCTGAAATGTTTGAATTTTATCTCAGGAGTTGTCTCCGTGTCAAATGGCTCACGGAGGTTTGCCTCTTTTTCGGGCTTATAACGACTTCTGTAAATTCCATAGTGTCCCTACAGCCAACTATCATGAGACCACCGACTACCATAAATGACATTAAACTCGTAGCAGAGCAGATTACGAAAAAAGGTTTGCCAAGAAGAAATTTAATTGTGTTTAAAAATGTTCATATGACCATCAAATTTAACATATTGGGCGAAACGACCGGAAAGGGCTTTCCCATAGGAGTGAAGTTTTATAATGAAGAGTTAAATGAAGTTATGAGATCCGATAATAGTTAATAATGTATCTTTGTTATTACTCTCTACTTTTTAAAAAATTAAACAATATAATGATTTATTAGTTTTACTAAATGCAATTCCATAAGAAAGTTATAACATGACATTAAGCAAATAACAAATGTTGGGAACATCACAAAACATGATACATACACAAATAAACACTAAGGCTAAGTTAAAAGTTTTAAAAACATTAAACAGATATAACATTGATGTGTATTTTACTATTTAGTTTACATAAAATTTGACAATGCTAATGGACTTACTTCCACTGTATCTCCGATTTTGCTACCATTCTTTTAATAAAGACAACACTAGAAGTGTATCCTTTCTCCCCAGAGAGAGGATCCAAATTATCAGTAAAATTTACTGTATTCAATTACAAAATTTACTCAAAATTAGAAACTGCAATCCCTCTTTCTCCACCATTTCTTTGCTCAATCCTCTCTTTCAAATCTCTACCGCGCACATCTCAAAAGCGTGGCCGCAAATGACATCCTTTTCTTACCAGATATTCCTGTCACAGTTAATCATGAAACCCTTGGGTTTCAGTCTTACCGCATGGAAGAGCAACGGTGGAGAACAATTCCATCTGTTCCGCCAGTTTACAAACACGTTACATTCTATGCGTGTGCAGCGGTGGGAGATTTCATTTATTTCATTCTCCATCGAATGACCACCGCTAACTTGGGGATTTTGACGTGAACAACTAGAGGCTCTTTCTCATAGGGGCAACACCTTTCAAAATCGAGTCCCTTGTCGCTGACAAAGAGACGTTGACCAAGATTCAGGTACTCAAGAGCCTTGAAATTTGATAAAACCTTCATATCCCGAGAAACTCGCATTTCACTAAGCTCAGATGATGAAGAAAACTTGCACTATTTTCTATGGCAACTAAGCTGGCATCGTCAATATTTGTGAAACTTATATCCAGATACTGCAAGTTTTTACAGGAAGCAATTGCAGAGAAGCCTCTAATAGAGAGGCCCGAGCAACACTGCAAATTAATTTTCTCTAACCCTTTATTTGCCCTGATTAGAATTTCTAAATTCCCATCCCAAATACCACTGCCAAATGCTACAGAAATCTCCTTCAATTTCAACATACCAAACTGACCCAACTTAGCCAAAGACTTGCCTTCGTTATAGAATTGGTTTAGGGCCACGAAATTCAGATTTTTACAGTCTATCAGACACAATATTGTTTATTCACTCAGATTGGAAGCTTCTATACAAAACTTTTCTAGGGTTTTACAGTTATTTATAATGGCCATAAGGGCAACCTCTCCCAGAGGCACAGAAGGGTTAAAAAACGTAAATTCTTTCAAATTTTTGTTTGCTATGGAAACATTTATTATCTCATCATCAACATTATTTTTGTTATCTGCCTTAATATGTAGACGAATTAGAGAGCAAAGCCGTGACAATTCTCTCAAATCACCGCTTCTGAATTTTAGGGTTAGGGTTTCAAGTTTCTGACAATTGGTGGCAATTGATTTTAAGGCTAGGCTAATGTCCAGGAGTTGAAATCTAAGCCTACCGTCAATAAACCCTTACAATTTTCCCCAATTTTTGATAGACCAAAGGAAGTAAACATAAAAATTCCCATCAATTGCAGTTCTTTAAGAGACTTACAGTTTGAGAGCGCATCGAGGGCTCCATCCGTCATATTTCTGCAACTCATCAGACTAAGGGACGTCAAGTGACGACAATCTGGGTCACTACAAGGATGTCGGGGTCTCTCAAATTTGAGAGGCAACAAAGTGTCAATTTACGGAGATTATGGAAATTCTTGATGTAAGACGAAATTCCGTCATCCGTTATTTTTTCTACAGGGTTTCTGGTGCCCGAACACCTAATACCGCAATTGACAAAAATTGAGGCAACCAGGAGGAGGTCTTCGTTATGTACCAGATCGAAACAATAATGGAAACTCAAGGTCTTGATGTGAGAAATTTTTATTTTGAGCTAAAAACACAAAAAAAAAACGCTAAACACCCACAAATTTAACCACTTACCATGAACAACTAGAGGCTCTTTAGCATAGGAGCAATGCCTTTGGGCGTAATTATAAATTCATCTTATTATTTATTATTTACATATAATAATAATTGATAATAACTAACATAGCAAAGCGTCATCCATAGTAGATCAATTAAAAGAAGCACCGACACTGAAAATATAAGTATAACAATGGTTAAGATGAGTGCTCGAGTCTTAACGTACAAAAAGGATAACCAAATCATATGTAGACGCAACCTTATTTTCACTTGGAGATCCATGGCTCCATCTCCACGCCCATCTTTCATATTTCCATACAACCACTGTACTGGAATTTTTACATAAAATTGAACCATGTATCACGATCATCTATATACCTATATTAGTCTGCGTAAAACCACGCTTTAAAGAGCAACAAATACCACCACAACTAGAACATAAGAGGCGGCCGTAAAGGGTGAACAACCTTTTTCATAAAGACAAATTCACACGCTCCAAAAACAAATTTGATACGAATGGTTGTGATTTTCCAGCATGGTTGTCGCGCTCAGAGCGTAGGGTTCTGAAAGATTCTAGCAGTGATCTAGAAGAGTGTGCAATGGAGAAACCGAGAGCGCACATATCATTCCATAGATCAGCACCCGAGACTTGAAGGAAAATAGATTGTGTAAGAGAATGAAGACAAAGGCCGAAAACGACAAGGTAACAGGTAAGGACCAAAACCACCAACTCAGAAAGGATGTGGAAATTCCTCAACTACTAGAAGAGAGTTGTTGGACGCCATTAATGCACAGGGATTCGAATTCAAGTTTGAGTGGACTAAGGAGATGATTCTATAAGGAAATTCAAAATCCAAATGGGTCGGAATGAAGGTCCGTAAAAGCCTACCCAAAACCTCATTGACGGTGATGTGAAGCTGGTAGGAGAGCCTCTAGGGAGAGATAGAGCCATTGTTGGATCTATGAACAGAAGAAATCCTTTAGAGCCTATGAAACATCACCCCTTATAGTTTCTTGAGTCTTTTATAAGCCTTGTAATCACCCCAATAGACGGAAATTGATTGTAGATGTTGTTAAGGCCTTTGATTTAATCAAATTTGGTGTTGTGTTAGAGTTATTTCTATTGTGTTTTACTCGCAAATTTAGTCCCAGATTGTCTCGACCCTCCGGGATCCGTCAAGTGGTATTAGAGTGTGGTTACACACCTTGGAGAGATATTAGAAGTGAAAGGACTGGTATAACGCCTCTTGTGAGGCAACTATTTGAAGGAGTAAATATGCCACCGAGAAGATCTATTAATGGAGGAGCAATGAACAAAGCAAATGCAAAGCAAACACAACTATTATGGGAGTGATAGGACAAGTAATGAAGAAACTAAGGGGTGTAAGGACTAGTCTCAAAGTCGTTGAAGAAGATAGGTGCGAGAGGATTCAAGGCTACATATGCACTATGTGATGATTAAGGTGCAACAACAAGAGGCACGTGAAATGAAGGAGCCATTGGGGATGAAGAGTAAGGTGAAGAGGAAGCCATTGGCGTGGGGAAAGCATGACTATTAAGTTTATTTCAAGAATGGGCCGTGGACCAAGAATGGATGTCCCATCAATCTCTCGTAAGGTTGGATCCAAAATAATTTGTAAATTGGCTCATAAGCATGGAAGAGTACTTTGAGTTCGAGGAGATAAACAACCTCATGGAGTGGCACAAAAATGTTGATGGAGCATGTGACGTTATGGTGGAAGGATGTGTAAAATGAGTAACAAAGGAGAGGCAGAGAGACAAAATAGCGCTCTAGGATCGCATCGTCACAAAAATGAAGAGTAATTTTTGTTATCTAACTACCTTATGTGTTTGTTTAAGAAGTTGAAAATTTTGAGGCAAAAAGAGATGTCAATTAAGGATTACACAAAAGAATTTCACCGGATCATGATATGGTTTGGGCATGTTAAAGTTGACCAAGAGAAGGTCACACGATATATAAATGGTTTGAGCTCTGAATTCAATAATAAATCAACGTTATGCATATCCAAATGGTAGAGGAAGCTTATCAAGTAGCCTTAAACGTAGAAGAAAATTTTGCATGCAAGAACCAAAGCACAACCAAAAGAGGAATCAGCAATGTGTGTAGTAGAAGTGGAAGTGGTTAAGGATATAACAAGCCACATGAAGATGGGCGCAACAATGCGCAGATCCATACCCAAGGTAGTGCACACAATGAAGGAGTGGCATGCCCTTCAAGAGGGTGAAAAATATTTGGTCGAGGCAAAGGAAGAGGATCATTTGGAATGTATTTCAAGTGTGAAACCGCTGGACATCACGCATTCAAGTGCCCAAGTGCGTAAAGTGAAGTCTACAAGTACACAAAGTGAAGTTATAAGTATGCACACAAAAGTGGGTGGGCATGGCAATGTAGAACTGGTAGATCTATAAAGCCTTCAAGGCCTATAGTGCGGAGAATATCTAATGATAAGAAATTATTGTTGGAGGTAGCGCTAAGGGAGGATGAGCTAATGTAAAGAAAGAACTCGTTTAAAATAATATGTAAATTATGAGGAAAATGTTACAAGGTGGTTGTTGACAAAGTGGAAGCACAAACAATCTTGTTTCTTGTGAGATGGTGGAGAAATTAGGGATGAAGAAATTGGCACATCCCAACCCTTACAAAGTGTCTTGGCTAAAAAAAAAGGCCACCAAGTCCTAGTGAAAGAGCAAATTCTTGTCAATTTGTAGATAGATAACTATTGCTAAAAAATGTTGTGTGACGTAATGACAATGGATGTTTATGGCCTATTACTAGGTAGACCGCGCAAAGATATATAAGAAGGCCATTCATAATGGGCATGAAAATTGAAAAGGATGGGTACAATTTTAACTTATCACCCATGAAGAATAAAGGTGAGGAAGAGGTGTGCAGTGGAGTTTACACAAGGGTATTGTTTATGTTAGGAAAGAAATTCCTACTAGAAGTTGAGGATGAAAAGGCATGTTATGCACTAGTACCAAAGGAAGTGAGCGAAGATTACATAAAGAAAGAGGGGGTCCCAAAATAAGTGTGTGAAATGTTAAACAAATTTATGGACATAGTCACTAAAGACTTGTTGCAAGGATTTCCAGTAGTTCACAATATCAGTCAACAGATTGACTTGATACCTAGATCTAGTTTACCAAAACAATCACCATATAGGATGACTCAGAGGATAATGTGGAGGTGCACAAACAGGTACAAGAGTTGCTAGATAGAGAGCTAGTGCTTGAAATTTTGAGCCCATGTGCATTACCCACACTACTAGCACCAAAAAAGGATCCCGGAGGGGAATGATGCATGTGTGTTGATTCTCAAGCCATCAAAAGATCACAATCAAATATAGGTTTATGTTTCCTAGAATGGATGACTTAATGAATTGCCTTAATGACACGCAATACTTTTCAAAGATTGATTTGAAGAGTGGCTATCAACAAATCCACATTAGAGAAGGAAACGCGTGGAAAACGACAAGGTAGCATGTAAGGACCAAAACCACCAACTCGTAAAGGATGTGGAAATTCCTCAACTACTAGAAGAGAGTTGTTGGACGCCATTAATGCACAGGGATTCGAATTCAAGTTTGAGTGGACTAAGGAGATGATTCTATAAGGAAATTCAAAATCCAAATGGGTCGGAATGAAGGTCCGTAAAAGCCTACCCAAAACCTCATTGAAGGTGATGTGAAGCTGGTAGGAGAGCCTCTAGGGAGAGATAGAGCCATTGTTGGATCTATGAACTGAAGAAATCCTTTAGAGCCTATGAAACATCACCCCTTATAGTTTCTTGAGTCTTTTATAAGCCTTGTAATCACCCCAATAGACGGAAATTGATTGTAGATGTTGTTAAGGCCTTTGATTTAATCAAATTTGGTGTTGTGTTAGAGTTATTTCTATTGTGTTTTACTCTGTAAATTTAGTCCCAGATTGTCTCGACCCTCTGGGATCCGTCAAGTGGTATTAGAGTGTGGTTACACACCTTGGAGAGATATTAGAAGTGAAAGGACTGGTATAACGCCTACTTTGTGAGGCAACTATTTGAAGGAGTAAATATGCCACCGAGAAGATCTATTAATGGAGGAGCAATGAACAAAGCAAATGCAGCAAACACAACTATTATGGGAGTGATAGGACAAGTAATGAAGAAACTAAGGGGTGTAAGGACTAGTCTCAAAGTCGTTGAAGAAGATAGGTGCAGAGGATTCAAGGCTACATATGCACTATGTGATGATTAAGGTGCAACAACAAGAGGCACGTGAAATGAAGGAGCCATTGGGGATGAAGAGTAAGGTGAAGAGGAAGCCATTGGCGTGGGGGAAGCATGACTATTAAGTTTATTTCAAGAATGGGCCATGGACCAAGAATGGATGTCCCATCAATCTCTGTAAGGTTGGATCCAAAATAATTTGTAAATTGGCTCATAAGCATGGAAGAGTACTTTGAGTTCGAGGAGATAAACAACTGCGGAGTGGCACAAAAATGTTGATGGAGCATGTGACGTTATGGTGGAAGGATGTGTAAAATGAGTGACGAAGGAGAGGCGAGAGACAAAATAGCGCTCTAGGATTGCATCGTCACAAAAATGAAGAGTAATTTTTTGTTATCTAACTACCTTATGTGTTTGTTTAAGAAGTTGAAAATTTTGAGGCAAAAAGAGATGTCAATTAAGGATTACACAAAAGAATTTCACCGGATCATGATATGGTTTGGGCATGTTAAAGTTGACCAAGAGAAGGTCACACGATATATAAATGGTTTGAGCTCTAGAATTCAATAATAAATCAACGTTATGCATATCCAAATGGTAGAGGAAGCTTATCAAGTAGCCTTAAACGTAGAAGAAAATTTTGCATGCAAGAACCAAAGCACAACCAAAAGAGGAATCAGCAATGTGTGTAGTAGAAGTGGAAGTGGTTAAGGATATAACAAGCCACATGAAGATGGGCGCAACAATGCGCAGATCCATACCCAAGGTAGTGCACACAATGAAGGAGTGGCATGCCCTTCAAGAGGGTGAAAAATATTTGGTTGAGGCAAAGGAAGAGGATCATTTGGAATGTATTTCAAGTGTGAAACCGTTGGACATCACGCATTCAAGTGCCCAAGTGCGTAAAGTGAAGTTCTGAAGTACACAAAGTGAAGTTATAAGTATGCACACAAAAGTGGGTGGGCATGGCAATGTAGAACTGTAGGATCTATAAAGCCTTCGTAAGGCCTATAGTGCGGAGAATATCTAATGATAAGAAATTATTGTTGGAGGTAGCGCTAAGGGAGGATGAGCTAATGTAAAGAAAGAACTCGTTTAAAATAATATGTAAATTATGAGGAAAATGTTACAAGGTGGTTGTTGACAGTGGAAGCACAAACAATCTTGTTTCTTGTGAGATGGTGGAGAAATTAGGGATGAAGAAATTGGCACATCCCAACCCTTACAAAGTGTCTTGGCTAAAAAAAGGCCACCAAGTCCTAGTGAAAGAGCAAATTCTTGTCAATTTGTAGATAGATAACTATTGCTAAAAATGTTGTGTGACGTAATGACAATGGATGTTTATGGCCTATTACTAGGTAGACCGCGGCGATAGATGATAATAAAGGCCATTCATAATGGGCATGAAAATTGAAAAGGATGGGTACAATTTTAACTTATCACCCATGAAGAATAAAGGTGAGGAAGAGGTGTGCGGTGGAGTTTACACAAGGGTATTGTTTATGTTAGGAAAGAAATTCCTACTAGAAGTTGAGGATGAAAAGGCATGTTATGCACTAGTACCAAAGGAAGTGAGCGAAGATTACATAAAGAAAGAGGGGGTCCCAAAATAAGTGTGTGAAATGTTAAACAAATTTATGGACATAGTCACTAAAGACTTGTTGCGAAGGATTTCCAAAGAGTTCACAATATCGGTCCAATCAGATTGACTTGATACCTAGATCTAGTTTGCCAAAACAATCACCATATAGGATGACTCCAGAGGAGAATGTGGAGGTGCACAAACAGTACAAGAGTTGCTAGATAGAGAGCTAGTGCTTGAAATTTTGAGCCCATGTGCAATACCCACACTACTAGCACCAAAAAAAGGAGGAGAATGATGCATGTGTGTTGATTCTCGAGCCATCAACAAGATCACAATCAAATATAGGTTTCTGTTTCCTAGAATGGATGACTTAATGAATTGCCTTAATGACACGCAATACTTTTCAAAGATTGATTTGAAGAGTGGCTATCAACAAATCCACATTAGAGAAGGAAACGCGTGGAAAACAACGTTTAAGACAAAGGAAGGCTTTTATGAATGGTTGGTCATGCCATTCAAGTTAGCTAATGCCCTGAGTACATTCATGAGGTTAATGAATAAAGTTTTGAAACCATTCCTTTTAAAATTGGTGATTGTATACCTAGATGGTATACTAGTGTTTAGCAAAACATAGGAGGAGCATCTCAAACATTTGTGCAAGGCGATGAGGCACTTGTAAGAGAAAAAGATAATTTTGAACGTAAAGAAGTGTTATTTCATGCATGAGGAATTAGTTTA
Source organism: Taxus wallichiana var. yunnanensis (assembly GCA_018340775.1). NCBI lineage: Eukaryota > Viridiplantae > Streptophyta > Pinopsida > Cupressales > Taxaceae > Taxus > Taxus wallichiana. The sequence goes on along the minus strand of CM031242.1, from coordinate 28,377,271 downwards.
TTTTGGTTTTGAAATATCCCGGTGGGCCCAAAAAGGTGCACGAGATAGTACGGTGATCGTCGCCACAAATCGTGACCGAGGTATGAAAATTTCATAAATTAGTGAGCTTCTATAGAAATTTTATAATGAAAATTAGTGGAATATGCACAACAATCATAGAGACAATGAAGGGAGAGTGTAAAAATTTAGTATGGATGGAAGAAGCAAAGTGTGACTTCAAATAATTGAAGCTAAGGATTACAATACATCTATTGTTAGCATTGTCGAGTTTTGAGAAGGTATTCCAAGTGGATTGTGATATAAGTGGAACCACAATTGATGTAGTGTTAAGCCACGAAGGGAGACTCATTCCCTATTTCATCAAGAAGTTAAACAATGCAAGGATAAGATATTCAATATATGATTAGGAGTTATACACAATTGTGCAAGCATTAAAGAAGTGGAGATGATACTTGTTGCTGAATGAGTTTGTTTTGTACACTCGATCATCGGACACTATAATTTATTAACAACCAGGGAAAATCTGAATCAAAGGCACATGAAGCGGTAGAGTTTCTATAGAGTTATTCATTCGTAATAAAACATCGAAGTGGGAGGTCCAATAAATTTGTAGATGCACTAAGTAGAAGGGTGTTGGTGTTGAAGGAAATGCACAATGAAGTCATGGGTTTTAAGACCATAAATTATATCTGCAAGATAAGTACTTCAAGGAAGCATGAGGATCATGCGTAAAAATGATGTGGGCGGATAAGACACCATGGCTAGATTACTTCGTCCGAGATGGAATGTTGCTTAGAGGAGCGCAGATTGTGTATATTGTTGGAGCTCAAAATTGCACCCTACCCCGAGTCATAGATAACCCTGGATTTTGAGGCAACGTGGGACTATCTCCAAGTTGTGGAACTTGCACTTGAGATGACCTCTGTAGAAGAATGACTTCCTCTACCTATTCCTAATGCTAAACTAATCCTAAAGCGGGAAAAACACCTATCTAATCCTAAAGCAAGAAAAACACCTATCTAATCCTAATCTAATACTTACAAGGATCGAGGTTAGAAGGAGAAAGGGTTAGAAGTTACGAAAAGGGAAATCCTAAGCTAAAAGAGGTGATAACACCATAAAAGGGAATGAACACTCTATGAGGGAGAAGGGAGAAGGAAAATGGAGAAAGGAGAAGCCGAGAAAAAAGTGACACATACCCAAATTGCATTTCACATCTATTCTCACATGAAACACAACAAAATGAACTTGCAAAGGAAAAATACATGCACAATAGACCACAACAAATAAAGGAGAGGTAAGAATGCAAGTAAAACAAATCAGGGTTGAAAAAACACCACAATTTTTTTATTGTATTATAAATATGTACATGCCATTACGGTTGCAAAAGAAGGCAAAAAAACACATTTACTGAGTCTAAAACGAAGGTTTAACGGCTCACAATTGTCCATGAACCCTTTTGACATAGTTCCTTTAAAGTTTAAAATGTTCATCCTTTACAAATGATTAGATTTTACCATATATAGAAGAATGGAGAGAAAGAATAGGAAAATAGAGAAGGCATGAGTTTTTAGCTACAACCACCAACAGATGCATTAATTTCAGCGAAAAACATTATGGCATCCTCGCAAGACCATTCCTTCACGTTAATGTCCTCCAAAAGAAGGAAAGAGCCCCAAACTTCATTGAATCCGAGTGGTTGAGCTGCTTGTATTCGTATTTAATTACTTGGGTTGTATTTTCCTTTATCCCCCACCAAACCCCATCAATTCCCGAATCTGATCATATTAAATTGAAGGGATCGAGGAAACCTTTCCAACAAGACCGATTTTGCAATATTTGGAGCAAAAGAGCGAAATTTATGACCATTTGAAGTTTTGCACATCTAGAGCACATGAATGTGACAGGTGGCATCATCTGTGTTCTTCCTCCACATGTCTTATTGTGATTGGTTGTGGGGTCGGAAATTATTTGCATTAAGTAAGTCATTTGCTTAATGCTTAAATGCTTTAACTTGCGCAGATACCAGAAGATTTTATCAAACTTTGTTTAATCCATTAGCCTCACATCCTCAGAGTGCATCTGCTTGAGGCTTTCATGGAATTCCTCCACGTGTCCTCCTTGATGCTCTTGATCCTTGCCACGTAGCCGCCTTAAAATTTGTCGTGTGTTCCTCTAAATTTTGCTAATCTGCTTCCTCCCGCCGCGGACTTGAAAGCTCATTGAATTTGATTGATTTTGTAGGTTTCAAGTCTCAGGGGAACCCATCTACATTGAAGATAATTGGAATGGCAACATGCACCCTCCCTTCAACCGTTGAGATTGTGCCACATGTCTCTTTTAAACTTTGTCATGTGTCTTGTCCTACTCCCACTATGCATTTAACCTTATGCTGCCTTCACCACGGACTTGACACCCTTTATCATTCAATGTTTATTCCACGGGCTTGAGTCCGCCACGGTGAAAATGTAATGGAGAACATCGAAATGCTTCCACGTGTCCCCTCAGTTAGCTTGAGATATTTTAAAACTGCAATGGTCGTGCTTTGGTAGTGCAAAATTTGATGGGCGTCGAACATCACATGGTTTTTTAAAATGACTAATCTCATTTTAAAATATGTTATTTTGCAAAGAGTGCGGATTTTGGAAAACAGGTTTGGTGACCTCTAGGGGTAATTTGCTGCTAATTTGATTAGTGGCCTTATTGGATCCAATGAGCATGGAGTCATGCCTGCAACTTGAAAATTGATCTAAACTTTTAAAATCACCCCGAACCCACATGAAGCACAAATGGACTTAGAATGGCTTAGAAACTTCCTAAAGTTGATATGTGGAGCTCTTAATGAGACTTAGAAGCTACTCCAACTATCTCGATTCCACCATATAACCTTCTCGTGCTTGGATTCAATTTGAAAACTACCTTGGTCATGCACTTAAAGCTGATTTTGGGAATTTCTGAATGAATTTTATAAGCTGTCCTAAAAACTAAAATTTCTTACCAAGGAAGGAGTACTAAGAACTCGAATTGAAATTATTTGTTAGGGCCGAAAAATGCACTTTAAAAGCTGGCCCAAAATCTGATTTTTCCAAGGAAGGAGAAATCCCGAATCATTTTATTTATTAATGGTAGTGGAAAACTGTTTAAAACTAAACCAAATCACTTATTTCTTGGCAATGATGAAGCATTGCGAGTTTTGAATTGCATGTTGATTTGGAAATGGAGTGCATGCATTTGAAACAACTCCAAAACATTTTGTTTCCACCATGGAAACTACTCGAACCCAAAATGGATTGTGCAATAACAACAAGGCCAAAAACTATTTACAAACAAGAAAATTCATACATGTCCCAATTGGACCATGCGAGTGTGCACTAGCACTTCTTCTACAATAACCAAACCTACCTACCCTACTCTAACCAAAGAAGAGAGAAGCTAAACAAATCCTAATACAAGTAGGGAGAAGTAGCTTCCCTTTCTTACAAATCTAGACCATGTATTTGATTTGGAAACGGACATGGCCTTTAATCTAAATGAAAAAAAAAATTGAAACCAATTTTCCACCCATTTCCCAAAGTATCAACTGAGAAAAGAATGTATACCTCTTTTAGTTGATATATATTTGAATTTGAGAGGCATTGTAGGCGACCTTTGGCACATTGAAGCTCTTTCAAATGCTCAAGTGAGAATGACCTATTGCAAGAGTCTATTTTTGGCTCTAAACTAGCCAAATACTTGATTGGGAAAGGACTAAGCCTTTTGGTTTTTCCATCTTCTTTATATATAACTCCATGACTAGATCTTCTAGGAGCACTTTTCCTTTCTTCTTAATCATGGAGCATGTTTGCAAGTTGATTTAAACTTTGTTCTACTTCCACAAACAACTCTGTCTCTTCCATGATGACCTCTGATTTAGCAATGTTATCATCATCATTTTCCTCTTCCTTAGGAATAAATCCCGAAATATTAAACTCATCCTCAAAAATATCATGAAGATCAAATGAATCAGATGGGCTGATCTCTTCTTCTGCATGCTCTTCTTCTTTTTATTTTCCTCCAAATCTAATTTTTTGAAAAAGGCAAGGAAAGATTTGTAGTTGTCATTTATTTCTCTTTCACAAGTCCAGGGGAGACTTCAATAACAAGAGGATTTTTGTGTTGGAAGATAAATGATGAGAATGTAAAACTAGTGATTTCAATGGGTTCTTCCTCATAAAAACAATCTTCCAAATCTAATAGAAATTTGGCCTCTTCATGATCAAACTCTTTGGAACACTCCCTTTGGATATCAGCTTCCTTGTGCTCCTCCTCTAATTTATTGGATGCAAACATAGATTGATCAATAAATTCATTTCCAACTGAGGGAAAGAAGCTCTTATCCTTTTGAAATTGATTCATTCTCCTCCAATGTTGGTTTTGTAAGCTAAGACAAATCAACAACCTCTATGAACAAGTTGTCATCATGCACACTGAATTCGACAAGATATATTATTGAATATCTTCTTCTTGTGCTTGTTCTTCTGTAAAAACATCCACTACCTTGTGCTCATCAATCTTATCCCCGATGCGAGTTTAACCGCTTTTGGAATTTGTTTGGAGTCAAAATTAAAGCTCTAATATTTTAAGTTTTGCATCTAGTCTCTTATGCATGAATCCTCCATGGACCACCTATCTAAGGCTGATTGTGCATATTCCTGCCCAAAATAATGAAGAAAAATCCCACTTTCCAACAAAATTTCAGTTTCTTCTTCAAAAGTTATGGGCAATGAGTTAACCAACCGATTGGCCATCTAGGTTGTTGGTTGATATGCAATTCTTCATGATTTGAGCATGATTATGTATAAGGCTAAGTCACATAAGAATTTGGATCCATGAAGTGGGGAAAGGATTTATCTCTTGGATGAGTTTGCAAAGGTTCAAATGATGGAGGAGGTATAATATTTTCTTGTGGAAGAGATGAGGATTTGGGAGGAAAGATAATAGAGAAATGAAGGTGATATGTGAGGGAAGAAGATGGAGAAGGAGATTCCTCATGAGGAGCATGCAAAATATATGAACATGGAAAGAATGTTGAGATGGTGTAGGTTGGAAAGAAGAAATGGGAGGGTTTTTTCATAGTAGTGAGGGATTTCCCCATTGATAGGGTTCCCTACAACTAGATTGATGAGCTTCCAATTGCTCACACCACATTTCTATTTGAGGCATCATCTTAACCATAAAATACAACTTTTGTTGAGGGCTAAACCAGTTTGGCATAGGTCCAATCCATGGATAGGGCTTCCTAAAACCAACTTGAATTGCCTTCATTAAACATTTAGCTCTGACTTGCACCATGTTTGCCTCAATTTCTTGATCCTGCCTCTAGATATCAACATCATCCATGAAATTTCCACCATCACCTGCATAACCATGTTCTTGAAAAATGTCATGGTAGTTAGAATAACCATATGGATCAGTGGATATTGGGTCATATGCATACTCTTCATGATAGGGCTCATAAAATTTATTTGGAGGAGGATACTGACAATATAGAGATGGAGGAAACTAGTATTGCTCTTGAAAATGGGGGTTCCGGTGAGGGAATGAAGTCATGATTGCACAATTTCGTGAATGAGGAAAATGGAAGAATGGAAAGGTGAATGTGAAGATGGAAATGAGTGAAAGAATGAAAGGAAAATCCTGTAACTCAAAAAAATGGGTTGTTTAGAATCAGTGGAGTTACCAGATGTGTTGAAAATTTGCCTCCAAAGCTTGTATATTGTCAAGAGCACATGAAACTTGGTAATGTGAAGTTTTAGAGTACTTCGATCTTGTCCCACCAAGCATGCCAAAATTGTTAGAGCTCAAAATTGCACCTCTTCTTTATGAGTCATGTAGACAGCCCAAAATTTTGTGGCAACATGGGACTATCTCAAAGTTGTGGGACTTGTGCCGAGACATACCACCGAGAGAAGGCCGGCTTCCTATATCTATTCCTAATGTTAAACTACTCCTAAAGTGGGGAAAATACCTATCTAATCCTAATGTAATACTTCTAAGGGACTAGGGTTAGAAGGAGAAAGGGTTAGAAGTTGCAAAAAAGGGAAATCCTAAAGCTAAAAGAGCCGATAACACCATAAAAGGGGATGAACACTCTATGAGGGAGAAGGGAGAAGGAAAATGGAGAAAGGAGAGGTCGGAAAGAAGTGACATAGACTCAAACGCATTTCACATCCATTCTCACATGAAACACAAAAAATGAACTTGCAAAGGAGGAATACGTGCACAACATACCACAACAATAAAGGAGGGGCATGAATTTAAATAAAACAAATCGAGTTGAAAAAACACTACAAAACAAATTTTATTACAGTATAAATATGCACAGGTCATTACAGTTGCATAAGAAGGCACAAAATGCATTTACGAGTCCAAAATGAAGGATTATCTCATAGCTATTCAGGAACCATTTTGACATAATTGTTAGAAAATTAGTGCTCTCATATCTATTTTTATATTGTTATGATATATTGTTTCAACAATATATTGTTCGTAGAGTTTGTTAGACCTGTATACCATTAAATGGTTTATTTGTTGTTTGTTCTTCCTATTTATTAGGAAGTTGTTTATCTACCTATATGGCTATATATTATCCTTTGTATTATGGTCTGATATAAGATTAATGAAGGTGAGTCTACTTAATTTAGTATCAGAGTCGAGTCTTTATGGGTGTAATATGATTTTCTAATTGCTAAGGGCATTACAAATTTCTTGGTTGCCCGCAAGCATGTAAGTCTGCGGTTTCATTTTGTTTGAGGCATTCAAATCAAGTTTATATTGATATTTATTTTACATTATTTACGATTCATGGCTCCCAACCATTGGTTTGGATTACATTACTCATATCTATAACAAAGTGCCACGTACTATCTACGGCATTTGTAATCTATAACATACATTTGGTACATTGATATTATCTTTGGGTTGTTGTTGATGTCAGTATTGGACACTGTTTATTTGTGTTGGACTGCATTTATCTTTGACAAGTCACCAAGCTCCTACACAACCCACTCTCTACATCCTCCTAAGGCATTTTCATCCTCACCCACTAGGATGATTCACTCATTCTTGTTGCGTTGCATCTTTTCAATAGAAAAATTCAATGCAATCCAACACACGGGTGTGTCGAAGTTTCTAATAATCCAGTCATATCAAGGAAGTGTGTAGGTCTTCTCCATCCACATCGGGCACAACATGGTCTGGCCTGTTTGCAATAGATTGGTGAGTCATTGGTTGTCTGCAAATTGTCACATACCTAAGCAAACTCAAACATGTCTCATGCAAAGGGCCACTTCATATCATTTGAGCTTGAGCTTGTGTTTCCAATACTTCCATCTCGCCACATTTTTCTTAGATAGGGCTGCGTTCAAATCCACAGTGTGGTGGCTCCTTGGTAGATTTTGGTAGAAGATAAATCATGCATCTATGTGCGTTTTGGGGATGTGGTTCTTATAGTTGGTAATGTGCAAATTGTTTGTGCTTATTGCATTTGATTTCGATAGTCTCTGCATTGAAATTCACAAAGAGCTCTACATTTATATATTGGGTGCTCAAATCTAGATGGTTGGGTATTTAAGTCTTTTAATCCATGGCCTAGAATGGTCAAAGCACACTCGCTAACCATCATCTCCACCTTTCCAGAAAAAATTACCAGTTCTAGTGTGTATATAACAATCGAGTCTTATTGACTTATTGTGAAAAACATCCAGTAAAGAAAAAAAGGTGTGGTAGAAGAAGACTATGTGCTGATAGATATTTTTTATTTAGTTGAGTCCTCTCCAATCTTTGTCAAGCCATCATGTGGAGCTCTTGGCAATGTATTTGGTGGATCCTCAATACAAGGAAAATGCAATTTTCAGTCTCAAGGAATGGCTTAGTGAAGCAACCATAAACAACAACCATGTTTTGAATTTTGTTGTTGGAACCTTGATCGACAGATATAGACATCTTGTTTAGCCTTCAAATAATGCATGACCCCTCAAAATATGCCAATCTTCCATAACCAGGTCAGTCATATGTTAATGTTTTCCATTGTAAGTTTGTTTAAAGTGTTTTAGGTTATTCTATTTTCTACTTATTTTGAAGGTTAGATACTCATACATGTGTTATATTGTTATTATTTTGTCCCGCGTAGTCTAGTCCTTAAGAAATGGTTAAGTCTATTGTCATAATATTATGTCCAATGTCTCATTATAAAGAGTCCTTTGTCTAAGTTGTCACAATAATATTTTTGTTTAATGTCATCACCATCTATATAGAAATGTCAATAAAATAGTCTTGTTAGAGATTGGCTTATGTTAACAAAGAAATTATTTGTTATTATTTGTGTGTCTAGTATCATAAAAAGTTGTATTGTCAAGAGTCGAGTCAAAAGTGTCATTTTCAAATTTGTGAGTTGTCATCAATAGTTGTGTCATTGTAAAAAGTCCATAAATTTTTTTAAAAAATTGCTTTACGGATGCGTTTTCGATGTTACACAATGTCTAGAAAATAATGTGTTTCACATTGTGGGGGGAGACAAAATAAACCCAATGTGGAAACTATTGAGCTCATTGATCAAATTCAACTAAGTTAAGCAGCACATCTACTAGAGGAAAGAGGCACATAAGGATAGAGGTCAATGAATGACCTCTCGTCAGTCACCAACGACAAGGTCGCACGAAGCTATGGTGACAGGTGTGTGTGTGTGTGAGTTTATTTTTATTTCAAAGTTGTAGTTAGTTTCAGTTGTGTGATTCTATTTCAAAGTCCTGTTTTGTATTGAATAAGTGAAATGTTCACATTGAGGGGGGAACATGATCTCAATGTTCCATTTTCATTTTCCCCTTTTTCGGTTTGTATCCCGTGTGCGGTGTTTCTACATAATTCCTGAAGGAAAAACATAGTGGACACACAAATGCACAAGGAAAAAAACATCATGATATTTGGGATGTTGGTTATCCCAGTAAAACCATCCTTGAAGGTTGTTGGCTCTCCCGCAAAACCATCTAAATCATGACCACGCACGGGCAATAAGCTGCAAAAGAAGTGTGATTTTTTTCCTCCCATGTTCACACTAAGGGGGGGAATGTTAGGAAATTAGTGCTCTCATATCTATTTGTTATATTGTTATGATACATTGTTTCATAGTATATTATTTGTAGAGTTTGTTAGACTCGTATACCATTAAATGGGTTATTTGTTGTGTGTTCTTCCTATTTATTAGGAAGTTTTTTAGCTACCTATATGGATATTTATTAGCCTTTGTATTATGGTATGATATAAGATTAATCAAGGTGATTCTCTTGTGCAAATTTGGTTGTTCCACTTTAATAATTCCTTTACATTTTAGTATGTCTATCCTTCTGAAATGATCAAATTTTACCATATATATAAGAATGGAGAGAGAGAAGAGAGAAAATAAAGAAGGCACAATTTTTTAGCCGCAACCACCAACATATGCACTAATTCTCTAAAAAACATTATGGCATCCTTGCAAGACCATTCCTTCACGTTAATTGTCCTCTGAAGAGAAGGAAAGAGCACCATACTTCATTAAATCCTAGCGATTGAGCTATTTGTATTCACATTTAATTACTCAAAACATATTTTACCTTTCTCCCCAACCAAACCTCATCAATTCCTAAATATAATCATATCAAATTAAAGGGCTCGAGGATACCTTTCCAACGAAACTGATTTTGCGATATTTGGAGCAGAGGAGTGAAACTAATGACCATTTGAAGTTTTGTAGGTCGGGAGCACAAGAATGTGACAGATGGCATCGCTCGATTGGCATCGTGTATTTCCTTTATCTACATGTATGTCTGCGTGTTCTTCCTCCACATGTCACATTGTGATTGGATGTGGGGGTCAAGAAATTATTTGCATTAAGCAAGTCGACTGCTTAAATGTTTTTGACCCACACGGACTCGAAGCTTTTATTAAACTTTGTTTAATCTGCGGGCCTCACATTCATTGGGCGCATCTACTTGAGGATTTCACATAATGCCTCCACATTTCCTCCTTGATTCTCTTGACTTGCCATGTGTTCCTCTAACTTGCGTTAATGCTTTCTCCCACTTTGCGGACCCTAATGCTCATTGAATTTGATTGATTATGTGGGTTTCAAGTCTTTGGAACCCATCTACGTTGAAGATCGCCAGAATGATGACACGCGTCCTCCCTTCGTCTGTTGAGATTGTGCCACATGTCTCATTAAACTCCCACTCCTGCGACCATTTGACCTTGTCTGCCTTCACCATAGACTCGACACCCTTTATCATCCAATGTTTATTTTGTGGGCCTGATTTTTCCAGTGTAAATAAAATGGAGAACGCTGGAATTCCTCCAAGTGTCCCCTATGTTTGGCAGTTATTTTTAAATTACAATGGCAAATGCTTTGCAAGTATAAAATTTGATGGGCGTTTGAACGTCACACGATTTTTTCAAATGACTAAGCCCATTTTAAAATATGTTATCCAAAGTAACAAAGTCAAGAGATGAACACAAAAAACTAATCTAAGATGAAAGCAGTGAACAAATTCAAGAGGCAATCGATGAAAGAAATCTAAGAGGTGAAAGGAGGAAACACAAAGCAAATTTAAATAATAAATCCAACCCAACAAAAATTTTAAGAAAAGGGGGCCAAGAGGCATGAGATGTGAAGTAAAATAATGTGAAGGGTTCCAAACATTTGATAACATCTATCCAAGCATAATGTGCACGAGGCATGAAAGAAAAGTGGTATCAAGAGGGGGGACAAGTAATATGCCCCCAATGTAAATGTAAGTGTGAATATCATAATTGTGAATAACAAATGAAATATTAAGATGATAATATATTTAGTTATTATGACATGTTTCAATTATACAACAATTTAATCAATTACAACAAAATAAGTGACTATAGAATGTAAATAATGCGAAACACCTACACAATATTTGAGTGAGGAAAACCCGATTATAGGTGAAAACCCCATCTAAAATTCACTTTCCAATATATTGATAATAACCAAGAGAAATGCTTGACAAATACAAGCCAAACCAACATAATTATCCCCTTCAAACTTCTTCACAATAATTGTATGACTAAAATGAATGACATAAGTAATGCATGTCCGAACAATTTCCAATAAGAGATCACTCTATTTTAAGGGTGGGTGGATTGGTTTATGACCTTCCAGATTAAACCAATTTGCCCTTTTAATAATTTTAATCAAATAGTTTGATTAATTTAATTTTATAACAAAATTAAAAGTTATACACACACACATACATACATATATGTGTGTATGTATGTCTCTCTCTCTCTCTCTCTCTCTCTCTCTCTCTCTCTCTCTCTCTCTCTCTCTCTCTCTCTCTCTCTCTGAGAGAGAGAGAGAGAGTTTATAATAAAATTATTAGCGGAGGATAGTTTCTTGTGGTGAGCCACACAAAGTGTCCCCAAAAACATTACTTGCTCCAACACTCCCCCTTAATGTTTTGTGGGTATACATGTCAATGTCATTTTTTATACAAAAGAAATTACAATATTAAACCATAAAGGATGATTTTAGGTTAGCATGTCTACATGTATAATATAATATAAATATCTGAAGTTCCTCCTATATAAGTGCATATATGAATCCTTACATGAGTTTTTGGATCCTTTTACAAAATAAATAATCCCTATGTTAGTGTAGGATATTCATTTTCCTTGTATTTGTTTATTTACTTGGAGCTTTCCTACACTCATGGGATATGCTTGCTTAGGTGTACCAGTTGTGTTGAGTTAGCTTACTAGTTGTGTTAAGTTAGCTTACTAGTTGTGTGGAGTCAACTCTACTTCCACTATCAATTAGTGAGAGTTATTCACCACTGATCTTAGAAGAGGTTACACATTCACCTCCTATATGTACATAACTCACATCAGTCTATCATATGGAGTATTGAGTTGGAGTTATTTATATGTTATCGCAATCATATCTCTTGTGTTTTTTTGTAATTTACAATCTTTTATGCTTGCATTATTTTATCTCGAAAAAAATACGTCTCGCATCATTCACATGTGCATTCTTCAAACCAGCAGATCTGTGGCGCTTCTATGATATGGTATCAGAGCCAAGATGGTATTGAGCTTGTCTGGTTATTATTTTGTAAATTTATTTTCATTTGAGATCATTATTTGTAAGTATTTGGGTGTTATTTGGTGCTTTGGTTTTCCTAGTTTGATTATATAGCCTATTTATAGGCTTTTGAGGTTTACAGGCCTGCATAGTTCATATACAGTTCTGGAGATTACTTTTTGCAGGCCTAAATCATTGTTGCAGGATCACTAGAAGATTTATCTAGATCTAGGTGTTTTCAGACCTGTGAAGGGCTTTTTCATTTGTGGTAGTGCTTTGCATGCTTGTTCAGACTTGTAAAGGGCATTTTTCCTTATCAAGAGGCATTTTCAGACCTACAACAAAGTTTCCAACAACCCATACACACATTGAAGATCTAGCTTGATCATTGTTTTTTGAGTCTCACGGCAATGTTGTTTGCTACACTCAGATCTGCAGCAATTTAAGGGTCGTAGTGAATATCTTCTTGATCCAACTTGGTCGTAGCACATGTATGCAGACAAAAAAAATCCGTCTCAGCCTAATGGCCTCTCTAGAACAATCTTCTCTTGTGCGGTGTGGCTAGCGCCAACCCCACTACAACCCCTGGCATTTTTTGGCCTTCGGTTGCGCCAGCGCATGCAAATTGTAGATGCTTATATTGGGTTCATGAAACCCTCCTCCTATTTTTGCTAAAAATATATTTTAGTGAAAAAAATGCATTTCAAGTTTAGTGCAAATTCATTTAAAATAGGGCTTATTTATGGGAAATAATTATTGTAAAACTTTTGATTGGTAGCTCAATATCGAGTGCCATTTTTGCAAAAGTTAAATATTTTTCATTTCCCAAAGTATTAGACCTATTTATTTTGTAAAACAAACTAAGTTATAAAGTGCCACATTTTGGGGGGTTCTTACAATTATCTCTCTTGTATTTTTTTAATTTGCAATCTTGTATGCATGCATTGTTTTGTCTTGGAACAATTCACGTCTTGCATCATTCACCTATGCATTATTTGGACCAAAAGATTCGTGGTGCTTCTCCAATATGCTCAAAAATTTTACGATATTTCTTATTTCCCAAAGCATTGGACCTATTTATTTTGTAAAACACACTAAGTTATAAAGTGCCACATTTTGGGGGGTTCTTGCGATGGATGAAGAAGAAGACGATGATCACTTGGTTCATTTACCGAAATATTTTTGAAGATTGGAGGTTGGGGATCGATTTGGTAGGAGACCAAACCCCCATTATGACTTGTTTGTTTCATTTCTTCTTTTTGCAATAAGCACATTTAGTGCATGTGTTTCTCTTGAGAATAATTTTGTACATGTATTGTAAATGGGTATCTAAAAAGAAGCCTATTTCCAAAACCCATATTGAGGATTGTTGTGTCTTCCTGTAGCAGTTGTGAATGCCCGTAGTACTTTTTGAGCATGGCATGTTCACACAACTTCTCCATTCCTTTGTAGTGTCAACTTTGTCCTCTGTTTTTTTGTACCTGCTTGGCCAACCGATGGTTTTTAAAACAATATTGGACATATTTGTTCATGCAAATTCTGCTTATTAGAGGGTGATATTTGGAGCAAGTTCTACTTATTGGAGATTCTTTATTAGTGCCTCATCCAATTTTGGATTCCTATTGGGTTGTCTTATTTATTCCCATTTCATCTTTTTATGTACTTGGGTACCTAGCATGGCCTTGTTGTCGGTCTCAATTATTCTATCCACATTAGCAGATTCATTAGCTTTGAGTGGGGCTTTCTAGTCCTACCTTCTCTTCTTTGTCTCTCTTTTAGAGGAGAGTTTTTCCCATTAGGTTTTCTCCTTTAAATTTGTCTTTATGAGAGATTGCATTATACGTGGGTACCTCATCATGCCTTGTTGTCGAGACCCACTTTCCTTTTCACTTCCCACCTAAGTTGTGCTTATGGGGGGTGTTAGTATAGGATATTCATTTTCCTTATATTTGTTTATTTACTTGCTGTCTTCCTACACTCGTGGGATATGTTTGCTTAGGTGTACCAATTGTGTCGAGTTAGCTTACCAGTTGTGTTAAGTCATCTTACTAGTTGTGTGGAGTCAACTCTACTTACACTATCATTTAGTGGGATTTATTCACCACTGATCTTAGAGGAGGTTACACATTCACCTTATATGTGTACATGACTTGCATCAGTCTATCCTATGGAGTATTGAGTTGGAGCTATTTATGTGTTGTTGCAATTACCTCTCTTGTATTTTCATAATTTGCAATCATGTATGCTTGCATTGTTTTTTCTTGGAACAATCCACATCTCACATCATTCACCTATGCATTCTTCAAACCAAACAGATTCATGGCACTTCTCGATACCCCATAACACAATGCTTCGTTGGGTTACAAATAAAATATCATAGGGTGATTTTTACAAATCACATAGGATGATTTCTACAAAATAGAAGAAGTATAGAGAAGGAAGATACAAAAAGGTCGTGATGATGTGGCATTATCATGCACACTCCCCCTCAATGGAAATTCCAAAAGGTTGAATATTTCTTGAAACTTGTAAATCTTCACAACACACAGGGGCTACATGAATATATCTACAACTTGATCTTAAGTAGAATAAAATTTGAGTTTAATATCACCATTGAGTACTTTATTATGAATGAAATGAATATGAATCTCAACACACTTCATTCGTTGATGTTGAAATAGATTATTTTCCAAGATTTTTACAACTCTAGCTATCACACATGAGTGTAGTGCTTCCTTTGACATCCATATAGAGTCATTTCAATAGTATTTTCAGCCACATGGCTTCTTTAGATACTTCCATAACAATTTTATACTCATCTTCAATATAAGAGATAAACATGGTTGGTTGCTTATTCTTGCTCTAAGTGATGACACCTATAATATCCAAATGTAAATTTTTTGTCTATCACATCAATAACATGGTTATAATCAAAATAAGCATATAGCTAAGCATCATAAAACAAGAATAATATAAACCACAATTGATTATACCTTTAATATATTTTAAGATTATTTTAGCCAATTTCTATTGATGCTCATATTGATCCTTCATAAATCTAGAAGAAATAGCTAGTACATAAGAAACATCAGGCATAATAAATATAGATTAAATAACCAACAAGTTGTTTGTAAAAGGTAGGGTTTTCTTTGGGGCGTGTATATTTGGGTCCAAGTTAATACCAAATTAAATAATAATAGCTATAGGTTTACAATAAATCATGTTAAATCTTTTAAGTAAATTAGAAACATGTTGAGATTGAGAAACAACAATAGATTTCGATCTTTGAATTTAACCATGCCTAAAAAATGATGGAGCAGGCCTAAATCAGTCATTTCAAAATATTGTTTTAACTTAGCTTTAATTTTAAGAATTAAAATAGGTTGACTACTTGTAATAAGAAGATCATCAACATATAGAACAATTAGAATAATCTAATTATTTTCAAAATTTACAAATAAATCATTATCAAAAAGAAGTTAGATAAATTGATATCTTGAAAAGTTGATAATTTCAACATACTTTGTGCTCGAATGCTTATTTTAAACCATAAAAAAATAGTTCATATAAATACACTTCTTTTTCAGGTTTTCAAATCATTTAGGTTGATTCATATAGATTTCCTCTTTGAGATCACCATTCAAGAATGCATTTTTCACATCCATCTGGTGTATTTCCCAACCATATTGAGAAACTAGAGCAAGGATAATCCTAACAATGATCATCCTTTCTACAAGAGATTTTATTTTATACATTATCAATCTTAGGTTCTGAGTAAACCCATGATCCACTAACCTAGGCCTTAAATTTATCAATTATGCTTGTGGAATTGTATTTGATCTTATATAGTCACTGAAATCCAAGATACTTTGTTTTGATGATAAAGGGATTATTTACAAAGTTTTATTTTTAATAAGTGTGTCGTATTTCAATTTTAGGGATTCTTTCCATATTTCATCTTGGTGCGCCTCTTGAAAAGATTGGGATTCAACCTCATATAAAGCCATTAAGACATGACAAGTGTACTATATTCTAGTCATTTTTCTTAGCATATTAGGACAAAAATCCTACATTAGGGATCGAGCCCATTTATGATTATTATATGGAACCACATGTTATGAGATCTCCCCCTCAACCTTAGGAATGGAAAACTCTGAAATAAGATCATAATTTTCTAAGATATTTTTCTCTTCCTCAAGAGTCACAAAAGAGGGTTCAAAGGAGAATACACAAAATGATTTCTCAAGGACTTGAACATTCTTTTTTTCAATGATCTCATGTTTAAATGGATCATACACCCTTAATCCTTTTGTTTGTTCTCCATAGCCAACAAAAATGTAGGAATAACATGCAGGATCAAGATTTTTCCTTTTAACTTTAAGAATGAAAATAGAAATAAGGCTCGCTTTAAAAAATTATATGGGAGATATTTGGTTTCTTTTCCACCTAAATTTCTAGAGGTTTAGTTTGATGCAAGGATTTTGTAGGAACCCTAGTTATGATATGGACAACCATATTCATATCTTATGCCCATAGAAAGTGAATCATTGTTCTAATCACTTCTAATATAGTCCTATGTTTCCTCTTTGAAATCCCATTTTTCTATGGAGAGTAAGGAGTGGTGATTTCTCATTGAATTCAAAATGAGGTACAAAATTCATCAAAATATTTAATAACATATTCATCTCCATTTTTATTTATTAATCTCTTAATTTTTAGATAAGAGGAGTTTTCAACTAGGGATTTAAGATCCTTAAATTTACATAGAACATCCAATTTTTCTTAATATATTAAATTTAGATCATCCTAGCGTGGTCATCAATTAAAGTAACAAAATATAGATCACTACTTAGGGAGGAAACCTTGAGTGGTCCCCTAACATAACTATGAACCAATTCTAAAGGATGAGAGAAGTTAGCATCATGTGGGTTGTGGAAGGGTTGAATATATTGCTTATTACATAAGCAACGTTTACATGTTTCATGATAGGTTTAAATTTTAGGAAGATCAACTACTAGATCAAGACATGACATATTAATAATACTCCTAAAATTCAAATGACTGATACTTTCATACCACAATCAAGTTTCATTCTTAATTTGAGAAGAAAGATAAATTTCAAACACACAACCATTAAAAATGTACAAGCCATTATTCTAAATGCCTTCAATAATAACCATTATCCATATTTTTCCCCGAGCTAAATATTGGACCGAATCA
Organism: Taxus wallichiana var. yunnanensis; assembly: GCA_018340775.1. Lineage (NCBI taxonomy): Eukaryota > Viridiplantae > Streptophyta > Pinopsida > Cupressales > Taxaceae > Taxus > Taxus wallichiana. The sequence goes on along the minus strand of CM031242.1, from coordinate 28,359,930 downwards.
CGACCCTGCATATAAAGAACCCGAGAAAGCTCATTTAAATCCTACAAATTGGTTGCAGAAAGATCCAACAATGAAGTGGCGGAGGCCAAGAGAGATCAAAGGATCATGTCAAGAAAGAAATGACTTTGTCGGGCCGTTTCTACGCCTTAAGTCCATTCTCCAAGTTACAGGCAGGTAGAACTATAAGATAGCGAGGTCAAATAAGAAGGGAATATGCTACGAGAGGATCCAGAAGCAAGAAGAAGGAAGAACAACAAAGATTCGAAGTCCTCGGGCTCAAACGGTTCAGGAAAAGGTTAAAAAATGACTAAGTATGGAGGAGGAAGCGAGAAGAGACCACGTGTCCTAACGGCGCTTCTCCAAAAGTAAATCCAAAAAGTGAGATCAAATAAGCACCACATCTCCATGTGTCCCAGGGCGGAACGGAGGCAGGGTCAAATGGTCAAACAGAGTCAAAGGCAGATAGGGTGGGCCTCAAAAAATTGGCTAAGTATGAATGTGCAAGTGGAGAGTGCCAAGTGTCAATGTAGCGCATCTCCAAGAGTTGGTCCCAAGGTAGAGACCCAAGTGAGTGCGAGCTCACCACGTAGCCCAAAGTCAATAAGTAAGAGGGACCGTTGAAAAGTCCACAAAGCAGCGGAGGCTGACAAGTGTCAACTTGACGCTCTTCTAAAGGCAAACTTTGGGTCGTGTTTGTAAACAAGTGCGGTGCCTCCACGTGTCCTCAAAGGGGGGCAGAGTTAGTTGAATAGTCAATGCACAAATAGGCCGATGGAGGTGTCAAGTGTCTCAATGGTGCTGATTCAAGGGTCAAATAGAGAAAAGGTTCCCAAGCGAGTGCCAGATTGATGTGTGTCCCAGGGGAAGGTGGGAGTTGGGGAAAAAGTTAGTTTTTCACCCTTTTCCCCAAAAGGAGTAAAATTTACAAAATGGCCTACGACTCTGCTAAGGAAAAAGTCAGCGTTTGAGCCCGAGTCAAAGCCAAGGCGGGGAGTTAGGGAAAAAGTGAAAGTTTTCCTTTCATCCAAAAGGCATAAAAGTAAAAATAGGAGCGTTTTCCCAGCCAACCAGAAGGAGCCACGTGTCCATGTAGAGCTTCGGGGCCACGAGAGTTTTCTGGATTTTGTGATTTTTGCAAAAAGGAGAAAAGTTAGGTTCTGAGCCCGTAAACCTGATTTTTCCCTAATCTGGCTGCCACGTGTCCCAAAAAGGGGACCCATTTTTCAAATTGTTTTCCCACCCATTTGTATGGAATCGATGCAAACTTCAAATGGGCATATCTTTCGACTCAAGGCTCAAAATATTGCAAATATAACACCATTGGAAAGATCTCAATGTCATCTACACCATGGGAGTCTAAAAATTTAATTTTTAGGAGGTTAGGTAGGAGAAAAATGGTGAAACATCTTCGGGCCTTCAATGCAGGATCATCAGTCTCAACAACCAGATCGGATTCGATCTATTTCCGCCGTTTCCTTTTCCTTCAAGGTGCCGAATTAAGGATCGATGCAGAAAAGATAGATTTGGGGTAGATTTTAGCAGAAGAATTAACAACGGTGGTTGAGCTTCGACCTGTGTTATCCCTCTTCTCTCTCTCTCTTTCTTCTCTTCGATCGAATCTATAAATATGGGGGCAAGATTCATTGTAAAGGGTTGGACATTCTTTGTTTTGCAAGCTCCCTTTTCTCCTTCTAGCAAGAGGATTTGTGGGGTTCAGGCCTTCCATTAAAATTTTAATACGTTTCTACCTTTTGGCTACTTTGTAATGAATTGTATCAATCTACAGAGCAATAAAATATGTTTGTGATCGATCTCGGATCCTTTCTTATTTCTTTTGCTTCTATTTGGTCTCTCATTACAGATCTGGCTATCTGTGTTGGTTTATTGTATGTATTTTATTGGTTTGTGTCAAAGGAAAACTAAGTGTTCATCATTCCTTTGGTGCATCACCTAGTAGTTTAGTTATTTCTTATTTCTTATACTCTTTTATCCATGTCTCCTTGGCAAGTTTTAGATTAGATATAGAAATAGATCCTCTGCAAATCCTCATGTATGCACCTAAACAGAGGAATAAGGAACCAACATTTGATCGGAGAGATTTTCCAATTTGTAAGGTCCCACACCTTAGGAAAAGTTCCATGTTATGCAATCATACCGAGATGATTCTCGCCTTAGAAAAGTAGATTTTTAGAACCCATTTGGGGGTGGTGTGATTTGGCACTAACAATAACTGGGTTGGATGGATATTTTATGAACCATTTATCTCTCTATAAGGTGACACTAAAATTATCTTGAGTTAATTGAGATCAAGATAAGAAGTTCATTTTCGGTTATGAATATACAAGAATATGATAATGAAACAATTAAAAAACATTAGCTCTACCTTGACTCTGAGATTCTAAGATAGAATTATCTCTGAGATAGATTTAATCATTAAATTATTTTATATTAGTGAGGATGTCACACATATAGGTCAAGTTTCTTGTTAAACATTTGTGGATCTACCACTATTTTCAAAATTATTCAAAATAGACATGTGTAATGGTTTCATGTTATCCATTGTGTGCCTTCCTCTCCACCAAGTACACTAACATGGCTTATGAAATGTCTACCATGGGTCACATGGTTTTCCACGAGAAGGTTCTCGACTCTCCATCATTCTACTTAGGGTGGCCAAATTGTTGCATCATTTACAATGGATTCCCCATCCCCAACATCCCATGGATATATTTAATCCCTCGAAGCTCTCTTGTGAGATGTCATTTACGCTTCATGTTGTTCCCCTCATAGGCATGTCACTCACCACTATCCTTAGTTGTGAGTTTTTTTGAAATAGGGAAGAATACACACACACACACACACACACACACACTAATGCTTTCCTAAAACAATATTTATGTAATTTCCTAGGGAAGTGAATATGTGTACACATTTTTTCCTACTTGAATAAAAATGAGTAATGTCGAGATTCACTTTTGTAAATATTTCCCTAACATTTTCCCTTCTGCAACAACTAGATCATTTTTTTGATTATTTGTGTGTGAAGAGGTAATTTCCCCTATGTTTTAATGTGCCTAATGTATCTTGTATTAATAATATTCAAAGTTAATGAATTTGCACCAACAGTTACGATAAGTGTTGAAATTCATTCTTCATATAACATGTTTTTCTTTTCTCAAGTATTTTCTAGTTTCATTGTGTTTACACATATTTTTTTTGTATTAGTTCAATGCTTATGTTATTGAAACAAATAGTAATGTAATTGGAGAAATCTCCAAAAGTGACAAAGCCATTAAAAATTAAATCTATTTAGACATATCTAATAATCAACAAATTACATTGTACTTAAGTAGAACAATCATTTGTACTAATTACTAATATATAAATAAGAGGAATTCCATGTCATGTATTCAAATCCTAACAATAAAAATGCTAGTAGTGAAAATATGGCTTGAATATGGGGCTCCGCTTAAGTGATGTGGTTGTGAAAATCTCACGAGAGATAGAAAATTTGTAGGATCTCATCCCCATGTCTACCATTCATTGACCATTCTCCTACAAAATGTATTGAATTCATGATGCAAGACATCGTGTCCAAAATAATTACATTTTTGTCTCTAGAATAAATATTTTCTTCATGGTTATAAAATTAAACAACTACACCAACCCACACATGGGAATCCAAGTCCCCTAGCATGTCCCTTTCTATACGAGTTCCATGGTGTGTCGTGAAAAGTTTGCAAGATATAGAAACTTTGTAGGTGTTCACCCCAATATCTGTCGCTGGTCAAACATCATTGTGAAAAATGTATAAAATTCATAATGGCATGACCGCATGTTCAAAATAGATGCATTTTTTGTCTCCATAGAAATATATACTTTTGTTCCTCACCGAATTTGTTCGCATAAATAGTTTCTTTGACTTGCATAACTAAGAAATGTTGAAATCATTCAATGTTATTTTTTCATGTTGCAATGCAGGAAATATAAGATGAAATACCTCATCCGACCCGAGATAAATATAAATTGTAGGCAAACTTTATTCTCCACAAGATCCAAAAGGTTATGCTTATTAGAAACTTGTGGGTAGAAGTTGGGCTTGTCGGTGGTGCTGATCGACCAAGCTAAATATTTTGTCTATAAAGCTAACACAAAACCACCTAGCCTACCATGTTTTTTGGTTATCAAATTCAATAACTACATCATACTGAAATGATATGTTGAGTCTCCCTAACGCGTGAATGAATGAGTGAAAAATTTCACATAAAATGATGTGGTGAATTTTGTGATATATTTGTACGGAGTAATTAAAGAAAAGTGTTGGGGAGCATGTGAGAATTGTGTCATCACTACCTTTAATGCATGTGACGAGGAGGGTGGTGTAAGTGAAGAGGACACCATTGCATGTGAGTACCACTAGGATTCAATCTCAATGCATAAAGCATTTCAAAAAGGAGTCCTTTTTCTTCTTCATGGACTCGACCCCAAACTCTCCAAGAGTCTTCCTCTTGATCTCTAGATGCTCCATTATAATTTTTGTCTACCTTGTTTTAATTTTTTTCTCCTTCTCCTATGTCAACTCATTTACTCCTTTAAAGGTTAATGACACTTCTTTCTTTGTTACTCTAATACATGCCTATGCCTTGCTCTCTAATTTACCAAACCTTGTTTCCACTTCTGATGTCCCTTCAAACAATAAGCTAAACATTTATCTTACCTCTTTGAAATAAATCATGACATATTATATCACAATAAAGTTCTTCACACATTACAATATTCCCCTAATATTTTTATATGTTTAAATACCTTCCCTCCATACCCCCTATCTATTCTACACATCTTCCATGGATTCAATACAACCCATCGAGAGTCCATTTTACATTTCATTGATCATTACATAAAAAGAGTAAGGAAAGTCAAATGGGTGTTGTTTAATTTGTTTTATGATTTAGAAACCCCTATAGTTGATAACTTAGTTCTCGTGGAGCCTCAATTTGTTTGGTTGACCCCCTTTATTCTAACTGTAGACATCTAAAATGTCAACATGATTAATTACAATTAATTTGTCCCGCAAATATCCCAACATCATCCATATAATAATTAATCACAAGATTAATTATTATTATTTAATCCATTTTATTATATTTACCATTTTATCGTTATTTATCATGTATCCCAATTCCTTTTAATCCATCATTATATCCCATCTTATCATTAATCACTTTTATTTCATTATTATATCATATTATCTTATTATAATCCCTATTAACATTTTCTAGGAATTTAATATTCCTATATTTACCTACCCACCCACCCTACACATCCCTACACCTAGCCTTTCCATGTAATCATATCCATAATCATCATTTATTAACCTAATCTAATTCTAATCCTAATCACATCCTCGTACCTCTAAATCTAGAGGCTTCTATTTCTAGAAGCCTCTCTAAATCTCTCCTTCCATTGAATTTTTAATTCAATGGAAGCTTCTTCCCTCCATGAATTTTGAATTCAAATTTTAGAGCCTTCCACTCTAGAATCCTCTAATCCTCACATGCATTCTCCACCATTGATCCAAATCCAACTTGGATTCATCCTAGCCATTGAATCCTCCACTCCTCAACTATAAATTAAGCTCTCATCCTCCATGAGAGCTAGTTAGAAGAAGTGATCCAATCCATAGCAAAACTATGCTCTTTTATTCATCCAATCAATCCATTCTATCATCACTCTATCATCTAATCTATCAATCATCATTCTTCATCAAGCAATTCAAAACAAAATCAAGGGGAGGTGGTGCTTGTGTGACTCCATCAAAATATGAAGCATCCAACATCAATCAAGAGAAAATCCAACACATCAAATGAGGAGCTTTGCAGCTTGTAGGTAAGTGCAGCTCTCTCTCTCTCTCTCTCTCTCTCTCTCTCTCTCTCTCTCTCTAATCTCATTGCTCTATCTGAGGTTTTGTTTGGGAAGATTAGATTAGGAGAACAATTTTTTTTTATTCTTACATTCACAAGCTAATATTTTATTATGTTACATTTTTTCACCCACCATGGGGCTTACCCCTAATTTTTCATCATTTTTAATCTTTTTTGATCCTTATGAGTGCAGTCAAAGTTTCAAGAACTTTCCTCATTGTTTACCTCTTCAAAATTTGAAATTTTGAACTCAAATTTCGTCCCAAAGACAAAACAACGACTTTGCTCTGTGTATTGGCACCTATGCATCCAAAAATTTGGAACCTATGTAGTGTTTCAGTGCCTATGCACAAACTTTGGTGCCTTTGTTAATCTTTCAATGCCTTTGTTCTAACCATAAAACCTTGTTTCCTGTTTTTGACCATTTTAACCCTTTTTCCACACATTAACACCTATGCAACATAGAATGGCACCTTTTCACTAAAATTGGTGTCTATGAAAAACTTTGGTGCCTATGCACAAGTTTTAGTGCCTTTTTTTAGCTTTTGAAACTTTGAAAGTGCATTAAAACTCCGTTTTTTGTCCATTTTGACCATTTTTAGCCTTTTTCCACACACAGCACATATGCAACACATAATGGTGCATTTGAACTAAGCGTGACACATGTGCAAATTTTTTGTGCCTATGCACATGTTTTAACACATTTGTTTAGCTTTTGAAACTCTAAAATTGCATTACAACTATGTTTTTACCTTGTTTTTAGTCTTTTGTCATACATTGGTGCCTTTGCAGACAGAATGACGCCTATGCCCTAAAAGTGGAGCCTTTTCTGTACTTTGTATCCTTTTCCATACTTTGGTGCCTATGTCATGTCAATCAACACCTTTACAGAATCATAGTTTTTTCTTACAACTAACATTCTAACCTTGTTTTCAAGTGTTTTGGTGGTTTTTGCAGGTCTAACATATTGTTTTTGCAGGTTTATTACAGAAAAAAGTGGAGATTCCATCCATTTTGATATTCATCTAACCTTTTTGTGATTGTAGGCTTGAAAAATACTAATCCTTTTTTTTTAGCTCATTTTATCCAAGACATTTGGGGTTATAATCAAACTACTAATCCTTGTTTTGTAGGGCCTCCTCTTGAAGACCCAATCATCAAACTACTAATATTTATCATTTCATTTTATCATCTAGCATTTAATTATCTTGCATTTATCATCCTTTTTGTGTTTTTTCCTTTGTTGTTTTTCATCCCGAAGGTGAAATTGTGTATGCTCTCCTCTCGTGTCCTAGGACAATCTTGAGGATAAAAACAATTAGCTTTCTCATTTTTCTTTCCTAGGGCAATGTGATGTGGAAGTGACATCCACACACTTTTCATAGTCTTAGGGGTCTTGTGACCATGGGTTTCATCTCCACGCATGTAGACACACCTGTGTTTCAAATGGGGGATACAAATTATTGACAGTTTGTCATTATTGGCTAAGGGAATGTTTTCTTTAAGAGCGACATGAAGTGAGGGGCTTCCACATCCCAATACCCAAGCCTTAGAAAACATCCTTGCAACATAGACTTAGGACCCATGTAGTGCAGGGTATATCGGGGATGCCCCTAGTGAGATTGTGTATCCTTGATTAGGCATCCATTTGGATGCATATAAAGCTATAGTGCAAAGAGGATGCACTCCCAAGATCACTCACTAGTTGAACCCACATTGACACATAGGTGGAGATCCAATTGTGGCACCATCGTCGATGTGTGGTATTGAAAGTGGGATATAAATTGATTGCAATCCCACTTGACTAGTTAGGGTGTGTGTTGCATGTTTGTTGTGTGCTTGTGAACACCCTTAACCATCCCATCACATTAAAATTTTAATCAATCAAACAACATCCCAATCAAAATCCCATCACTATCCTTAATCAACAATCCTAATCCAAATCATCCTATCAAATCATGTCCTTTGACCCTCAATCCCCATCCTCTCCAAACCAACATCCAAACCCTTACCTCTTTTCTAAATCCATCAACCAAGTTATCCCATCATCCCCACCCATCAAAGTCAACCATCTCACTTTGACCACGAAGTCCCACACACTATCCAACACATTAACAAACAAATCTCAAACTTAACATCCTACCTCAACCAATCCCATCCTTTCATCCAAATCAACCATCCCATGTTGATCCTAACATCCTAGAAATCATCCAACATCTCAATCAACAAATATCCAATCTTAAATCTTCAATCAACCAATCACCTCCTAAACCATCATCTCCTAACCAAACCCATCCACAATTTCCTCTTCCTAAGATCCCTACTCCTCACCCCATTGACTTCCTCTTTGAGGAACCTAAATCATCCCAATCCACACCACGACCCAATCAACATAAACCATTATCCCCACAAGACAATTTCATCGAATTTGACCACCTCACTAACTTTGACCTAGACCAAGAGGACCTCCTTTATGTCCTTGCTAGTCTAGCCACCAATCCCAAACACACACAACCATCCCAAACCCCAACCTCCAAATCCCCTATTAATCATCATATCTTACACCTTCTGCCCATCAAAACTCATCCACTACCATCCAAAGTCTCAACCCTTACATCTAGTCATTGTAAAAACCTATAATCGAGACCCATTCACATATACACAATAATCCCAACAACTTAACCAAAAATTATTACCCCCCACATCTCATCTTGGTTATCCATCCTCATCATCTTCATCATCCCTATCTGATCCTACGAACTTTCTCCTAAATAGTCCCACATCCCCTATTCCACCATCAAACTCATCCTCTAAGCCTATTTCATCCCTTACATCACGTCACGACCAATCCTATAAAAACTATCTCATCCATTGTGACTGTTAAGTCACCCTCATCCCCTTCTACTCCTAATCCTAAACCATCTAATGTGGCTCCTACGCCACCCTCATCCTCTTCACCCACACATAATCCTATCGTACCCCTTCGTCACCTAAACCTAACACTATCCTATCCCCTAACCCTATTTACAGTCCATAATCCCCAATCCTAAAACATATAAGGTGACTCCTAAGTCACCAAATCTTAAACCTAAAAATCCACTACCAATCCTATCCCCTCCATCTCCTACCTAATTTACGAAGGCTCCTATTCTACCTTCATCTACTTCATCCCCTAACTCAACCAAATCTAATGTGATTCCTACATCACACCCATCTCCCAAACCTCCTTCATCCCCAACATCACACAAAATGAATGTAACCCCCAAATCTACCCCATCCCCTTCTTCTAAATCTACCCCATCCCCTTCATCTAAATCTATCAATCTCAAACAATATAAACAAGCCAAAACCATCTACCTGAAAACCACATACTCCAACCAATCCAAAATCAACCAAATCTACTTCGGCCTCCAATCCCGAACCATCCACTTCAACCCCCATGCCTTATCCATCCCCTTCATCTTCTAAGCCACAACAATCTAATCCAACTCATAAATCCAAATCAACCAAAATATCTCATAATCGACACAATCCTCTACCTTTACTTCATACTCCCTCCAAACCATTTAACTCAATCCACTTCACTCCTTTACGAGAATATTTGACCACCATCTTCCATCATCTAAAAAACTTCAACATGATCATCCATCCCCAAATCAAATCACACGATAAAACCTTCCCAAACCATCTTGGTATCAATAAAACTATTATTGTGACTTCCATTGCACCCATGGACATTCGACTAATCGTTGCATGTAATTCAGTTTTATATCCAAAACCTCGATAATGTTAGGTTGTGGAGCTAAATAGTTTCACTGGAGCATGCATTACAAAGTGACTAGAAAACATAGTAACCATCATCGGTTAGGAGGGGACCGGCATCGGTTAGTCGAGGAGGAATCGGCAACGGTTAAGGCTAACCGACATTGGTTACCTGTGCATTGGAGTGTTTTATTTAATTCTCAGGAATTAGATCTATTTTTAGCATTAAAGCATATCTATTGATTGTAATTGCATGGCTAAATGCCCTAAGTTTGTATATGCCTATATAAACATGAAAGCTAGGGTTAGAAGAAGAATTAAGATAAGGATTGAATTAGATCCTTGATTCTCCTAGATTGAGAAGATGAAGAAGAAAAATAAAAAGAAGAGAAAGAAAGAATGGGTTACATGAAGACATAGTTTCCATGGAGAGGAGCTGAACAAAAATAAATAGTAGGTACATCTGAATGGTGAGAAGAGGGTAACATCTTCTACTATATTTCCTTTGTATAGTTATTGTCTCATTGTAATGGCTTGCATAATATGCAAAGCACATATAGTTTCTTCTTGTAGATCCACATGTTGGTGAGATCTTGTATTATAGATCCATGTAGATATAGTTTTGTATTATAGATCCATGAGATCATATTGTATTGTTGATCCATGTAGATCTAGATATTGTAGAGGAGGTTGTCTTCATGTTTGCATAGGTTATGCAGTGATGGAGAGATAGACTTACTTCTTGGTGCACAGTCATGGTTGCACATTGGTAGACCCATGTAAGATATCTTGTTGTAGATTCATAGAGAACTTGGTAGCAGTTTAGAGATGCAGTAGTTCCTAGTTATGTGAGATTTGTTGGTGGTGTTTGGAGGCACAATTGTAGTGCACTCATGGAGATTCATTTAGAGATTTGGAGGAGAGGAGATACTCTTAGAGAGATGCATTGTACTATTGTATGGAAGAGTTGGTTTGTACTCTTGTAGTATTATATATATGATATCTCTATCTTTAGTGGATGTAGCCCACATTGGGTGAACCACGGTACATGTTGTGTTATGTATGTGTACTTTTGTTTTGATTTCGATTATTCTAGTTTACACTTCCACTATTGTAGATTTTGGGGAATTTTTTAGATCCTGTGTACATGATTTTGTTTGTTATTGAATCATAACACTATTATGCAGTCTTGAATTCCCAACAACTGGTATCAGAGCTTGGTTATTTCAGAGAAAGGTTTTTCTTCAGTATATTGTTAGTGTTTCACTAACAGATGTATGAGAGTAGGGTTTGTTTTTCTTGATGTGAAGATCACATGAAGAGATTCAATCTCAAGCGGAGATGGAAGAGTAAGGTTACTAGAAATTATCGATGTCGGCAGGGTGACCGTGGTCGGTTATAGGGTAACCATGGTCGGTTACAGGGTGGCCATGGTCGGTTATTGGGCAACCTAGTTTTAAATAGAAAATCACATATATGAAGAATTAAGAAGATGCATGGAATGTATCTTGGTTGTTGAGGTGTCCCTGGTTCTTGGAGGCACAAACATGTTGGTCAGATTGCAGATCCGATTATTGAGGTATGGTTTTATCTTGATATTACAATGCTTATATTATTTTGGTTGCACATGCATGTTTGATATTGTAGATCTAGATCTGAGAATGCGATAGAGGAGTATTTATGCATCCTTTGGTGCAGTTAGATACATGGGCTTCATTAGAGAAGCTGAATATAGTAACACAAAACAAAGACAGGGTTTCCATAAGAGAAACATGTTCTTCAAGTTGAAGATGTGGTTGAGTATCTTGGTGCTGGTAAGGTGATGTATTTCATCTTGGTGTAGTTTTATTGCATGTATTATTGTTGTTAAGTTTTTGTATAAGATTTGGGTGCTTCTTAAAATGACTGGCTCAACACAACTATCGGCTTTGGTTAGAGTAGGCACCTAGTTTGGTGACCTATGCCAATTTGTGGCATTGTGTTAGTTCCAAAGCAAAGATCAACGCGTCGGTCAGGGAACCGACATTGGTCATAGAGGGTAACCGGTACTGGTCAATGAACCGTAGTTGGTCTCTGTGACAACGAGTTTACACATGGTTTCTTACAATAGAAGAGGGCATGGATGGTTTAGTGTCCTATTTTGGAGGATTAGGTTTCTTGCACAGTGTGTATAGGTAGAAACAATGTTGATCACTTCAATGTTTGGATTAGAAAGAGGATGGAGTTGGCTTGGTTAGTCTAGTGAGACTTTGGGTCAGGTATCTCTATATGGTTCATGTTTTATTTCTTTCATTTGGAGCAACTGATATTATGTTTGGATAGTGTGCACATATTTACACCATGTTTTTGGTGTTATTTGACTTTTATTTCCCGATTGTGTGGAATCTTGAGGACAAGGATATCTAGTCTAAGGATGAGATCCTCAATGAAAAGTCATGGTTAGACACAGTTGTAAGTAACAAAAGATGTTGAGTACACATGATGAAAATAAGTTGATTCACCTACTTCACAAGAAGTCCAAAATTTTGTGATGTAGGAGTATTCTTTGATAAGAAGGGAATCATTTTATATTTTCTTTCATCTGGTTTTATTTCTCACTGACATATTAGCTTTTGAGCTTGGTGTTAGAGGTAGTGCAAGGAATTTGTGTTCAGTGGGAGCAAGCCATGGTTGTTGGCATTGCAGGATTGGATACATGATGCACATGCAGAGTGAGAGGAGATTGCTACTATTTAGAGTGGCAGAGGCACTAGTTGGTTTTAGAGGGCAGTCATGGATTTGCAGGTATATTGAGTTTATTTCTTTGTGATGTCACTTTTGGTTTATTTTATGGTGCCTGGATATTCCTTAGGGATGGTAGTTGATGATTGATTCAACTGGTTTTAGATGATCTAGCAATTTTCAAAGTTTAAAGGGTGAAAAAAGGAGAAAATATGATTGTTACAGAGACCGGTGTCGGTTAGGGTTAACCATGGTCACATCATCCTGTAACCGGGAGTCGGGGAATTAGGAAACCGTTGTCAATTTGTTCACGGGGTTTACAACAATACTTATTTACCATTTTTAGATGGTGCCCTTGTTTTGCTTTCATCTTGGTTGGTTTGTGTTATATGTTGATGACATGTTTGCTAGTATTTGCACTATTTAATAGTAGCATGGTTTAACATGAATGTTTGTTATTGACATTGATGAGAACATGATTCATATTCGCTTTTGTAGTTAGTCGGTGGAAGACTTGGAGATTTTGGAGAACTGGAGATATGGATGGATGTATAGGTGAGTTTATACATGTGGATAGATTTAGTTTTGTGAGTCTATGATGATGCAAATGTTTGATTTGCACATGGATACTAATGCGCACAGTTTATATGCCTTGAGCATGAGTAGGGGATGTTTGTATTTCCTCTTGATTACTATGTTACTCCTTGATAGGTATGTTATCTACAGATAAATGTCTTGGACATGCTAGTTGTTTATGCAAGGTTGGATTTACATATTGCAGTGTTTGGATTTATTTGAGTTATGTAGGTGTTTGTGGATTGATCACCCACTTTTGCATGTAGAACTCATTTAGGGTTGTATTTACCTGGGATCTTGTTTTACTTTTACATATTCTAGTTTGACTTAGACAGTTGCATGGAGACATGGATAGATGGATGGAGAACATGGTTGGTTTTACATGTATGGATATGGTTGCAATTGAATCTCGATGACTTCGGTTTGAGTGGGAGATCTTACAGGTGTGTTAGTCATGATGGCTTGGTTACATGAGAGGTTTGGTGTTATGATTCAGTGGGAGCTTGATGTATGGATAGATCGGTTATCATGAATCGTGTAGAGCTTCGTGCAGGTCTCTATGGTAAGTCACGAGTTTGTTATCTTCATTTTAGAAGATGGTTTGATCTTCCTGGTTTTATTTTTGAGAGAATTGTTGAAGGAAAGAATAGATGGTCTTCACGGTGTGTAGAGGATGGTGATGTATAGGTACAGGTATAGGTACAGAGGTTCAACAATTTATCTCCAAGTGGGAGATTGTTAGGTTGTGGAGCTAAATAGCTTCACTGGAGCATGCATTACAAAGTGACTAGAAAACATAGTAACCATCATCGGTTAGGAGGGACCGACATCGGTCACCTATGATGGGCATCGGTCGATTAAGGAGGAACTGGCGCGGTTAAGGCTAACTCGACATCGGTTACTGTGCTTTAGAATGTTTTATTTAACTCTCAGGAATTAGATCTATTTTTAGCATTAAAGCATATCTATTGATTGTAATTGCATGGCTAAGTTCCCTAAGTTTGTATATGCCTATATAAGCATGAAAGCTAGGGTTAGAAGGAGAATTAAGAGAAGGATTGAATTAGATCCTTGATTCTCCTAGATTGAGAGGATGAAGAAGAGAAAGAAAAAATGGGTTACATGAAGACAGAGTTTCCATGGAGAGGAGCTGAATAAAAGGAAATAGCAGGTACATCTGAATGGTGAGAAGAGGGTAACATATTCTACTATATTTCCTTTGTATAGTTATTGTCTCATTGTAATGGCTTGCATAGTATGAAAAGCACATATAGTTTCTTCTTGTAGATCCACATGTTGGTGAGATCTTGTATTATATATCCACGTAGATATAGTTTTGTATTATAGATCCATGAGATCATGTTGTATTGTTGATCCATGTATATCTAGTTATTGTAGAGGAGGTTGACTTTAGGTTTGCACAAGTTATGCAGCAAAAGTGATGGAGGGACATAATAACTTCTTGGTGCATAGTCATGGTTGCACATTGGTAGACCCATGTAAGATATCTTGTTGCATTCACATAGAACTTGGTAGCAGCTCAGAGATGCAGTAGTTCCTAGTTATGTGAGATCTGTTGGTGGTGTTTGGAGGCACGGTTGTAGTGCACTCATGGAGATCCATTTAGAGATCTAGAGGAGAGGAGATACTCTTAGAGAGATGCATTGTACTCTTGTATGGAAGAGTTGGTTTGTACTCTTGTTGTATTATATATATGAGATCTCTATCTTTGGTGGATGTAACCCACATTGGGTGAACCACGATACATGTTGTGTTATGTGTGTGTACTTTTGTTTTAATTTGGATTTTTCTAGTTTACACTTCCATTGTTGTAGATTTTGGGGAATTGTTTAGATCTCGTGTGCATGATTTTATTTGTTATTGAATCATAACACTATTATGCAATCCCTAATTCCCAACAATTAACCAAGGGCTTCTTGTCCTTGTACCTCTTTATCCACCACCTTTCCATCACAATCCTCTCCCTAACCATCATCCACCATCAAAATCCCACTCGACATCCAAACATCTTCATCTATCCAAATCTCGTCATACATCCAAACATCCTTCACCAAAAAACTCAAAACAAATCTCACCCCCATCCTTTGTTAAGTTTGACCTCTTAGCGGATGATAAAATTACAACCCCCAATCTCATGATGACCACATGGCATCATATTCCCCATCCACTTCATATCCTATAGCCAAAAATATGTTTGCTAATATGAAACATTGAGGCAAAGGCTTAGACATCCATGAACAAGGCATTCATGAACCCATCTCCCTTCATCAAAATCCAGGTCATTTAGGCTTAGGGTATAAACCTAACACTAACAACGACCCTCCCACTACTCCATCAAAAACCATTTCTACCACTCCTCTTGTTGATCCTACTATCCCAACCACTCAACCAAATCGTAAATCATGTAACCCCCCTACAAATACCAAACACCTAAACAATGGATTGAGCACATAATTCGTTGCTACGCATGGATGTTATTTCCTTCCCACCCATCCTCCTTACATCCAAATCCATTTGCATCTCATCCATTATTATCATCACATCCATTTATATCCTCTTCCAATCCATTCAATTGAACACTTGATCAACTTTCTCACACATGTTGTAAGCCAATAGTACCTACTGCAATTGTGTGACCTTGGTCTATCATTACCTCCAACATATAAGCACCATTGTCCTCCTAGAGATCCACACTTTAACACACTTAATAAACTTGTGGTGAAGACCCTTGGGTGCATCTTTTGACACTCTAGCCAATGTCATCACCACACTCATTTCCATCCCCCCATCAAGCCACTAGTGATTCTTAACCCCTTGAGAGTTCTCAAGAGAGTGGAACCTCTTTATGAAAAAAATATAAATATCAAAAAGTAAAAAAATCATATCAAAATTAAAAATATAAAATAAAATCCACCTCAAGACTCTCTCTAGGGGTGTTGCCTAGCTGATAGTAGAGTAATGTTGTGACAAGAATTAGATGCATCTCCTGTCCCAGAACTATGGACGCTTGGCTGCAACGAGCAATGCACGACTTAGCCTTCCATTCACCCTCCATCCACCTATTTGACTTAATCACTCCCTATACATTGGCTAGTTTGTCTTCACATACTACCCATTAAGTCTTCACTTCAAGCGGTAATTAACCATCACAATCACACACACTTCAATCTCGTAGAGACATAGGGCTCGCATGTTGTCAAGTATTATTTAGACCTTGGTCACACTTTTGTTTTAGTCTAACTCTTGCCTTACAACATGTGTCGTTAGGCTCATATTTTGTTCATAACTGATGTTATTCCATCCATCACATCCACATCCTTTTTCTTGGATCGAACATCCATGGGAAGACGATGATCCTTTCCTTTTCATCCAATCCTCCTCATGTCCCTTTTCAACTATCATCATCATGACTAGGGGAAACCTTACTATCATCCATTGGGGCATCATCCATTTTAGATACCCCTCACTTCCCATCCTACCCTACACCTGGGGGAAAATCAAACCCATCCACACATGACACCCTACTTTACACTTGGGGGCACACCACATCTATCCCTCAATCCATTGCCCCCACATACAGGGGCATATCTTATCATCTTTTATATCCCCCATCTTATCCTATACCACATCCCTCATCCTATCTATCTATCTCCCATCCCACATCCCATCTAATCCTAACCTATTAACCAATCCCTATCCTATCCAACCTATCTAATTTCCCTCAATCATTCCCTTTTATCCTACCCAAACACATTTTGGTAATTATAGGAGAAATTTGAATCCCACCTTACATCCCTTCTCATCCCCCATGAGATATCCCATCATGAATCCTTTCATCTTACCTATCCTCAACCATTCCCCCATCCCAAATATAAAATATCAACATCCAACATCAAATAATATAAACATCCAAAATCCAAAATCTAAAAATAAAAACATTCAAAAATCACAAAATTACACAAAAAAAAAACAATATAATGTACAAAAATTCAATCTGTGTGTTTTTTTCTTATCTGCATTTACATTTTGGCTAATGATATGAGGCCCCTTTTGTTTCTTTTTCTTTTTACATCGATCCAATGATATGAGGACCATATTTTTATATTAATTTGTCCAATGATATGACAACAGGGAATTTGGAAATCTCATCATCACGACCTTCATACCTTGATGCATCTTGCTTTATGCCATATCAATTATCACAATTGCTAATGATGATAACGTGGGCAATTTCTGTAGCAATACCCCTTCTATCATCATCTTTTAGCCTTATCATCATCCACACCTAATCCTCATCATCATCTAACCTCCTCATCCTCCTATCCAATCAATCCTTTATCAATCAATCAATATCCACATCCAAATCTTATCATCTTACATCCAACATCCAAAATCCTCACCCCTTGGTTGGGGCATCTTCTAACATCCTCTCATCAATCAAACTCAAAAATAATTCTCATTGCTTCATCAATCATCATCCCAATCCTCTCCTCATCAATGTCCTCTCATCATCAATATTAATCCAAAAACCAATCCTTATTCTCTCATCCAAACATCCTCAATCATCTAATCAAATCAATCCTCAAATCTAACATCTTCAAATCCAACATCCTCTAATCCAAAATCCAAAATCTTCACCCTTGTCATACATTGTTGACTGGGGCATCCTCTAATCCAAAATCCTAAATCTTCACCCTTGTCATACATCGTTGACTAGGGAATCAAAATCCAATATCTCCTAATCCTCTAATCTTCTACTCTTCTCATCCTCTCTCCTATCTTTATAATCCTCTAATCCTATCTCCTATCTTTTGATCCTCTAATCATGCATCCTCATCAAACATCCTCTATCTTCTAATCCTCTAAATCCAACATCATGTAATCCAACCCCTTCAATCAATCTTATAATCCTCTAATCCTAATCCTCTGAATCCTCAAATCTTCTCATCCTCTAATCCTCTCTCATCTACTAACTTGGGCCTCTCCTCTTTTCGAGTGGTTACCCAACTCGTTCCTCCTTGCCTAACCCCTTGAGGGGGCATCATATCACCATCCTAACATCTTCTCTTCTTTTTCTTTGAATGGTCATTGCTACACAATAACCCTTCAAAGAGGGGCAAAATGTAGACATGAATAATTGTGATTAACCTATCCCACAAATATCCCAACATCATCCATATAATAATTAATCATAAGATTAATTATTATTATTTAATCCATTTTATCATATTTACCCTTTATCATTATTTATCATTTATCCCAAATCCTTTTAATCCATCATTATATCCCATCTTATCATTAATCACTTTTATTTCATTATTATATCATATTATCCTATTATAATCCCTATTAACATTTTATAGGAATTTAATATTCCTATATCTACCTACCCACCTACCCTACACATCCCTACACCTATCCTTTCCATGTAATCACATATCCAATCATCATTTATTAACCTAATCTAATCCTAATCCTAATCACATCCTTGCACCTCTAAATCTAGAGGCATCTATTTCTAGAAGCCTCCCTAAATCTCTCCTTCCATTGAATTTTTAATTAAATAGAAGCTTCTTCCCTCCATGAATTTTGAATTCAAATTCTGGAGTCTTCCACTATATAATCATTTAATCATCACATGCATTCTCTCCATTGATCCAAATCCAACTTGGATTCATCCTATTCATTGAAACCTCCACTCCCCAACTATAAATTAAGCTCTCCTCCTCCATGAGAGCTAGATAAAAGCAGTGATCCAACCATAATAAAACTTTAATCTTTTATTCATCCAATCAATCCATCCTATCATCACTCTATCATCCAATTTTATCACTCATCATTCTTCATCAAGAAATTCAAAGCAAGATCAAGGGGAGGTGTTGCTTGTGTGACTCCATCAAAATCTAAAGCATCCAACATCAATCAAGAGAAAATCAAACACATCAAAGGAGGAGATTTGAAACTTGTAGGTAAGTACATGTATTTGTCTCTCTCCCCCTTTCAATCTATTGCTCTATCTGAGGTTTTGTTTGAGAATATTAGATTAGGAGAACAATTTGTTTGTTTATCTTGCATTCATAAGCTAATCTTTTCTTGCATTACACCAATCATCTAGATGGATATGGTGAGTCGGGAATCACCATTGGGTTTTTGTTAGAAGAAATAAAAGCTAGGAATTGTTAGACAAGTAGTATTCATAGACTATGGTATGCGTCCCCATTAGAGGCTTCACTATTTTGAATTGAAAACAGATGGAGTGTTTTCCATAGACTTGAAGGCTAGTAAGAGAGACATGTGTGTGGGTTACTCCGCACAATGATTCAATGCACATGATAAGCTCGATGCTTCCCCTATGATTTGTGAAAACTACCTAGATCATGCACATTTTGTGTCATGATATCCATAGTTGAAGATTATTTTTCACCCCTTTATTGTGTTTTTCATTACCCAAAGGTGTTGATGGAGATTATTACCATGGGAGTGCCAATTTTGTGCGAGTCCTTCCTTTATAAAACAATTTTAAATTCTCATTTACGTGGTAGATGCATGGTTCTCACTATAGGTAGCACTGACGTCATCACTTCCATATAGGCTATGTGGAGGAAGTCTTAGAAGATGATGACACCCACTCATTACTAACCACTACCAATACACCACCTTACCATCATTAAATATTTTTCTATATATACATAATTTTTTCTTGAAGACTTTAGGATATCCCCTGCCTTTATTTTCGGAAGAAATTAGGAAATCCCCTGCCTTGAATAAAAAATCCCCCTGCCTTGAAGAATTCAAAGGTTGTATACAATTCCATGTTTTTTAGTTACATGCCAATATGAACAAATATTCATTTAGTGTGCCAAATCTGTCTACTTAGATCTTTTAATATAATATTTAAAGAATTTGAGATTGATGTAGTATATTAACGAGTGATTTTCTATCTCCTTTACGATTTGATTGTATAATATTTGTAACTTAAGTGATGGTACAATTATGATTACCATTCACACAAGCAATTTACACACAACTAATAATACAACTTCAATATCAACACTTTAGTACCATATAAATTGCTCATATTCCTAATTAAGTTTAAGGTGTACAATCGATACTCATCACGACATTACATATTTTGACATATTTTTTTATTTAATACTTTTTTGAACATTTCAATAATTGATTTGTGTATTTGTGATAAAGGATGGCATATCAAAGGGTATTCATCGACATAACAATGGGCAACACATCAATTGAAAAAATCATTATGGTGTTGTTTGTTGATGTCACACTCAAGAAAATATATCTAATTTTAATTTGTTGTGGCACACAAAAATGGGGAGGCCCTTGCAATGGAAGGTTTTCACCACTAACAATGACATCCGTGACGAGTCTATTTTTGTGCCAAATTTGCACACAAGAACTTTCAAAAGAAATGTGGGGTATTTCAACCCTTGTAATTTTACACTTTATCCCCTTTTCTTGAACATAATTGTGATCAAAATTGAGATATGTATGTGGATGGTTCCCCGACATCGTACCTTGCCATCATGGGTTAAATTTGATGGCTATCTATGTGTGACAAACAATTTTTAAGTGACGGTAATTTTCCAATATTACCATTAAAAATACAAAACAATGTTATTCATACACTACTAATATAATATATAAAAGACAATTCTAAATTTGTTTAATTTTTTAAATATATATTTATATATATTAATATAATTTACATGTAAATCTATATAAAAATATCACTCACACGTGACTTATTTCGAATATTTGCAAGTATTTTACGGCTAAAATCAAGGAAATGTTTAAATGGGTGTTAAATTTAACCTTTACTTGCCATATATATCTTTGTCAAAGTCGGTAGTGTTTTTTCTCACTTATTCTAGTAGTGTATGATTTCTCATGTTCGTTTCTTCTCCCCTTCTAATGATTCAATTTACTTACTTTTATTTTCTATTCTACCTTTTCTTATGCATACTTCACAAGCCTTATCGACATCTCCTTTGCACCTCTTAAGAGCGATTGAAGAAAAACATGGATCCCACATGAAGCCAACTCCAAGTTCAAGAAGAAGAAGAAGGCATTTTAATGTCCACGAGGCTACCAAAGACAACCTATGGGACAACAGAGCCTATTAAAGATCTTTCTGGCTTTTAGATCTCTTGTTGATGAGTTTGACAATTAGCTCCCATGTTTTTTCAACCATATTTTTACTGAAAACATTTTAAAAGGATGCATTGTGCTAAAGAAACTGGCCCTAATGTCGTTATAAGCATTACATTCCAACATGAAATCTTTCTTTGACTCCACTGCACCAAACGTGCAAAAACATAGATTCTCTCTTCCCATGCCTTTTTAGGTCTTTTCCATCTTCTTGTTTCACATCGAAGATGATGTGAATTAGTTCTTAGTTGAGCTATGAAGATATTTGCTTTCCACGAGATATTAGCCCTTATAAAAGCCTTTTGTTGATGATCACATGTAGAGTTAAATTCCTCCAAATAATACCTCTTCTTTCTCCCTAACGAATTTCCTCACATAACTTGGTGGAATTTTTTCGTAACAAAAGTTTTTATCTCTTCGCTATTATTAGGACATGTCTTCAAGTAAATGTTCCATTTTTAAAGCCATTTGTTGTTTTGATTCATCCATGACTTCTTTCTTTTCTCCAAAACCTCATTGAGGGCAACCTTAGGTCATCTGCTACCATCCATTTGTTTGATCCTTTTTAAATATGTTATGAGACGAACCATAACAATAACTTCTAGAGTTACAACCCCTATTTCAGCTAGAATAATCTCATATGGGACCGACCGAGATCTTTAATTTGAACTTGCTAGTAATCATGTTTTTTTGAATCCTCTCCAATTGTTTCCACCTTGAGTTTGAAATGTTACTAGCCAAAACTTCACATCCATAAAGCACCACTGGAGTTACTAAAAGCCCAAACAACGTTTGCATAGTTTTCAATCCCAAAGTTCCGCATCTCTATATTTGTTTTGGAAAACATACAAAGCTCTCCAACCCCCTAAAATTCACTTTTTGCTACAAATCTCCCAGTGAAAATGTTATTAGGTAAAGTGGAACTCAAGACCAAAGCTATTTTTTTAAAACCTATATTTGTTTTTAAGGAACGAGGGAGCACGTGTTAGGTTTTAGCCTCCCAAAATATGCAACTATTGCATGAAAAATAAAAAACTATCGAAAAAGCATTGGCATACTTTCCTATAAACGGAGAGGGCTCTAACCAGCGGTGATATTAAATCTGCGATCGCGAAGAGGCGGCTTAACAGTCATCAGGAACACTCTTCCTCGTTCCTTGTACGTATCTATTTCTCCATTTTCAGATTAGATTTCCATGGTGGATTGGAATGGATATTTTTTTACTGTCAACGTTTTCACGTGGTGGTTTTGAGTGAATCCAGAGTCTCTTAATAGCCGAAGCTCACATCTGCAGCCATTTGGGCGGCTATACAGAGTTCTGTATTCCTCAAAACCTGTAAGAAAAACCATTGTTTCAATACTCATGGTTATTATTTCTATATCTATACTTATTACCTAGTTTTTCTTTTGAAACTTGATATTCCTTATTAACTGTTTAGAGCCAAGACCTTCCTTCTTTGGATGCAGCCTAGACCTGTTGTGTTAAATCTCGTGTTTTGTCTTTGTTATAAATGGCTGCTTGTCAAATAATATCACATTTGAAGTGAAGAGTTTTGATGATATGATTGATTGTTTTAGGTCTAAGATCAGAAAAAAATTACTCATTCATATATATTTGCATGTGTTTGTTTGTTTTGGTTTGATCCTATTATTTAGTGGTTGAGATATAACCTAATGGTCTCATGCTGGGGGCTACTGCTTCTATTTGTATGGGAAATGTGATCCCATGTTTAAAAAAATTGCTGCTAAAGCTCAACAAATTTCTTAAAATTTCTCAGCAGCTACATTTTGGGGAGAGGATTTCCGGCTCCATTAAGCAGTTGGGAGCATAAAAAAATAGTTGCTTATAAATTTTAGGGAGCTTTTGTGACACTAAGGCATTTCAATTTAAGTTTCCCTCTCAATTTTTCCTTCTAATAAAAAATAAAAATTCATGGGACCCTATCAATACTAAAATATCTTATTTTTCCTCTCCCTCACCTGTTCAACAAATTTAGCTTTCCGTTTGCATAGGACTGCAGCCGTAGAATTTATGTAAGCAAACATAAATTTGAGGAAATTTATCATCTTTTATGTGTTTTACTTTGTGTTCGTTAGATTTTCTTATTTTGTGGTAGGAAGTGGTCCCATGGGAGGGGGGCTCCTAAATTTTCTTTGCCATGCTATGAAGCATGGATACACCCAAGACCCCCTCGAATCCCCTTTGATACATATCGGAAACGGATACGATACGGATGCGTATGGGATACGTCACGGATACGTACAAACGTATCCGTGACGTATCCCATACGTATCAGGCACGTATCCTGCAGTAAATACGTCTTTTTTAAGTTTTATTTCATTTTTTTAATTTTTGACTTTTCTACTCCCTAAAACCGAACCCTAAACACTAAATGAATAAAATAATACACCCTCTCCCCCACAAAAAGTTATAAAAAGCACCCACCCCTCTCATTTGAAATCACACAAACAATGAAATGTAAAATCTTAAGTATATTGTATGTTTTGAAAATTTGAACATGGATCCTAATATATTTTTCAAATTTCAAGTTTTGTTTGTATTCATGTTGACATGATATTCCTATATCATATGTATGGCAGCCGCATGATCAATAAAAACCGAAGTCTTAAGTATATTGAATGTTTTGAGCATTGATTCAAGTTTTGTATTACTATTTCAGTTTTTATGGACTAAAAATGAGTAAAATAAGTATATATATATTGTTTTTTTTTTTTTTTTTTTAATATATATGTACGGACGTATCCAAGATGTATCATATCCAAGGGTTTTTTAAAATTGACGTATCCGCGTATCGTATCCGTATCCAAACCGATACTCGTATCCGTATCTTGGTAACGTAGTTAATAGCCGCCAGTGGAGAGTAATTTTAGGAGTATTTATAGTAAATGTGGTCTCATGGTATAATTTTTTTTTTTGAGAGTATGCTGCAATTTTTTAGGGAAGATATTTTAAAATGTTATATTTTAATTTGCAATAAAATTTAAAATTAAATCTGCTCATTTATAAATTGACATTTGGCATAATATGTTCCTACAAAATAGAAGTGGGTGGGGGAAACTTTTAGCCCCCTTTTTACCATCCCCTTAAACTCTCCTCCTACAAAAGTGGTGCTCCTTGTTTTTAGGAAAAGATTCTAAAATTTCCTGTTTCCCTAAATTTATTTTGTCATGGGACCACCCGCTGAATAAAAATAGGAGCAACAGCCCCCTCCATGGGACCCCTGCCTTAGTTTGATCCTTTTATTTTTGTTTTACTTGGAGAATTGAATTAAGGCTTACTCAAAAGAAGAGATCACAAGTAAATGTCTCGTGTGTTTGATTTTTTTGCTTTGATCCTTACTGTTTTGTGTGACTTGAATGAAGGATGTCGATGTGAGATTTCGTCGGATTTGTGTTAAGTTTCTTATTTAAGAATTGAATTAGGGAAGAGGTTACAGAAACTGAATGAAAGAAAGAGATTACAGCATAATTTATCTCATTCTTGTATTTTGGTTTGTGTTAGTTTGGTCTCTTTGTGCATTTTACTGAAAAAAATGAATGAAGAATTGAATGAAATAAGAGGTTACAAAGAAGTAAAATGAATGAACTAAGAGGTTATGAGGAAGTAAAATTGAATGACAAAATGCGAATGGATTTGAGGATTGTTATTGAAAGAGATTTTTGGTAAGGAAAATTCAAAGACACACAGGCCATACAAAATGTGTTTTGGCTTGTGTTTGTTTGATTTGTTTCATTCTTGTAAATGAATGTGAGGTTTTTAAATGCGGGAGGTTTTGTGGTGAGGAAAATTGAATGACAGAGAGGCCGTACAAAATGTGTATTGGTTTGTGTTTGTTTAATTTGTCTCATTCTTGTAAATGAAGATATTTCATGGGTAATGTAAAAGAAGGTAGCTTATTTTGTATCATTCTTACAAATGGAGATTAGTTTAATTTGTCAAGATATTTTCTAGTAATGTGAATGAGGAGTGTAACTTAAATTGTTTTTATTCTTCTAAATGAAAATATTTTCTGGTAATGTAACAAGGAGAGTTACTCTAATTGGCTTTCGTTCTTGAAAATGAAGATGTCACAGTACCAAGGAGAGTTTATTTTAATTGTTTTTCATTCTTGAAAATGAAGATATTTTCTGGTAATGTAATGAGGAGAGTTTCTGATAATGTAAATAAGGAGTGTTTTTGGTAATATAAATGAAGAACCTAGTTTCTAGTAATGTAAACAAGGAGAGTTTCTGGTAATGTAAATGAGGACAGTTCCTGGTAATGTAAATGAGGAGAGTTTAACGAAGGAAGAGGCGACAAGATATTTTCTTGGAAGAGGTTACACACATATTTATCTCATTCTTCTTTCATTTATATGATGTCATTAATGGGATGTGGGATGTGAAAAGAGGCTACAAGGAAATTTTTTTCCTCTTGTTTAGGTGAGATTTGTGGGTAATATATATATTTGTACAAGATATTTAAATGAGGAGATTTTCAGGTAATATAAATTGTGTGTTTTGATTTTTACTAATTTGAGATTTGTGATTAAAACAAATCTTAATGAAGATTCTCATTTTTCCAATGATGAAAATGAATAGAAAAGATATGTATATCATTATTCTCTTAATAAATAAGAGTAGATAGAAATTTGATTTTACTAAGTTTTTATTGTTTTTAATGATTGACAATGTAGAGATTAGGAACTATTAGCAATTTCGTAGTTGTTTTGGGATGACCTGTGTGCCGATCAGGTCTTTCCAGAAACTATATGCTACTACTATTATGGACTGTGGAAGCCTGGAAGCTTAATCACTATTATACTAATGATAATAGAATAGAAGGGCATCCCATGCTTTAAGATTGGCATTAACGTCCAAGAAATTGGAGAATGGTTGATAGGATTGGTGTTTGCAGTTGACGGTATCTATAGAATTGTGGGTGGATCTTTCAACAGAGGAAAAAACTGTATATATCAAGCTCAGAGAAAAAAATTCACACATATATATATGGTGGAACTTAATATTTATAGGTTATAGTGAGGAAAAGCATAGGATTTAATTATAGTGATGAAAAACCTAGGATTTATTATTGATGTATGCCAATCTACAAATACAAGATGTTTGCAAATACACACCTTGTGCTTTGTTATAGCATGGCACATTCAGCAGTTTTTGTCAGTTCGTGGCAAAGGGATTTTAATTTGAATTTTATTTTGTAAAAAGATAATCCTTAATTGTTAAAAATTCTTATTTAAAAATACCTGTAGCACCCATTGTGATTGCGAGGATTGGGGTTCTCCTAGAAAGCAGTCATAAAGAAGGTTGCTCCTTCTATTCTTATGTTGCAAGTGGTTCCATGCAATGTTTTTAATTAAAATAATAGAATCTTCTTTTAAATTTGTGCAGCAGCAGTTGCTTTGGAAGAATAGTTCGAGTCGTAGTTAGCTTTGGGGGCCGAAAAATTGCAGCCGCTGCAGAGATTGTCGGGTTTCTTTTTGTCAAATGTTAACTGCCTATTAATTGAGTTAATTTTTAATATTCTATTTTGAAAATAATAATAATCACCGTGTTATAATCCTTTTTAGCAGCTATTTAGAAGTTTTTACAAATCATGAGACTACTTTCCTTAACAAAATCTCGTGAAATTTTGTTGAATTTCTTACACAGAAATTTGTGGTTTACTTGTTTGCCTCCTCCATGGGACCCCACTATCCTAGCCTTGTAATTGAGAGAACCCTGACATAATAAGTGATGCCAATTTTAGAGTTCAAAATAAAGTTAAAATTCAAAATAAAGGGCGGATCGGAGGTTAATAGGGTCACTTGTCACCTTGTCCTCTGTTTTCATAGTTATACGCAGGTATTTCTGAAGCCCTCGATGGTTCAGACCAAGGCTACAAATATGATGGTTTTAGAGAGTGAGGGATTTCTTGTTAATCCACAGTATAAAAATATAAAACTGTGATCTCTTCGGCAAATAACATAAAACTGTGATCTTTTTCTGAAGCCCTTGACGGTTCAGATCAAGGTTACAAATAGGGTGGTTTTAGAGTGAGGTTTTTCATTTTAATCCATTATAAAACTGTGATCTCTTTCTGAACCCCTCGACGGTTGAGACCAAAGGTTAGGGTCACTTTTCACCTTGTCCTCTGTCTTCTTAGTCACATGCAGATATTTCTTAAGCCCCCGACGGTTCAGACCAAGGTTACAAATACGATGGTCGTAGAGAGTGGGGATTCCCTTTAATCCACAGTATAAAAATATAAAACTGTGATCTCTTTGTGAAGCCCTCAACTGTTTAGACCAAGGTTACAAATACGTTGGTTTTAGAGTGAGGGTTTCTTTTTAATCTACCATATAAAAATATAAAACTGTGATCTCTTCAGACAAATAATATAAAACTGTGATCACTTTCTGAACCCCTTGACGGTTCAGACCAAGGTTATAAATACGGTGGTTTTAGAGTGAGGGTTTTCTTTTTAATCCACCGCATAAAAATATGAAACTCTGATCTCTTCAAGCAAATAATATGAAACTGTGATTTCTTCAAACAATTGGTTCAATTTTTTTCAGTAGTTTTGAATTTCTATGTTGTGTGGGTTTTGGAACGATATTTTTAATACAACCTTTAAAAGCAAGAAACTGTCAATTTTAAGACATGCAAACTATGTCCTTTTGGTTAAGAGTTCCATTATCTACCCGTACCCCATCTAGCCCTCCCCGCCTTCCATCCAAAAAAAAAAAAAAAAATCAGTTGCCAATCCAACTTTGTGGAATGCTCTGGGGTTCCTGCTCTGCATTATGTATAGGTTCCTTTTTACTTATAGCCTCTTCCCGGGTTCTTTTAGCTTTTTAATTAAAAGATTGAATGATTTCAAAGTTTCTTGGAAAGTTAAGGAGATGTGTGTAGATGTTCAGTGATGTTTTGGATCAGCCTACGTGATCTACCACGAGGATACAAGTACATTCACAGGTATTTTCTAGAAACCTTTTTCTTATGTGGGTTGTATTTCTGTGCGGGATCTGATAATGTTTACATTAAGCAGTTTAACCTGATATGTATCATTTCTGTTGTCATTTAATTTAGAATGGCAGTGTATAATGTGGACAATCAACTTTCTTGCATCTGGTAGCCTTAAAACAGCATATTTTATTAGGTAACCCTTGGCTTAGTTGCCACAACTTGTGTTGAGCCACACCTGTTCATAGTATATTTTTTCCCCACCATTTAAGCAGGGTCTTTGCTGAAGCCCTGATACCTCTTTGACAATTGTAGAATTTTACCCTTTTAGCTTAGTTTTGTTTTTTCCTTCTCAGGTGGGATCTGTATGAGTCAGGTACTGTGTTTTCTCTCACTATAAATGCACCTTCAACGTCCTCAAACGAAATCCAGAGTTTCACTGTTACTCCACTTGATTCATATCGTTCAAAATGGAAAATTATTGAGAGGGGTTTGCTACGCTTACCTGAATCTAAAAGATCATATATTAGGCTTGCAGGTTGTAACAAAATCCAGCGTTCACTCTTGGATTATAAATCATCCGCAGATGGAATACACTTTGCTATGAGGTTGTGTGTAAAGGCACTTCATTGGAAGAGGTAATTACTAAACGCTTAGATCAAGAGCTTGGTAAGAGGTTATCTGTCAAGCTTGCATACTGTAGCAAAAAGCGAAGATGGTATATCTTGATTCTATAATCTGTAATATGGATGAATGGTTGCAATTAACGGGATATTCCTTTTCAAAGCTGGGTGGAAAATAAAGCGCTGTTGAGATTGCACTTAGATTTTATTACATTTTTACCAATTGCGGTTTATGTTAGTCTGTGGGGGTGAAGTTGCAATTGAGATCCCAATGGGTGTTTTTTTAATATGTGTGCTTGATTGGATCATTTTCAATCATTATCTATATCTCCTTTTCTTGTAATTATAACTAGTAAAAGCATCCACAGGGGCTTGTGAAAGGCCGATAGGCACTTTGACGATAAGTTTTTATATGAAATGTAATGGACAATGGTGGCCAGTTGAAGAACAATATTGATAAAGATTTTTTGAATCAAAGATTAATCGCATAGGTTTCATTTCTGCAATGTCATGATCATTAGTAATTAAGTTAAGGACATGCATTTTTCCTAACGACCTAGAATTACATACCTGAAGCAAAATAGGATAGTTAACCCCTCATTGAAAAATTGGAGAAAAATTAGTGTGAAAACATGGATGCCTTTCACATTAATATATGTACTATTATGTAATAAGGAGGTTTTGAAAGGATTTGAAAGATAAAATATTATGATCCACTCGACAATCAACAAGAATCAGGATTAATGTGCCTACATGCAAAACTCAACACTAAATACAAGTCAATTTCAAGAGAAAGCTATGCAACACACCTAAAAGCCCTAATCACCTCACTAATACAGCTCCACCCATGATAAAACCACCTTTGAAAATCAGGAACAACATACAAACTGCAAAAATTCAGCATGTGTACTAGGCTTCTGCTAGTAACATCCATTTTTAGGACATATTGCCATCTTTGATTGTCCCTTTCTCTTTTCCCTATCTTCCACTCCTTGCCCTCTTTATTTGATGATACTAGGATAACTACTTCCAATCCCAAGAGAGATTGTGTCCCTCCTTGGTTTTCAAGTTCCCTTTCAACAAAGACATTCTCGATAGCATGACTTCCTAAGCTCTTTGCGGGCACTCACTTGGGTTAGCTTGAGCTACCACTCTAGCCACCGTACCAAGGGACTCCAAATTATTTGCCAAAAATCTTGTAATTTTTCCTTTGATGCTTGTTGCTCTTCAACCTTTTCCTCCTTGGTAGTTGTCACCATGGCCATATAATCATCTCGAATTGAGCTTGGAATTATATTCACTATTTGTATTATGATTCACCACTAGATGACAAGGATGTTTTTCCACCACGAAGCTTTCATGTTCGTATTGTGTTTCAAACTCTTGTATCATGTTGCATTTAATATAATATAAGATCTTTTTCATTAAAAAAAAAAAAAAACTCGGCAACATGATGTTATGCGATCTGTGGATGCTCACTCAGTTAACTTTGAGCTACCACTCTAGCCATTGTATCAAGGGACTCAAAGTCGCCTCCAAAATTCTCGTAATTTTTCCTCCGATGCTCGCCACTCTTCAACCTTTTCCTCCTTGGTATTTGTCACCATGTCCATAGAATTATTTGAATCGGGCTTAGAATTATATTCACTATTTGTATTATCATTCACCACTAGATGACAAGGGAGGATGTTCTTCCACCACAACTTTCATCTTTGTATTGGGTGTTATGTGCTCTAAAACAAAACACCTTTTACATTTGAAGGGCAACCCTTCATAATCCAGGGATGAGTCTAAGTTTTGTCTTGAACCTTAAGTTCAATAGAGGTTGAATGTTTAATAGAGGTATTTAAATCCACCGGATTCGTGTAAACGTTGTGTGGGTATATTCCTTAGTTTTAGGTTGGAGGATAGGAGTCTACCTAAAGTATTACCAATAGAAGTGAGGTAATTCTTGCCCGAGAACTGTAGTGGGAGATGGGGCATTCTAATGCATAGAGTGGGTTGAATGAGGGAAACCAAGGTTTCATAAGATGGTGGGATTGACATTCCCAAAGTTTGTCAAAAATGACATCTCTATATGCTTTAATTTAAAAGTAACAATAAAAATGCCTTTAGAGTAGGGATATATATCAATGTACCTTCCAATAAAGGGCCCAAGCACAAAGAGACCAGTTGGTAAACTTGGCGAAACTATTGAATTGATAGATTAAGCCATTGCTCTGAAAGTATGATTCAACCATGATAACTTCCTCCCCAAATGCCATAGACATGTTTGATTTTGCACAAGTCATGGTTTTGATTAGAAGGTGTCGTTTACTCCCAACTTAATAATTTCTAAGAAAGATCTTTTGGTTGGGATAGGGCTCTTGCGAACACTAACATGACATGTGTCCTCATGTGTCAAGAGGGAGACGAGGCACTTTGTGTTCCTCCCCCAAAACAAGTGTTGAACCATCCTTGTGTGCATGAATAAGGCGAAAGCTAACTTATGATAAAAAATAAAAAAATAGATTTGGTTCCACCACGATCAAGGCTATCACCCTTGGATTTGGAGTTTTGGCTAGAGTAGTTGCCATCACCTTGAAACAATAGAGTATTTACCTTCATACTATTGGGTGTTATTGCACCAAGGTTAAAAATGGAGGCCGCACTTGGAATTTAGAACGAGTCTTGCAATGATCTTCCACCCTCAAAAGTGAGCAAACGGGAAATGGATGAGACAAGGGATAAGGTCCATGTACGTCATTTTCAATGACACTGGATCTCCTCGTGGAGCGTACACCGAAACTCTTGACATCTTTGAGTTGTGTTAAACCTAACATTTCCATTGCCCCTATCATTGTCATTTCCCTTCATTGTCGTTGCCCTCATAAGCGGGAACAGATTAGGGTTATGCGGAATAGACACAAGATTAGGATTCGTGGAGACATTATCTTTTCTTTCGCTCAAAAATTCTTTTCCCATTATTCAATATAACTATATTGTATTATATCTATAACAATATATCTATTCTTTTCTCATCATTCAAATTTTGTTTCACATTTATAGTATACCTATAACAATATAACATTAATAAACTAGACACAAAGCTTATTTGTACAAAAAAATCTTAGGTGCAAGTCAATCTCGGGATGTTTATCTTGGATTACTCATAGTGTTTCATCTATTGAAGGGTTTCAAATTGATTAATGCCTATGATACATTCTCCTCAGAGTTCCCAAGAGTGTGTTGTTAATTTCCTTCTTTAAGTAACACATCCTTGTATAATTATTTATTTGACAAATCAAGAGTTATCATGATAGGATGTGACATAACACTTGGTGCACCTAAGAAAAGTGTTGCAAAGATTGCAAGAGAAGATGCAAGTAAATTTGAAGAAGTAGAACTTCGTGAAAAAGGATTTGTTATGCTTAGATTTTGTGATTTGTATCATGTACACTTATTTGTAAAGAATTAATTTCTTTATTTACAAGATATTTAGCTAGAACTATATAAATTCATAAAAATTCCTTTGTGTATAAACTATTATCCCTTTTAGACTTGTCAACAACTCTATGTTGTTTGGTCCTCCCCTTGACATAAACTTAAAACAATTTAAGTTAATGTACATTTCTCTGCAAATGCAACTCAAACAAACTTAATATTAGTGTCCTCTCTTGCATAATTTGAAAATCATGTGCAATTGATAGTGTTATTGACACCCTAAAGAGT
Source organism: Taxus wallichiana var. yunnanensis (assembly GCA_018340775.1). Taxonomy (NCBI): domain Eukaryota; kingdom Viridiplantae; phylum Streptophyta; class Pinopsida; order Cupressales; family Taxaceae; genus Taxus; species Taxus wallichiana. Next base: position 28,327,460 of record CM031242.1, on the reverse strand, counting down.
CAATACAAACTCTTTAAGAAAGACACAAGTTACATATACTCACTTTATTTCAAGACATTACTATGAAACTATTAAAATTGACACTACATAGACTCTTTATAATGTGTTAATAAATTATTGACTTAAGATATTAAACGCAATCACTTGAGATTTAGACCATTCTAAAGATGAAAAGACACCACCATACCTTTAGATTGGTGGTACACATGCATGCCATGTTTAAGCGAATGAACAAGTACTTGATATAGTTAGAATGTACAACATACTAATTGATAGAACCTACAAACATCAAGATGGATAGCGCAATGAATGTGATTTGTAAGGATCAAGTTCTCTAGTTTAAGTCGTCGCTAGAATAAAAAATGTGTGGAGTACATTGGTTGTGGATGAGAGAATGTATGACAAAATTGATAGATTGTTTCTGCATACAAATGGAGAACTTGTTGGAAGAGTTGCATGTGAAGATATGTGTGATGCAAATAGTATATATTGGCAATACATGCAAAATACTAAATATTGTATGTAGATGTTAGCCAACGTCATTATCTAATGGCTTGAGGGAGCCTATAAATCTAATGAGGGGATTTATTTGTGGAAGTAAGGTTTGAATCGAATGACAATGTAAATTAGTTATGATGAGACGAAGCGGAGGCAAATGTTAGTTTAACAATTGTTTGTCAAATAAAATGTGTTCAATATCGTGTTCTACTTTGTAGTGTGGGCGGTGAGCCGAGATAGGGGATCAAAATGTGTGAAGACCAAGAGAAAACTCGAACAAAGTCAATAAGTTCGGATGCAAAATAGATCACATGCTTGATCATAAGCAATAATAAATTCACAATGTTTGGATTAAAGTAAGCACATGTATGTAAAGAATGCACAAATCTTTTATGCCGAAATGTGTCCAAGTCATCAAATGCCAAATATTGTTTGAGAGAAGGCATGCAATGAGATAATGCTTGTCTTGTCGGATATGCCATTATTTATGTTTTATACATGTAAAAATAATATTCAAGAGGAGATGAAGATGATTAAAACTTGATTCTGAAAAGAATCTTAACTTTAGAAGACTTATCGACCAATTATACTCGGTAGATATCATGGATGTTCGGATGTAGTAGTAACTCGTGTACAATAGACTAGCTTTGCTAGGGATTTTACATGTTTTATTGTAAGGCGATTTGTAACTAATAAAAGTATTAACCCAACCCATGGGCCTTTTGGGTTTAAATGATTATTGCAAACCTTTGGGGCTATAAATCCTCCATATAGGTTCTATTTATAAATTTAGCCAAAAAGATCGGAGCTTTGAGAGATCCATAAATAGTGGTCTTTGTGGATTTAGATGGTTACAACAAACCTTTGAGAACCTTAAATATCTCATACATTTATGGATTGAGTTGGTTAGCAAGACCAAGCACTTGTGAGACTCATAAATACATATTGGTGGTTTTTATTTGAACATAGGATTTTTAGGATTGTTTGTCAAACAAATGATTGCGATTGGTTCACTTTTGTAGGTAATCATGGGGAGAATCAAGTCTCGAAATAGTCCATATTATTGCAAATGGTGTGACGGGGTTGGTAGGGCACCAATTGCATTAACATAATTTTTCAATCGTTTCTAAAAATTGTGTCGATCAATTTTGTGATATATATATATAGAAGACATAATTGACTTACGGGTGCTATTGTTTGTGCATCTTACTTAGTCCAATGTATAGAGAGGATGTTATAACTCTCCCACATGAAATATATCCAGTGCTAACATGAGAATGGTCATTAATGTTAGTACTCGAAACATTCCATGTGGGAGAGTTATAAAAATATATATTTGATAATATTCCTAAGAGGCGTAATTGACTTACATATGCTATTGCTCGTGAATTCTCCTTAATCCATGTATCCAGAGGATGTTGTAACTATCCCACTTGGAATGTATTGAGTACTAACATTAGAATGATCATTAATGTTAGTACTCGATACATTCCACGTGAGCTCGATAGGGAATATGAGAAGTTAGACGCATTGATGATATGTAGTACAACACGAGATTGGTTCAACAGGTTGAGAGTCTCACCACCCAAGGTTGTCGACCTCAAGCACATACATGTTTTTCTCATTTGGCTTATTAATGCTCGATGAAGGGTTCTACAAGTTATCACAGTTTCCATTTTGTTGCAAATCATTACAGGTCATCCCAAGGTATGAAGTAGAAAGACATACAACGAGCATCGGCTCTAAACAAGTGAAACACTTAAAAAGTTGCCGAGCCCCACTACATATTGGTCCAGGCCGTCTGATTATTGTCATGCCTATTGGTCCAAGACCATACAACTCTTATCATGGATCATGTAATGCCTACCCACCACACAACTCGCAGCACGATCAAGAGCCCGCAAGTTCACCATGTTTACTAGATAGTGGAATATGAGAAGTTAGAAGTTTGGTTTCTACACGGAAGAATATGGAATTGAAGAACTTGCAGGCTCTTGGCTGCAGAGTTGTGTGGTCTGGGCAGGATTACATGATCCATGATAAGAGTTGTATGGTCTTGGACCAATAGGCATGGCAAGAATTGTATGCGGCCTTGACTAATATGTAGTGGGGGCTCGACAACTTTTTAGGTGCTTCACTTGTTTGGAATTGATGCTCATTGTATGTCGTTTACTTCATACCTTGGGATGCTGTAATGATTTGCAACAAAATGGAAATTGTGATAACTTGTAGAACCCTTCATCAGAGCATTAACAAGCCAAATGAGAAAAACATGTATGTGTTGAGGTTGACAACCTTGGGTGGTGAGACTTTCGGTTGTTGAACCAATCCCAATGTTACTACACATATCATCGATGTGGAATCAAGTCTCATGTAGTGTGCTTGTGCAAATGTGTAAAGCTAATCCCCTAGGGGTTTCTTTGTGTCTTCGACACAAGATAGTAGGCCAATCACATAGTGTAGAATGTACCCAACATGGTAGAAGTGAGATGTGGTGTGACTCATTTATGTAACCTAACCCTTGTGTAATGTTTGGAATGACTTTGTTCTTGTGTAGGACATGGCTATATGATCTTTGTTTGCTTGTAGATGGGTGAAGTTTGAATCCTTGACTTGGTTGAGTGCTTTAGACTTGTAGTAGGGATTTCCCTAGATGATGTGCAACTGATTTGAGTAGATTTAGGAACCCTTTGAGTGCTTTTGGAATGATGTTTGCAATAAGAGCTTGTAAGAATGCTAAGTGAGTTATAATGTGATAATGACTTGCTAGTCTTTTGTAGGTGAGATATTATGATAAGGTCGACCCTAGGAAGATGAAATGACCCAAAGAATGATTTAATATCAAAAGTAGAGTCAATGATTGAGAATGGGCGGAGATTTGTATAGGTCGGCCAAGACCAAACCCCACATCTTGACCCTTCTATATGGTTTTGGATAAGTTAGATTCTTAAACTCGAAAGTTGAATGAATATCATATGTTATATGTCTCTTTTATTGAACAATATTTGTTGACAGAGAGGATGGTGTAAAGGTAAGAAAGTACAATGACGAGATTAGATTATGAGTGTGAACATTTATGTTGACAAGGATACAATGTCAAATTTGGCATTGCATAAGGACAAGTTATTATATTTTAGTGTCTACATTTACTCCCATTTAAGTGTGTAATTGAAAATTGCATGCTTAAAGGAAAAACATACATGGGTATGTACACACACTTTTCCTACGCTTGAAAGGAATCCACGATGTTTTGGTATTGGTATGTTCCATGATGGTTTAACCTATAACACAAAGCGTAGTCAATGTCTATAATAGAAATTGAACTTTAATATGAAATATAGATAGTGCATTATAATTTTGAACCATTGAAAAAGTATGCAAAGGAGATGCAAAACATGAAAAGTTTACGCATGTTTAATTTGCACAAGGAGAAGATCTCGTTTTCGTGCTAGGAGTTGGAGTGTGTTTTGGAGATGTCAGAGGATTGAGGGTGATCGACACCTTAATGTTGTGACACATGAGATATCAAAAGAGGAAGAATTAGGTTGCGAAGGACATGTGTACTTTGATGTCTTCCTCATTCAAGAATGTGAAGAGAGAGGAGGAAAGATCAGTCTACGAAGCTTGTAGTTTTGCTTCAACGCTTTCCTTTTTTGAGAATATGGTGAGAGAAGGGGAAAGATTAGTCTATGAAGTTTATATTTTTCTTTGATGCTTTCCACTAAACCCACAGACCACCTTTGTTGTAAACGAATCTAGGCCCGATTTGTTCAACATACCTTAAACAGAATGGCCCATGCCATGTTCCCATAAGGTGCTACCATGTCTGAATTGATCATTAAAACTCTAAGAATTTTCTTGGGAGATGGAGGCCCATGCCCCTAAACCCTTTCTTTAATTGTATCTAAAATGTCATTGTGAAGAAGGAATGAAGTACTCATGCCCCCTATAACTTTGCTCTAAATTGTGTAATATGTATCTATACTTGTGTGGACATCTTGTAAATATATAATATAATCCGTAAAAACTTGAATTTTGAGTGAAACTACCCTCTCTAGGAACATATAGAGAGGTTAGAACCGTACCATGGTTCGAAAGTTGCGTTGCATGGTTTTGATCGTGTATGAATTCTACTACATTTCAATATATGTGGTTTTTTATGAGGATCCGAGCCTTGTAAAAGTTTGTTCTTGTAATTTGTTTGAATTTGTAGAAATACCCTATCGAATGCCCCCTCTTTTGAAGCGAATGTGATAAAATATTTGAGTGCATGACTCAAAAGAATAGATGTGTCTATGTAGGATCACATAGAAGGATGAAGTGGTGACCACCTTTGACAAACCGTACTTGTAAAAGGGGTTGTGGATGGTGGCAACCATGGCTCAAAGAACAAACAAGAATACAATGTAAAACAATCGGTGATAATAAAAAATATCTTACTCCATGGTAAAAACAAGTGTAATCAACATAAAAACCATGTCATAGCAAAAACAATAGTGTGAACATCAATGCAAACTAGAAGCAACAGAGTAATAGAAACAACAATGTGCAGTCAAGTAAGCAAAAACATGTAAAAACATGGTTAGATATAAGTATGGAGATGCAAATATGGGAAACACACGGTGTCATAAGACAATCGTAGTAAAAGACACAATGTTCCATCATAGAAGCAAGTGCATATAAGCCAAATTGACATGAAACCACAAACATGGGACACCCATGGTGTCACAAGACATGTATGGCTCTTAGGTCGTATAAAGCAATTAGTCATAACATTATAATTAGAGAAATCCATGTAGTAAGCAATCAAGGAATGAATATGAATAAGAAAGTAATGATAACAATGTATAAAGCATGTGTAACTAGTAGTTAGAGTGACAAGAGAGATAGTAATGACAAGTTAGCTGCAAAAGACACATATTACTTCCATGATCCAATATATATCAATAAACATTGTATGTAAATAAACATGATGAGGAAGGTGTAAAGTAACATGTAATGAAACAAAAACACTTGTAAAGTATAGATGGATGCCCTTAAGAGAGTAATGTAAGGAACCGAGCTAGCTCATATCATTATGTAACGATTTGTGAGTGTCTTGCATCAAGTGTGATATACCTTGTGAATGCATGTGTAAAGAATAAACATACTAAGTATCAAATCAATGTAACCAACATCACGTTTAAAGTAACAAGTTAGCCAAACAAACTAGACCATATTTTGATTTTGTATCTTTTTGTTCATATTTGAATGTTTTTGTATTATGTGATTATTTGAATGTTTTTGCAGTGTTTTGAAAATAGCTATGTACAAGAAGGGGGATAACACAAGAGCTATTCGATGAGGGCCTCATGAAGAGACATGTCATGTGTGGGTAGGCAAAAGGATGTGAATGCCTTGAGTGGCGAAGGGACGAAAGATGCTCATGTATACTCCGTACGAAGCCATTGTATGTGTCCTAGGTGAGTGCAAGTGGGAAGACCCACGAGAGGGGATAGCCAAGAAATTTGGTTGAAGCAAAGGTTTAGATAATTGTGCTTTGTGATAAGTAATGCATATACCAGGGGGTCAAATGGAATGCCAAGGGAGGTGGAGTGATAACCTTCATGACATCAATGTTGAAATTGTGTAAGCCGGGAATATGGCCGTTATAAAAAAATAGTGTATTAAAACAAGGAATGTATATGTGGAATAGAAGGTTGAATAGAGGCCTAATGATGAATACGACGATGGTAGACACAAAAAAGTATAGCTAAAAGTTGTCGCGCCTCACTCAACGCAAGTTACAAAAATGATAAAAAGACAACTAAGAATCCACATCATGATATTAAAAGCAATAATAATGGTAATAATTTTTTTAAAGGTATACAAATTTCAAGGGTGGTTTAGATTACTAAGTCGCAAGAATGACGAAACGATGCCAAATTGAAATTTGTGAAACAACAAGGTGAGGATTAAAGCCAACACGTCGTGGCGGCTGCGTCCACAAATCTCATCTATGGGAGGAGTTGGCATAATGCCACTTTCACGGGATAGGATGATTTTACGGTTAATATATTTTTGTAGGCGTCGTGCGGTAATCATATTGTGATGGTGGGACAATTAAAATACATGTTAGTGATTACAACTATCATGCTTAGAATGATAAAGGGGATTAAAAGGGATTTTAGCCAAGTTTAATAATTGTTTCAAAATGTTTTAAAAGTTTACATGTGGCCAAAAGATTAAAACAACCACGGGTCTCATTTAGCCTACTAAATGGGCCCATGTCGTTCGTTGTATTACTCGGATTATAAAAGTGATATAATTAAATATTACACCCATAATAATGAAAAATGTTTAAAATAAATATTACCCTCACAATTAAAGTATACCCATTACTAAAGTTATTTCCCTAAACAACACACTAAATAATTTATCCAATTAAAAGTGCAACCATAAGACTTAAGTATTTTATCACATTAAATTATGGCCCTTAGATTAAATATGTCTCCATCGTAGGATGGCCTAACCCTAAAATCAAACTTATGAGGATAAAGTTTAAACCTAAACTCTTTTATTTCACTTTTCCTTCTCATTTTCATTCGGGTGCTTTGTTTTACTTTTGCGAGGAAGAAAGAAGGCAATGGAGGAGCCAGGAAGAGATTGAAGGATGGTTCTACTCCATTTATCAATTGTTTGCAAATTTAACTCCATTTTGGGTACACACAGTTTGAATCATTCATCGGGGTTTCAAGATCCTTGTTTTCTATTCTTCTTGATTGATCCAATGGATCATAGTTTTCCATTGACCATTCTTATTATTATTTTGTTAAGTGCTCATATTGTGAGCATGAATAAGCAAATTTGTTATAGACATTGCATACACACACACACACATACATACATACATACACACATACATATATAAAGTGAAAATATCTTTGTTGGCCGCGTGACTAAATAGCCCCTAAGGGCGACGACATGGAGTAAAATAGGCCATTGGCCTTTTGTAAGGGCAACAACGAGGGGGAGGGGGTGGTTTAAAAAAAGCGGCCCATGGCCGAATGGTGGAGGGTTTGGAGTTTGTGGGGGACGGGTGGAATAGCTATCCCATCCCCCACTTATATATATATATATATATATATATATATATATATATATATATATATATATATATATATATATATATATATATATATATATATATATATATATATGAGCCTACATCAACACTTAAATTAATTTCATGAACACTAATACTATTTAACAATCCATATTCTATATATATTTATACATATGGGTTTCTTTTTTTGTATGTATGTGTGTACACACACACAAAGATATATCCAACAAGAAGTCGCTAAAATTAAAAAGGATGATTTATTTCAAGCAATGGGTGCACATATATATTGTTGTTTTTGTCATGAGACAAGATGGAATTTTTCATATTTTTAATCCAAAATAATGAAATACTTAAAACACTTCCACCATCGTTGAAGAGAGGAAGATGCTACAACTTTTATAATTACAACAACAAATCCTTTTTCACTCAACGAACAACAACAATTAAACTTGTATTGTTATTGTTTCCCTTCTCAAATGCACAAAGTAAACAACAGATAACCATGGAACTCTTAAAACCAACAAGTTCATTAAACTATAATTTCCATAAAGGAAGAAGAGAATGTGCAAAATTTTCAAATTTCACAAGAAAGAGGAAGAATAGTATTCTACTCAAATTTGTTTCATAACCTTAGACTTTTCCTTCGTTTAATAAAGCGAACTATTTTGTTTTCTAGAAGCCCCATCAAGAGGAGAGCGAGAGATTTGAAATAACCTTTCAAAACTATGGGGCAAAGGAGCAAGTCTCCAAAATTCGTAACATCAATTAAAAGTATTTTTTTGTTCCACCATAAGAAGTCCTTTAATGGACATATCCATCAACTCTACAATTATGAAACAACTCATATAATGAAAGTAATTTAACATTTTAAAACTCAAATTAAAAAAATTGGCCCATGGCCAAATGTAGAGGGGGTGAAGCGGGCCACGATTGGCCGTGGCCTATATGGTGGAGGGGTTTGGAGTTTGTGGGGGACGGGTGGCACAACCGTTTCACCCCCACTATAATGTGTGTGTGTGTGTGTGTGTTATTTAAAACCCAAGCTCTTACCAAGTAAGGCTCTAGCTAGCAAAACAAGGTAAATTTGTTTATTTTGATTCAACTCTTTAATTAGGTGTGTGTGTGTGTGTGTGTGTGTGTGTGTGTGTGTGTGTGAGAGAGAGAGAGAGAGAGAGAGAGAGAGCCTACATCAACACTTCAATTAATTTGATGAACACTAATAATATTTAACAATTTATATTCTATATATACATACATATGGTCTTTGTGTGTGTGTGTGTGTCAAAGATATAAGTTCTTAAAATAAAAAGGATGATTTTTTCAAGCAATGGGTGCATATATATTGTTGTTTTTGTCATGAGACAAGATGGAATTTTTCATATTTTCAATCCAAAATAATGAAATATTTAAACCCTTCCACCATTAGATTGAAGAGAGGAAGATGCTACAACTTCTATAATTACGAAAGCTTGAGTCATTTTTCACTTAACAAGCAACAACAATTAAACTTGTATTGCTACCATTTCCCTTCTCAAATGCACAAAGTAAACAACAAATAACCATAAAACTCTTAAAACCAGCAAGTTCATTAAACCCAAATTTCCATTAAGGAAGAAAACAATATGCAATTTTTTCAAATTTCACAAGGAAGAGGAAGAATAGTACTATACTCGAATTTGTTTCATAACCTCACACTTTTCCTTCCTTTAATAAACTGAATTATTTTATTTTTTAGAAGCCCTATCAAAAGGAGAGCATAGATTTAAAACAACTTTTCAAAACTATGGAGCAAAGGAGAAAGTCTCCAAAATTCGTAACATCAATTTAAAGTATTCTTTTTTTTTTTTCCGCCATAAGAAGTCCTTTAATGGACATATCCATCACTCTACATTATGAAACAACTCATATAATGAAAGTAATTTAACATTTTAAAACTTAGATTTTAAGAAGAATAATAATTAACAATGCAAGTATAAAAGCCCTTGACTTTAAGTGGAGACAACATGCCCACTTTTGTCCAAAAATGCAATCTCTTTTACAAGCACAAATATGCAACGTGCAACTCCGAATCAGCTCCATCCAACTCCAAACATCAAGGGTAAAATATCTAAAATCACAAGAGAATGAGCCTAGTTGACCACCCAACCATTTGACATCATTACATGCCACCAAGAAGTCTAAGGTGACATGCTAGCCTCCCCCCAAGCCCATGGGAAAGAGGAAACACAACCAACTAGCACATAGGGATAATTCATATGCAAAAACAAACATTCCAAGACTTGGTTTCAACACAACAAAACACATATTCAACCAAGGAAATTTAACTAAGAAGCACCATGCTTCTAATTTGGGAAGAGGGGATGAAAATCCCATTTTTGTGTAGCCAAAACTCCATGCAAAACAACAAAATTTCTTCCACCTTATCTCTCCATATTTCAACACCCCTTATCACTCCAAAAAAACTCCCCTTATCCCTCCATTATCTCCCCCAAGAAGGCTTTTCAAACACATGGTTTCCTTCATTGAGGGTAGGGATGGATTTCCAAACCAAATGGAAATTCATCCCTACCTACAAGCCAAATGTAGGAGTATAATAATAAAAAAAAGAAACTCTTTCAAGCTTGTCAAAACAAGCATACAAAATGAAAAGGAGGAATTCCTCCCTCTTCCCATCCATCTCCAAAACCCACACCCTCACCAAAATCCACATCCCTCGAGGGTGGTTTGGAGTAACAAAAAATGAGACAAACAAAACATTCAAATTAATTCAATTGAAATTCAATACATAGACACAATTTCAAAACCAAATCCAATTAAGAACAAGAGGGGGTGCAAGATCCTACCTTGCACTCAAGCACAAGTCCAATCCAAAATGTTCACCAAGAAATCCAAAGGCTTTTCCAAGCTCAAAGCTTTCCCACCAAAATTTTTAAGCAAAGAACCCCTTCACTAAGGACATGAGGGGTTTGTTATCCCAAATTCACCCCTAGAAAATTTGGTCAAGACAACTCCTGCACATAAGGAAAATATGAAGGGAAAACGTTTCGGACCTACGAGCTCGCATTCCAGAACGAGGCAAAGGAAAAAGTCAAAGTTTGGACCCGAGTCAAATCAAAGTGGGGAGTCGGAGACAAAAGGTGAAGCGCATTTTCGGCCCATCAAAAGGGTGCCACGTGTCAGCGAGCGCGGCGGGGCCGTGGGAGTTTTCTAGATTTTGTGATTCTCGCGGAAAGGGCAAAAGATAAGTTGCGGACCCGCAAGCCCGATTTTTGCTCTAATCTGGCTGCCACGTGTCCCATATCAAAAGGGAAGCCCAAACGAGTGCTAGGCTACCGCGTGGCCCTAGTAGGTGAAAAATGAAGAAGAGTCTTCCAGGCCATTAACACAAAATCCAATCTCTTCAACTACTAGATTTGATTCGATTCAATCCACTAGGGAACCAAAAGTGACATATTGTGGGCGGATTTGCAGAAGGCATTGATATTCAGTGGTTGAGATTTCAAGGCAGGATTCAATGCGTATCTCATGGTGGTTGGAGCAGGATTCGACTTTTCCCTCTTCTCTCTTTTCTTTCTATATATATTGTAACACTTCTCATTTGAGAAAGAGAGACATTCTAGGCATAGAGAAACTCTATCAAATTTGTTTCTCGACACCATTTTTGAGCAACGAACCTTCTCCCACGCTTGGCAAATGTATTTGTGCCTCTATTCCAGAAATGTAATGGTTTGTGCACCTTCTAAAGCAATAAAAATGTGTTTTGTGGCATTCTTCAACCCTTTGCATCGTTTTGTTGTTTCTCCATGCCTCTCCCTTTCAGTCTTAGTTTTCTGTGCATACATTTCACATTTGCAGGTGCATGATGTCGTGTTTCATGGAGTTTAATGGATGATTTGTAGATCTGGGCCATGTCACTTCTGTCTAACCTCCCTCATCTCCATTTTTCTGTTTCTTCCTCCCTCAACAGAATATCTCGCTCCCTTTTCTTGGTGTTATCACCTCGTTAGTGTAGGATTTCCCTCTTTATGCACTTTCTCTCTCCCTGTCTCCTTGGAATTGTTAGATTAGGAGTAGATAGTCGCATTTCCTTCCTTAGGAGTAGTTTAGCATTAGGATTAGGAAGAAGAAGCCGAATTTCTCCAGAGGGCCATCTCAAGTCCGCAAGTCCCACAACTTGAGAGATGGTCCCATGTTATGTAAATCACACCAAATGACCCTGCCTTAGAAAAGCAGATCCATAACTCATTTGGGGGTGCTGTGATTTCGCATTAATAGGGTTAAGAAGGAAAGAATGCCACCCATGTCAAGCAATGGGAGGGTGATAAGTGTCACCCTCCACCTAAACCACATCCAATCAACATGCTACAAAATTGCACCATAAAATTAAAATGAGGGGAAAAAAATAGGCTCCAAGCAATCATGAGAAATTTCAAATTTCCAAACATTCCCAAGGATAAAAACTCCATCAATTTGAAGTGTGTGGGAAGGGGAAAAATGAGCCAATGGGCCTCATTTGCATTGAAAAGATCCCACTCCCATAGGGATGGGGGCTAGGGCCTTTTCAATGCAAATGAAGTCATTTTCTTGCCATTTACCCTTCCTAAATGGCACATTTTCCCCAAATCCGAGTTTGGGAAAAATGTGACATTTAGAGGGGAAATTAGGCTCACCTAATCCATGATTAGGTGTCCTAATCCCTCATAACCCCTACACAACATCCCAAGCCACAAGAGATGCTAAGGGATACAAAAAGGTAACATGAAACACCAAGTTAGTATTAAACCAAAGAAGGTTAGAAATATACACATAGAACAATACCACATGAGCATACATCACAAGGATAAGAGGTAAGCCACCATTCACATATCCATAAAATATAATACATGAACAATGAACAACATGATGAGGTGTCGTAATTGATAGAAGAGGAAAGGTTTGGCCTCTAGGGCCTTTTTGTGCTAATTGGAATGTGTTCCCTGAATCCCATGTTCTCCCATGATCGAATACCTGTCACTTGCACACTCAAGGAAAACCTCATATCTGTCCAATATGATAATCAAAATATGACAATATCATATGCATCAAATCAATCATCCATAAATAGTCATGTTTACTAAACAATATAACATAAAATGAGTCATCCACCTAGTAAGAAGATTAACGACCATGAGTCTAATATGAATCCAATATAAATACACAATCAAGATCAAATTAAACCATGATATAACTCAACATAAAAATTTGATCAATGAAAAGTAGCACCGAGTGCCCCATAGGTAACATGTTAGTAAGAGTTAGCATCCTAGTGCTAGAAAATAACGATATCATGTAGTAATGTCATATAAAAATAAAATAATATAGTAGTAATTTCCCTATCAAAATAGATAATCCAAATATAATGAGTCCAAATAGCTCAAAATGAGAATACAAAAAGAGGTGGGCACTACATCGCTCTCTCCTAGGAATTGAATTCCTCCGGGAAGTCGCTTAAAAGAGGTAAGGATATCGGGCTTGTGGTGGTGTCGCATCATCCCAGTGTCCACAGTCTCATCATGCATGTCCTACTGGACTCTAACCTAGTTCGGTCACCCCTCGAAGGGCTAGCCTTGATGCTCCGAGAATACACGTGGGCTCCAAAGTCCATGTCCTTTAGAATCCACCTACAAGGCCGAGCTATCCAAAACATGAGCTATATCATGAACATACTTCCAAAATACTAGGACATGAAATATGTCATGTTCATGGGATAGGTGTGGCGATAGAGCTAGGTGATAGGCAACTAGACCAATAATCTCCGAAATCTCAAAAGACCCAACAAATCAAGGGGATAACTTAGAGCCCTTTCCATAACTCTTGTGCGAATGCACTTTGAGAAAAACCTTTTCACCCACAAGGAAGTGATGATTTACCCTTTTCGTATCAGCATACACCTTCTAGCGTGCATGAGCCAGCTCTAAACATTGTTGAATGAGAATAACATATTGCTCTATATCTTGAGGATAGGTAGGACCAAGACCAATCCTATCATCCAATTTGTCTAAGCTCAACAGTGTCCTACAAAGTCTCCCATATAAATCTTGATAAGGTGTCATGTCGATGGAGATCTAAAAACTATTATTATACACAAACTCAACTAGATATAGATAATGCTCCCATTTCATCTGTTGATCCATCACATGCATCCGAAAATATCCTCAAACACCTAGTTCACCCTCTCTGTCTGCCCATCTATCTGAGGGTGGTATGTTGAACTAAAATTAATCCGAGTCCCCAAATATGACTAAAATGAAGTCCAAAACTCAGAAGTGTAAACAGATCCACAATCACAAATGATTGTCCTAGGAATACCATGCAACCTCACTACATCATCCATGAAAACTTGTGCAATGACAACTACATTATAAGAGACCTTCATCGGAGAGAAGCGATAACCTTAGTCAATTTATCCACTGTCACCATGATGGCATCATGATGAAACGATGAAGTGGGAAGACCAACAATAAAATCCATGGACACCACGTCCCACTTCCACTCCGGAATATCATGCGGTAGAAATTCTGCGGGGTGAGAATGCTTGGCTTTCACCTTCTGGCACTAAAGACAACGGACTACGAAATCTGCAATATCTCGGTGCAACCCAAGCCAAAAGTATAGTTGTCTCAAGTATGCATGCATCTTCTTAACCCTGGGTGAGCTACATACAAGGATCTATGGTCCTCTCAAATAAAAACCTACACAAATCACCCGCTCTAGGCACATAGATACATCTCTGAAATTGAAGTAGACCATCTAAATCTAAGGTGCAACATATGTACTTGCCCCACTAAGGGCCCATGAGACTTAACCACATGTCGACACCCTTGTAGAATCTATCTTCTCGGAAGTTGTTGAAGTATCTTGCTTCTAAGATATGATCAAAAATTAAGGCGTAAATCTCATGTCTCCGCTTACTCAAAGCATCATCAACGAAATTCTCCTTCCCCTTGATGTACTAGATATCCATGTCATACTCATATATGAACTCCATCCAACGCCATTGGCGTACGTTGAGATTGGGTTGAGTGAAGATATGCTGAAGGCTCAAATGGTCTGTACTCAAAACAAATTGCATGCCAAAAATAAAATTCCTCCAACGCACCAAAGCATGAACCATTTACTTTGTAAGCTCAAGATGATAAGTGGGGTAAATACGTTGATAGTCTTTGAGCTTGCGAGACTCAAATGCAATGGCGTGATGATCCTACATGAACACCGCTCCAAGCCCCTCTATAGATGCATATGTGCAAACCACAAAGTCATACAAATGATCAGGAACTACAAGGATGGGTGTAGTATTAAATCACTCCTTGAGCAGCTGAAAAGCCTGTTCACACTTCTTTGAACAACAAAACTTCTTCCCTTTGCACTAAAGGGAAGTGATAGGATTGGAAATCCTAGAAAAATCCTGAACAAAATGATGGTAATAACCAACTAACCCCATAAAAATCCTAACCTCAGTCACTATGGTGGGGGTTGGTCAATAAATGATATCATAGATCTTTGAGTGATCTACTGAGATACCCTCGCTTGTGACGATGTGCCCCAAATATTGTATCTTGATCTAAACGAAAGAACACTTCTCCAAATTCCCAAACAACTAGTGCTCCCTCAAAACCATAACACTTCTCCAAATTCCCAAATATCTAGTGCTCCCTCAAAACCTATAAGACCTGTCTCAAGTGCTCCTGGTGCTCCTCTATCGGGCGAGAATAAACCAATATTTCATCCAGAAACACAATGACAAATCTGTCCAAGAAGGTCCTAAAAACCCCATTTATGAGGCTCATAAAAATTATAGGGGCATTCGGCAGATCGAAAGGAACAACTGTGAACTCGTAATGCCCATACCAAGTTCGAAAAGCTATCTTATGTATGTGTGCTTCGTGATCCGCAACGATGACAACTAGACTTTAGATCTATCTTGGAGAACACTCTGGATCCCCTCATCTGATCAAATAAATCATCTATATAAGGCGGTGGATAATGGTTCTCCACCGTTACCTTATTCAATTGTCTGAAGTCAACACACAAACAAAGGGAAGTGTCCTTTTTCTTCACAAAAATCATTGGTACACCCCAAGGAGACACACTAAATCAGATGATGCCCTTCTCTAAAACCTCCTCTAACTGAATCAAACTCATGGAGCTTGGGGTTATTCATTTTTTATGGAGCACGAGACACCACTGGAACAAGATCAATAGAAAATTCCACCTTATGATGCGGTGGCATACTCGAAAGCTACCTAGGAAAGACATATGCAAACTGTCTCAAGATAGGGTTCTCATCTAATAGGGAAATATAAGTAATCTCCTTGGATCTATCATTGATCATGATAGAAAACATATGACATCCCTTGCGCATGCTCCGCTTGAGCTTCATAACGGAGATCATATGCAAGGACATGGGTCTATGAACCCTAGATATAACTACAAAACTTCCTATGTCATCCACACACTCAATGAACTTTTTTTGTAGTCAACTTTGGCATGATGGGAATCAAGCCAATCCATACCAAGAACAACCTCATAATATCCCAATGGAAAAATTCATAGGTCTAAGGTAGTGGAGAATACCCCTAGGTCAAGAATACAAATCTCCACGTACAAGTTTAGCCCCAGATGGAAAACTCGACATGCCACCTATTTTCCCGCCTGAAGCCACCAAACCACACCTATCCACTAAAGAGGGAGATATAAACGAGTCAGAATCTCCCGAATAAAATAATATAGTAACATGTGTACCTCTAATCATACCCTTTGTTTCAATAATCGTGGCACAGGTACTCGGTTTAACAGTCCTTCACCGTAGTGTAGACACGATGAGCGCGTCCTACATCATCAACTGTCTGCTAAGAAGGTGTATTTTGTCTTTTGACAAAATATGGTCTTTGTGGACAAAAATGTGCATAATGATCATAGGCCCCACGAGATGAATCAATATAGTGCATCCCTATGCGAATGAGAACCTCTTGTGCTCGATGTACTAATATGTGGGTCCTAATCTAGCCAAGTACCGTGAACAATCCAGTTAGGATGTTGACTACCCAACCTCCTGTCTCTGCCTAAAATGTGGCCATTACGACCCCTACCTCTCTAACTATCCTAGTTTAGGTTAGTCCTCTGCTGCCGAGGAGCCTCCTATTGAGAGGGTTGTTGTGGGTGTGCGTAAGGTCGTGAAGTTGACTAAAAGGTTTAAACCCTCCTTTTGGGGGTGGGCCGAGCCATGTGATATGTGATCCTAAAATGAGTGAGCTCACTCTTGCAACTTTCCTAGTTCCTATCTCGAGACTCTTGAGTTCTAGTCCTATTCTCCTCTCTAAGATAGGCCTTCTCCTCCGCCTTCTCCAAGATCGGGAGAAAAATCCTAAACTACTCATAGGTCTATATTCAGGCCCCTAATGACCTTGTTCACCTATAACTTCTCATCCTGGAGATAGTCTACATACTACGTGAGCTCCAAAATCTACACTCATATTGAGCCACCGTACTGATCATCCCCACAAAGATCGTGAAACTCATTGATCTTCTTTTGAATGAAATTCTCGACATATATTGAGCCCGAAAGTGCTCCTCAAATAACTCAAAGGTGATAGTCTCTTGGGTCAAATGGATCTTTTGCTCCTCATTCCTCCACTAGATGTTTGTTGCATCGCAAAGGAGGTGTAAGGTGAGGTTAGCTTTGATATTGCTCTCATAAGGATGCAATCCAAAACAAATATCTAAAGTTATGAGCCATGAATCAACCCTAGAACCATCTATCATGCTTCCATACGTGGGTGGATGAAGTCGAATAAGGTCACATATGACACCACATGCTTCCGGTCCATGAGGGCATGTCTTAACCACTCTCTGAAACTGGATTGAGGGGCTTCGAGACTTCTTTCACCGGGAGGTAAGCTCAATTGAATGGTTGCGTGACCTCTAGCATTGTGATGAAAACTATAAGTGAGTGATAGAATGAGAACCCTCATCCGGTGTGTCTCTCACTATCATGCTAACTGTCCTCTACCTATGGCTCTGGATGTGTAGGAAGTTGATCTTGGAGGATCCCCATCATCGATGAAGTGCATCTAAGATCTGCGAATCCAAAAATGGCCCTAGGAATCTCTAGAGGTGGCTACCTACGAAACTAAGTCATTTTTGCACCTCATTCGGTACCACGCCTCATCATGGTAGGTTTATAGTTCATCCTTATGTTTTTCCCTGTATTTTGTTAATTTTTTATAAAGCTACCAAAATTCCAAAACGCCATACTTTCCAAACACTTCTCATCATTTTATCCTAACCATTTGTATATGGGTTACACTTGTGACTCATCCAATTTTCAAACACCCATTTCCTAATTTATGTCCACCTTTTATGTTTCTCTCACAACTAATAGTTTATCCACACTATCTTGTCAATTTTCCCAACCTATTTACACTAATATTTTTCCAAGCGCAATAACATGCATGATTGGCTTGTGATTTTTGACCTTCTTACTCGTTTTCACTTATTTACCTCTATCCAATATTATTGTATCCAACTCTCCCAATGATTTCCCATTCAAAAAAATAGTCTTAGTTGCACCCGCATCCGACCTACAATTTTTAGTCATACCTCTTACTATGTTACTTTTCAAAATCATCCCACAATACCTATCATATTTAGTCCACATTTATGGCATATTTCTAGCATTAACCCACCATTTTTTCAGTTGTTTCCTTAATATAAATTCTCTCTTGTGATTACACAATGGTTATTGTGACTTATTTTCAGCCCTACATTAATGCGCCATCATTAATGTGCATGCTAAGGATACATCATGAACCATCCCCAACACCGATCTACACAAATCACTCCACCTATCATCCCGACTACCTTACTAGAGACCCTCTCTACCCCATTCACTATAGAAAATCAATTGTTATTGAAATTTGTATTTTCACATCAATATTCAAGGCCACCAATGTACCCCCTCCCATCTATGATCCATCATCATAACTTCATTCATACACATA
The DNA here is from genome assembly GCA_018340775.1 of Taxus wallichiana var. yunnanensis. Lineage (NCBI taxonomy): Eukaryota > Viridiplantae > Streptophyta > Pinopsida > Cupressales > Taxaceae > Taxus > Taxus wallichiana. Next base: position 28,308,818 of record CM031242.1, on the reverse strand, counting down.
GTCACATAACCGCATATTTGTCTTCATAAAAATCTCACTACACGTGTATAAAAACCATTCACCATGTTCAACAATACATGCACTCCCTAGCTCATTAGTTGCATGAAAAACTAGAGTTTCTAATGTTATTCATGCTTATCAAATCACCTACATAAGCCTCTTATTCCATTTACCCAATCAGGATCCCATCTATCATGTCTTCATCTCACCAACCTGTGACATCAACCAATCTCTCCAATTTTTTCAATTTGGATTATTCACCACTAGTGAATTTTGACTATCTTGTGAATCGCTAGAGTCACCCACCCGAGCATTTCATCCAACTCACATTGATCCCATTGATGCTTATCCCAAACCAATTCACCACCAAGCTCTACATCAATCCAACTCATCCTCTAGCATTATGGACCACTCTCCTCTTACTATTATCCCCGTCACTCTTAGTTTCTCAAGTGACCTCATCTACTCCCCCAATCGCTTTGATGACTAGTGAGGTGACCAAATAAGTTGACTCTTATCATAGTGTTTATGTCATAGCAATCTACTCACCCGATTTCTTGTCTACTAGACCTATTCACACCTTCAAAGTATCTATTTATGTATGTGAAATGACCCCTATCATGCTCTTTGGAATTCCACATAGGCATTTCTATGTTTATCCCTTCTCACTTTTAATCACACCTTTAACCCAAATAGTCGCACACCCGATCTTATGCATTGTCACACTCTCTCCCTGCTATTCTTTTCTCATTTTTCTCAACCACTACTTGAACTCTACCCAACACGATCCTTATCATCATGTTCCAACATGCCCACATGGTTAAAAATTCATCATCTCATTGCTAGCTTCACTTCACTCATAGTTGGTTGCTTCTAACACATAAGAGTCTTCCTTAATCACTCACAAGACTACATTTATTTCTTATATCTTACTACTTGTCACTCACTATATACCCCAATATCGCTTACACTCATGACTACTATATATATATATATATATATATATATATATATATATATATATATATATATATATATATATATATATATATATATATATATATATATATATATATATATATATATACCGACTTCAACTTCCTTAACAATCTAATCACCTTACCCAACTCGCTCTCCCTATCAAGCTACTCACATTTCCCAACTCCATCACCTTATTGATATGCTCAAATTACAAATGTCACTAACCCTTTTAATCTCCTCACCTCATCTAGCTTACTTATTATGTTAATTTCAACTCCTTTCTTAGCTCTCTCACACTGTCCTAGATACTCACCTTTCCCAAATTTCTCACCCTAACAAGATCCTATCATATCCGAACTTGTTTTTCATGTCAATACCCTCTTATCACCCATATTTCTCACCCTATTGAGCTCCTCACCCTACCCAACTTAATCACCCTATCAGACACCTCACCTATCTCACTCATCCTATCAAGTTCCTTACATCATCTAACTCACTCATCCTATCAAGATCCTCACCTCACCCAACAATCTCAACCTATTAGGCTCGTCACCTCACATAACTCACTCCCCTTATCAATATCCCCACCTCATTTAGATCATTTTCCCTATCAATCTCGTCACCTATACCAACTTTCTTTCCTATTGAGCTCCCCACCACGCCCAAATCATCGTCCCTATTGAGATCCTAACCTCACCTAGCTCACTTTCCCCGCCAACTTTCTTACCTCACCCAACTTTTTATCCCTATTGATCTCTTCTCATCACCTAGCTCACTCATTGATTGAGCTCGATCTCACTCACTAGTTCAATTTCCCTTTTAAGCTCTTAACATTTCCCCATCAAATCAATCTCTTTATCTCACCGACCAAGCTCATTGAGATCACTTAACTAAGATCATTGATCGAGATTAGCAATCTAGCCCACAAATAGCTCTTATCCTTCCCCTCCCCACTAAGTTCCTAGTTGAGCTTTCCCACTACCTATATATCCACCAAGCTCACCCATAAACTGTCTCCCTAACCAAGCACACCCATCAAGATCCTTCCTCCCCACCTTAGTCACACTTACAACCCGAAAAATATCTATTTAAGCTCTCCGGTATTCATACTCATGCACTCGCTCTATCTCCATAATGTCTCGCCATGGATTATCTTCACCCCATACCTTCTCTCACCTAAATCTACTCTACTAACATCTCTTTTATTTAATTTCTAGGATTGAGTCCCAACACTGGGGAGTTTGCTTCACTTGAATTATCACTAATTATACAAAAATCCCATTCATCCCATGGTGCCACGTTTCCCCTATCCCTAGCATTTAAAACTTTTGACATTTGATAAATTCACCGATGATGAGAACCACCAACACCACTTATGCCTCTTCCACTACGCATGTCATGTCATCCAACATGACAACACTCTCTTTTTGTGCACCTTCCTATTGTCACTCATAGGCCAAGCACTAGATTGTTACTCTTATATCCTACAACATTATCTCCAATGTTTTATGCAACCATTTGAGGAATGACTTAACCATTTCTCCATTAACTTTTATCCCAAAGCCACTTTGTCCAACCTCGACATGCTTTGAAATTTCACCAATGAGCCCATTATATAATTTTTTTCTCGTTGGCATGTAATGGTACATGAGTTGTTAAAAATTAATTTTTAATTGTAAATTTAGGTTCATTTGACATTTTATAATGAAATAGTGACCTTAAATTTTACATGCATTTGACCATCACTTAGAAGTTTTTTCTTTTAGCTTGAGAGTTCAATTGAAAAATTATAATATATTAGTCGTATGATGGATTTTAGAGCCTTTGTTTTTCTCAAAAATATATTTTCAACCTAACATAGTGACGGAGATGAATTGACAACAATTCGCACCAATGAATGGGAATTTATGGAGAAGATAATATACTTATTAATCAATGTGGTATCTTAAAAGTCTCAAGACAAAGACCTTGAGATTGATATATCTCTATATTTTTCGAGATAGATGGATTAATTACATCTATAAAATAAGATAATACATGTATATACGTATTACCTAATCATATACCATAATTGCTTGGTTTTAGATATTTTAGACAAAATTTATTATACGAGATACTTTATATTACACGTCAACTACATGCAATGATCAAATTTATTTTTTTGGATTGAGGGTAAATTGAGGGTGTTTGAAAGGACCCACATCCTTGTACACATGAGGATTTTTGAGAGGATCCACAACCTGGTTACAATGAAGGGGACCACTTATTAGGAACCCAATTGAAGCAACCATGAAACCGAAGTGAAGATGCAACGACCGTCGACAACAACCACAACGAGTGGGACAACTATTAGAATAACCACCAAATGTCGGCGGCGAGAGGGAGCAGCCATAAGTGTCGGCAGTGAGAGGAGGAGCCATGATCGCAGTGAGAGGAGCGAATAGATGAGTGGAGTAGCCACCGGCGTCGGCGGCGAGAGAGAGAAGGAGCCACCATCGTCAACAACGAGAGGAGCAGCCACCAAAGATCGGCGGTGAGGAGGAGTAATCAACAGTGTCAGCACAAGCAGAGATGCCGCCTCTAGCGGCGAAACCACCTCCAAGGAGGATCGTGCCTCAGGGGGATTTGAAACCGGATGGGCAAGCACACAACCATGTGACTTGACCGCATCACTCCCACCCCATTGGCATGCAATGATCAAATATTACCATAATGTCAATTTAGACATTATAGGGATGCAAGGTTTATATTTTTTCCCACTTAAGATTTACCCCTATGATCACCACCTCCCACTAACCTACAATACCGACATTATGTCATAGTGAGAGAGTAAACTAGCAATTACACTTAGTTGTAAATTGAATTGAAAGGGGTTTTAATTTAAAGAACTAGAATCTTTTTCATTTTAATTTGATTGATTTTGTTTAGTATATTTTTTTAAGTGATATTGATTTTTTTATCGTAATGGAGACAATTGAAAAGTGATGTATTGTTTATAATGTATTGAACAAAATAAAGTTAGGTATGTGCGGGGTAAGTCCACGAGAGATGGGTGGCCAAAACACGATAAATTTTCAATTTAAAGTGAAACACGAGCACGTTTTGGGAAAGTGTGATCACGTTATGAATTATTAGGATTGGTAATTACCAAGCCTAAAATGTGAGCACATTATAACGCGCTCACGTTCCTATTTGCAATGTGGTATATGTGCTTGTGGGAGGGATATATTTACTAAAATAAATGGTTTAAGTATAAGTTTTTCATTTATTAATCTTTATAATTTATTATTTCTTATACTTATACTTATTATTTCTTATTTCTTATTTCTTATACTTATAATAAAGTATAAATATTAATAAATTATAAATTGATACCTTAAATTTATTTTAGTAAATATAATAAATTAGGGTCACTCTTCACCTTATGGATTTAGTCTCATAGATTCCTCGGTCATGGTATAAAAAATAGTTTTTTCATATTCTAATCTGGTCACTACATAGGTATTTTTTCAATATTTCAGCATTGAGCCTAAAGCTGTTAGGGTTCAAATTCTAGAATCGATGTCTATTTTGGAAAAGAATATAGTCATTGTTTAGGTTTTGGGACCCTTTGGATTGTGGAAATGTGTCAAAACTATATTTTATAAACCTCAAAACTCCCAAAGGTAGCAACAATTTCTTAAGTATATGCATGCATGAAATTTTTTATAACACAATAAATCAAAACACATATGTAAGTTTTTATCGATTCAAATAATCAAGGGAATGGTCATCATGAGGTCTGTGAAGGATATGAAACATCACAAGGAAAATGAGTGCAATCAGAAAAAACACGAGGTATGTGAAAGATCCGAAACATCAAGAGCTTCATTGAGATTTAAATCATTAAGCGAATGGTCATTAGGAACATGATAAAATAATCTCACCATGATTTATGTTGGTAATCATCTCAGGATCACAAACAATGCATATTTTATGAGAGTGTTTCTAAACACTTAATCAATGATTGGTAATGAAATCACATTTTGTAAGTAAGAGAGGTGAAATTTACAGTGTTTCAGTATGGTGTGGAGGTAAATAACATGGAATTCACTCTCATACATTCCTCCAAGTTTCATTCAGGGATCAATCCTTTTATCAGGAGGAGGAAACCTAACTCCATGAGGAGCAATTGAGAAAGAGTGTGTCTAGACATCATAAACATGCTTCCACTCAGGTGACATATTGGGTAGGGAGGTGAATCATGAGATTAAGAAGAGATCATCATGTTCAAAGGTGAAAAGTGAGGCTCAAGAAGTGATTATGTCTAAATATATTTGAGAAACAAATCAAAATGAGCTAGTTAGGATACTTGAGGCATTCAGGACCGTCATGTGAAGGATCAAGAAGTCATCTATTCTCATGAGAGGGATATGAGAAAGAAGTGTATGAGCATCCTAAATCTGATTCCACTCAAGGAGGATTTTGAATCTTAGAAGGGTAAGAGGATGATCTTCATATATAGATGTTGTCATGTGAATTGACTAACCCAAAAATGCAAAACTTGAACCATGAAAACCAAGCTACAATGTGAAATCTTGCTCTCAAATATTTTTGAATCCCTCTCCGGATAACCTACCTCCCGTGTCATGATCACCTTGTCCTTGAAGGTATTCCTAATGCATTGGGTGAAATGTATAAGTTTGTAAAAAGGTTTATTATTCTATTGATTGAAGTGCAATAAAAGAATAATTCTCTGGAAAGCCTAGAAAGGCCAATTTTTTCCATTTTGGAACCTATGTGACGTCATTCGAGAGGGTTATGAAAAGGTATTAAGTATCCAAAGGTAATATTTGAAATCCTTGAAGGTTTTGGAAGTAGTTTAGGAAAATTCAGGAAAGTTTTGATCATTCGGGGATATTTTGTTCAACAACAATTTTTAAAGTGTAAGGAATGAGCAATCAAATTTGAACATTGAATTTTTCAGCTGATTTTGAAAGCTCCATAAGGAGTTAGGAGGAAATCAAATAGGCACCAGAAATATTGAATAATACTTTACATTGTGGGAGCATCCATTTTGATCCAAAGCCACTTTGAAGGTGATGCTAGAAATCATCTCATACTCTCAAGCAATACATACCTCCCAAGAGTGTTTCTAAACACTTAATTAGTGCTTGGTAATGAGCTCAATACATTGTGGAGGTTGGGAACATGTGATTAACCTTCAAGTTCTAATTCCACATGGATAAAATTGATCAAAAGGGTGTTCTCTCGCAATGGTATCGAGTCTTCTCCGCATCCACATTTCAACCTTACATCCACCTTTCAACACACCCATACACCTTACTCAAGCACACCTCAATGCTCCATTACTCCTTTATCCATCATCTTGTTATATTTTTAACTTTTGGCTTTTTAAGACTCATTGTTTTCTCAAGCTCTAAACAATCTTCTCAAATTTATTTTTCACCTTCACCTTGACTTTTACTCAATATTATTTTCACTCATCTCATTGTGTTTACCCCTCTCCTAATCACTAATGCAAATCACTCAACTCTTCCTCTTTCACTTAAATATTTTCATATAAACCATTACTCTCTCTATAATTTTTCATGACACTGTGCAAGACAATCAATAGGTCTTCTTGATTAAATTTGTATAAGGATGTTCCATGTTACTCAAGGATATAAAACATTCTAACACCACACACTCAATGATAGATGCAACTTCCTTATGAATTTATTTCCTAAGACAACTATTTCTCAAGGTTGGTCTTGATAGTCACAAGAAATAAGTATGATTGTACATTGCTTCCTTTACCTACTAACCAGTCAATACTCTATCCTTATGCCCTGGTTTTATGAGTTTGTAATGCCCTTAGGCCTTCCTCCAACTTTTCAGAGACTCCACCAACTTCAAACACATGGAATAAAGACTATTTTTCTAAAATTACATCCTTCCTAGCCCTCAAACTAGGCATTAACACTCTAGACTATATTTGCACATTCCTTTGCTTTTATTATTATTCTACATGTATTAGGGATTTTGAAACTCTTGGTCTTCTTATTACCTTCCTACACACTTATCAAGGACTCTACCAATCATAAGTATTAAATTTTACAATAAATATTCTACTATAGGCCCTTAAGACTGGGCACACACAATTAGGATTGTGAACACAAATTTAATTTAAGAAATCCTCCTTTAGATGGATTATTACCTTTTCTTGACTTTTGCAACACCAAGCCCTCGTGATCAATTCCCTAAAAGAGACTCAAGGATTCCATTGAATCATTATGTTCATGTTACATACTACAAAACTTCTAAAGCAAGGTATAGTCTCATTTGAGTAATTCTTTCTATCTAGTTTCCATTCCTTTGACACTGTGAGGGTTCCATGAAGCCTTGAACCCCATTATAGATAAGAAGACAATCTAAAACAAGATATTTACACGTGAAAATGCTTTGCAAAATAGTCTCTAACCTCCAAATATGGTATCTTGGTCTAAGAGGTCCATGTCACTTAACACCTAAGCCTATAACATACATAGAGCTAGTTCAAATATTCAAATTATACATTTGGAGGGAAAATCCCTATTCTTTCCTATGGAGTCCAAATGGACTAGTACAAGCTATGACCATCTCAAGTGGACCCAAGAAACCCCTAGTCACCTAAGGAAGCCAAAATTGATTATTAATAAGATGTTCTTGCATCACTAGAGGAAGGATGCACGGTGACTGAGAAGCCTTATTTTCAATTAAGGGCTTAGTTTTCATGCTTCTAAATTTTCAATTTCCATGCTAGTTAATTTGGCCATTCTGAGCTAATAAAACACCCTCCAAGAGAGTTTAGGAACCATCTTAAGCATCCAAAGGTGATGTTGGGGAATCTTGAAAGTGTTAAAGGTAATTTAGGAATATTTAGGAAAGGTTTGATCATTTGAGGACTACCTGCTCAACAACAGGTTTTCTTGGTGCAGGGAACAAACACTCCAATGGTAAAACCTGAATTCTCTAGAAGATTCCATGAGCTCTATAAGGATTTCTAAGGAAAACAAATAGGCATTGGATGTAATGTCCCCAATGGACATTATTTTACCCCTAAACATTTTAGGCAATCCCAACTTTAAATATGCAAAATATAGACAAGCGACCAAACAAAAATCTGATTTTTTCATAAAATTAAATCTAGGGCAGCGAATGCTTCCCTAATGGATAACTCCAAAAATACTTGCTCAAATCTCTTGAAATTTTAAATGGAGCTTGCTAATACAATAACTTATATATTATAGAACTATTTTTAGAATTTTTGAACAACGGAATCTGCCGCTGTAAATTTACACAGTGTGCCCTAAACAATGAAAACTTCTAAAATTAATATCTTTTGCTAGAGAAGTCCAAATGAGCTGAAACTTTGGATCTTAGGCCACAAAAATATGAAGAATAATATTCCAAAATAGTTTTCACACAAAGAAAACATGAAACCATAATTTTTCCTAAAAGTAGGTCTCCCAACACATTTAGGGCATCAATTCACTCCAAACTTGACAAGCTAGGGTAGATCTCTCACTACCGAAGAATGCCCCGCTAGCTAGGGATGGATCTCTCACCACCGAAGCTAGGGTTCCCGTGGGATCTTACTCCACAAGACTATATTTCAAAAAACAACAAATGCACATGAGAGAATATGCATAAGCTACAAGCTTAAGACACAAATTAGAAAATATCAAATGGTATGGAATATCTTCTTTCCTTCAAGTCGACTTCTCCTTATAAAGGAAGAAGAGACCCAAAACAACCTCTACAATATCCAATTACATCCCAAGGATTTTCCTATATGCAAGCATTTAATATTTTCCCATATTAAATGCTTTTTCCAATAACTTTTTCCCTCCTAATGCAAGTTAGATTTTTCTAGGGGAAATACATAGTAAAATGGGCATTTATCCTTTCTATGTTCCCATTCCCCCTTCTAAGGCAAGTCGCCTTTTCACCTAAGATGGATAACAATTTATATTTGGGCCTTTTCCATCCTTGATTTAATAATTATTAAGTCATATAAATTATTATAAGTGCTCTATATTTTTTTCTTTATTAATGGCACTTTATAATAATTAAATATAACTTAAGCCACCCTTATATTTTTCTTTGGCCGTTTTGACAAAATAGGCCAAAGGTCTTCGAATGGGAAGGGGATATTACATTGGAATGCTACGTGAATCCTCTACATGTTGGAGACATCCATTTTTCTCTAAGGATTGATTATGTCATGAAGAATTTCAAAATAGTGAAGCTTCCCCTTTTGATTCCAAAATAACACTTCACCAATGCAACACTCCATGAGACTAAGACAAGGAACTACCAATCAACCTTCATGTTTCTTGATGATTGAAACCTCATGTTGACTCTTATGCTACCCTGGATACCCTATTCTATCAATGTAACTTAACATCAATGACAACACAAATGACACTATGTCCAACACACGTGTTTTAATTTGTTATATATTATAAGGCATTTCATGGGTGCATATATTTGAGCAGTTGTTTCCTTTGAGATTTGTGAGGTTTGTAAAATATAATTTTGACACATCTAACACTCCTATAAATGTCAGTAAACAATCCAAAAGGCCCTAAAACCTAAACAATGACTATATTTGTTGCCAAAATAGACATCGATTGTAGAATTTAAATGAGCTAAAAGCTTTAGGTTGAATGCTAAAATCCTGAAAATTACCTATATACTAACTAGATTAGATTATAAAAAACTATCTCCTAAATTGTGACTCATGGAGTTATGAGACTATTTCCATAAGGTGCAGAGTGACCCTAATTTTTGAGACTATTTATGATTATTTATATTTTATTATTTCTTATAGTTAAACATTTATTTTTGTAAAAAAAGCATGTCAAACACATATAATGCCTATACTATAAGGAACACGAGCATGTTTTAATGTGTGTGTGTTCCTTGAATTATACCCCAAACCAATATTTTACAAGCTTGAAATTGTTTTGGTTTCCCCAACCTGCGCCTTGGTCCTATAATAACACAACAACCTACATGTTTTTTGACAAAATATGAAAAAATACACCTTCCACCATGTTAAATCCTATAAAAACATTTTGTGCCTTTCTTAACAATTTTCCTACAACGTCAAGAAAACTATCATCTTTCTAAATATATAATTTTTATATTTTTCTGACTATTATAAGGTTTCCATTTATATTTATTTCAAACTATGTCTTTTATACCTCTATTTTTAGTGATTGTAAATTCTTATCTTTTTTCATGTATCTTTTGTTTCACTCATCCAAATTGGAAAAAAATTATACAATCACAAACTAGATCAAATTCTATACATATTAAGGGGGCACAATAACCATCGATTATTTTTAAAATTTAAAATCTTTGTGCTTGAAAACTCATAAAAAAACAAATACTCACTAAAAATCTATTTTTTTATCACAAACTAGATGCTCCTATTTATCTTGCCACCAAAGGGTTTTCAAAAATAATAAATACTTAGCTCAAAAATAGGGATGGGGGGTGTGGGCAACGGGTACGAACAACTATACACTACATTTTTTTACAAAATAGGACCACCTATCGGCATTTTAGATATTTAACCCACTTAAACTTAACCATTTTCAAAAAAAATAGTAGTTTAGAAACTAGACTCAAAATGTTGCGATTCATGTTGTTATAACATCTTCAAATTTTGAGTGTAACTATTTTAAATAACTCATACAAGTTGAAGATTTTTTTCACAAAAAAATGTCCACTTAAGACCCCTATATATATATATATACACACACAAAGCTTAGGATATTCTTAGAACCATGATATTTCTACATAGTGTCGAAGGTTATTACTTGTGAGGAAATTGATTCTTTATAGTGTTTAGCAAACCGAACTAGGGTAATGTTGATGTTATCATCAAGTTTAAATGGTTCCCTTTTATATTTATGAGAATATTGAAGAGAATAAACAATGTTTAATTTGTTTATTTATTGTCAATATGCTTTTTTTTTATATGTTGTGGTAGTTTATCAAATAATTCATGTGAACTCTATATACTTTCATAGCTTGCATATATTTAGATATAAATGGGTTTTGGTAAAACAACAATAGAACAAAAATCTATTTTGTATAATAGAAGAGGCCTTTCTATATGTAGTTAAAACTCAAGAACTAAAAATATTAGTGACATGTATTGTATTGATGTGGTTATGAGGGAAGGGATGTGAGTATTGTTGATTTCATATCTAACCTTACGACTAGTGATTTTGATTGGAATAGCAATATTGGAAACAATATACAAATTTGTGTGGGTGCGGATAGAGTTTCCATTTTGTGTAGAAGAACACATGGTCAATGCATATGATCTAATATGACGTATGTATTGATGTTTACCTAGTTTCGATAACATATAAACCCCAATAAATCAATATTCTTATGTTCATGCATAGTAGTCGGTAAGGTAATTCCCTATAAACGAAGAAGTCATAGGTTCATTTTTGGCATTTGGTTAGTGGAATGTGCCATCTATTTTGTTCAATGCATGTAGAATCACCAAAGATGGATATCTTTTGGGACCGTGTCGATTGTAAATTTTTATAATAAACATGAGAAAAAAATTCTCATTACTTTAATGTTTACTTTTCTCATAAGAAAATTAGAACAACCAAACTTATTTTATTTTTAAATGTAAAACCTACAAAACAAAACAAAAATATTGGGGATCAATTGTTTCTCTTAAGTGTGAAGGCAATAACCCTTGAGTTTTTCCAAAAAGAAATAATTATGGAATCAATGTATATACCCTTCTTTTTTTGTGTGTGTGTGGTGCATGCATGTGTGTGTGTGTGCATTTGTGTATGCGTGCATACATTCATGCACGCGCATGTGTGTGTGCGCGCGCGTGCGTGTGCGCGCATGCGTGCATGTGTGGGCATGTGCGTTTGTGTGTCACAAAAATAACACATTAACACATTATATTAAAATTTTAATAAAATGAAATAACATGCTTATTTTATCAATTAAGTTATCACTAATGAATTAATTGTCGATAGTGCAATCAAGTAATGTCTTATTATTTTATTTTATTGAAAATACTCTATAAGAATATCTATTTGAAAAGTTTATAGTTCAAATAGTGTGGATGATGGTAAAATTAATTTTTCATGTCATATGTGGGATGTAAATCCACGTAGATCTATCAAAAAGGATGATGTTATGTTCGAGTTCTAAATTAATTTGGTAGAATGGATACCTCTCGGTCTCGAATAATAAGTTGAGGAAGATTACTTCCTGCACTATGAAGTCCTTAAGCTTGTGGGAAAATTTTTAGCCCCCTCCTTAGTAATAGTTAAAGGTTTTCTACCTAAAAATACAGAGCTCCTTTTTTAACAGGAAAGATTCATTTTCTTCCTTTTAGAACTTGTGTTTTTTTAACTTCATGGATGAGCCTCCATGTATAAATAAGATCCCAATTCCTTCCATAGGACCACATATTGACAAATGTAGCAAAATGGATAAATCAAGTAGCTAGCCCCTTGAGACTAAGTTGAAAAGTCATAGGTCCTTTTGAAACTAAAATAAAAAAGATTGATTATAATTACATATAAGCAATTAACACTTAGGCAAAGATTCCTAAGAAAATTTGGTAAAATGAATAATTGGTGCACTCAATCCTTTGACACTAAAATGAATTCATTGACACTAAACCAAAATAATAAATAATTCATATAGTCAATTCCTTAACACTAAATCTAACAAAGTTGATTGTGTGTGTGTGTCACACAAAATCAATTTTTTTTTGTGTGTGTGTGTGTGTGTGTGTGTGTGTGTGTGTGTGTGTGTGTGTGTGTGTGTGAGAGAGAGAGAGAGAGAGAGAGAGAGAGATAGAGAGAGAGTCATACATAAACACATACATGCATACAAACACACATACATTTATGTATGTGTGTATGTACACATGCATGCATGTGTTTATGTATCACACACACACACACACACACACACACACACACACACACACACACACACACACACACACACACACACATTAATGCCATCATATTAATTTTAATCCAAGGAAAGAACTTGCCTATATTATCAATTGAGTTATCATTGATTTAACTTCCTTTAGAAAAGTCAAGTAATGTCTTCTTATTATTTTCTTTTATTGACAATGTTTTATGTGAGTATTTATAAAGGGTTATAGTCAAAAGTTTGACACAAATGCATTTTTATGCCACTAATAGGACACAAATTTTGTGTTTGAGATCCAATAAAAATTTGGAAAAATGGATACCATCAATCCTAAACAACATGTTGAGGATGATTGTTTCTTGTCAATGTTTAAGGTAAATTATTCATGGTTCACAATACTATCATTGAGCGAAAGAGCCATAAAGTTATGGTCCCATGGAGAAGGCCTTACTATATTTTCTCTATGGACGCTACTAAGAAAATGTAATCTGGTTTTTTCTAAGATAGTAGTCCCATAAAATTTCTTTGTAGTGCAGTTAATGTGGATGGTGGTAAAATGCATTTGCCATGCCACCTATATGATACAAATCCCTAGAGATAATAAAAAAGGATTAAGGTTGGTTTGAGTACCAAGGGAATTTGGTATTTTAGATACCTTGTAGTCCTTAGAAATATGCCAAAGGAGATCCATGTTATGTTGAAGGTCAATTATTTATGTACACAATACCTTGAAATTAAGTTATTGAGCCCTGAGGATATGGTTCCTTGGATGAGGGCTTACAATACTTTCTTAGTGCATGTTGCTAACAAAATTTAGGTGCTTTTTTAGTTTAATTATCCCATAAATTTGTAATTCCATTACGCATATAAATTTTAAGTGAGAAATTTTAAGAATTCTATGCAAACAAGTAGTTCATATTTTTATCAAAATTAATGCTCTTTTCCTTTATATCTTCAATTTTATGATCTTTTGGGCTTAAAAGGGTATATTTGTAGATATTAGTTAAAACTTCAACAAAATTTGAGATCGAAAGGGTATGCCTTGGCATACACTAGTTTTAATCATGCAGATGATTAGTGAGACGTACACTAGGCCTTGATTTTTGTAAATTTCTTAGTTTTATGTTTGTATAGATAACAAATGTGAATAAATTTAGTGTAATACAATGATATCTGGGTTTTAGTTTTGTTCTTATTTCCCAACTCTTAAAACAGGCCAAGATATTGGTAAGACTTAATGTTCCATTGGTCAATGTATATGTATTTGGGCAGCCCGACCCTCTTGCTAATTGTTTTAGTCTTCTGTTTAGTATTTTTTAATTGTTTTAAAATAAGAAAAGTGTGGGGAGAAAAGTCCTATCGATCAAACATACACTAAATTAGATCCTCCAATGCTTCATTTTCATAATAAATAATCAATTTATCTGGGAATATGTGACGATATTAGATCTATTCACCAATTGGACTTCACCTTGTATTCAAGCAAGTTAAAGGGTAAGCATGGTATTTATTATTATAGGTAATAAAAAAGCATATTTTTAACAAAAAAATCATATGTGGTTTAGTGTTACACATTCTAATTCAATTGTGTGTTTAAGATACGATATTGTAGTGTCTTGCTTTGCCGAATCTCATGAAGTTCTTGCACATGATTCTTATGATTGGTGATTTCTGTAATCTAAGGCACTAGATTGATTAACTTGGAGTTATTTTGCTGATGATGTTAGTGATATGTTTTCTCTCTATATCCACTTGAATTTATATTTATACGTTATTATATATATAATTTTATTTTTACATATAGTTTCACATTCATTTATATCTAGTAAAAAGTTAAAGCACTATTTAGCATGATTCCTGACTCATCTAGACAAGAAGATATCTTAGTTTTTAATATTTATATGTAATTATATATAAAATTTTCCTTCTACGTTTACTTTTACATTTATTTGTATTTAATAAAGTGTTAAAGCACAATCAAACAACTCCTTGCTCATCTAGGACGAGGATATCTTAAATTATTTTTGTCCAGTTATTCAGTAGTGTGTCAAATGCCTCTTTTAAAAGTGACCTTTATTAATCTAAATGTGATTAGTAATTTCCTATAATACTTTTACTTCATGAATGCAACCAAATCTTTGTTTTGTTAATCAATTCTGAATGCCCTTTAGGGTAGACATCGACAACACATAAAGAGATTAAAAATTTGAGCTTTCAAAGTGAGTGCTTGTTTTTGGTCGTTACTTTTTATATTGTATCATGTGCAACATAAAATGCATTTGGGAGATGTATGTGGCATGCTATTATCTTATGCATAATACTAATCCACGTTTTTGTTTTCAGTGAAAATACCTCAACCTGATAGAGACATGAACCTTAAATTCAATGAAAGAGAAATCCATTCATCCGGATAAAAAGAGTAAGGAAACATCTATGTTGCATATCAATGGCCCAGATGGAGAGCTTATAACAATCATGTAGATATATATAGTTTTATCTTTTCTCGAAAGATTTTTGGTAGAATATGCTTGAGAACTCTAGATATTATATGTTCTGATTTTGGCTTCTACAATAGAGTACTTTTGATGTTAAGAAATCTCCTCTTTTATATCAAAATTCATTAGTGTTCTAGTTCTTGTATATGGGGGCTTGTGTTTACCCAATGCTTCATAGAAATGAGTATCTATAGGAAGTTATATGAATCAAAAGAAAATTTCCATCAGATTGACAATCGACATTTAGTATATTTGTGTTTCCCTTGAAAATTTTAAAATAAGAGGGATGATGTCGGATATTTGTTGAAGAAACGTGTGAAAACAAATGATTGAAGTTGGTGTTGGTTTATCCTAAATGAGAAATCCCTTAATGTGTGTTGCATTCAATGTGATGAATAAAATTCTCATTTAGTTACACATCTTAAGTTTAATTTTTTTTGAAATACAAAATTTGTTTGAAATTTAGTAAGACTAGAAAACCAAAGCCATTTCATAGGGGTCATTGATTTGGATATATGATTTGCCAAGGATTCTCTTTATGTGATTTTGTTTGATACATTGTTGAAATATTTGTTGTACAATTTTTCGTTGCTTTTGAATGCATTCCCAACCTATATTTTAAATCATGTATGCATTGAATTAGTTTTCTATTTAGGACATAGAAAGGATATTACAAATGAAAATTTTAATTTCTAACGTTTAAATGTGTTTCTTAATTTAAAAACTTAAAAAATATTTGGTAGTATGCCTTGACTAATTGCTTGACTTTATTGTTCTATATGGATTCCAAAGTAATGATTTATTAGTCTACAGTGGTGGGTGATGGCAAGTTGAACTTATCGGTATTAGTTTCCCTTGATTTACTATCCTCGGACCATGTATATTATCTAAAATTCAATATGCTAAATGGTTGTCAAAAATCTATATTGAATGAATTGCATCATCTAGACATGATTGAATTTTAGAGCTCAAGTGAATATAAAACTAATGATAGGAGGTGGTGGTTGGGTTAACGAAGATGGTAAAATAAGGTATTGTGGTCGAGAAGAGAAGTTGGAGATGATGAAAGAGGTGGCGGTGGTGTGGACCTTGGACTTAGAGTAGAAGGTGGCGGATGGGTTGATGGGGATGGTTAAGGAACAATAGTTATGGCCCACAAGAGAAGCTAGAGATGGTGGAAGAAAGGGGAATGAGTGAGTGGTGGGGAAGGGAAAAAGGAGTTGGTGGAGATGATGATATGAAACAATAAGAATGAAGGTGGAGAAAGTGGTGATGGTGT
This sequence comes from Taxus wallichiana var. yunnanensis, assembly GCA_018340775.1. NCBI lineage: Eukaryota > Viridiplantae > Streptophyta > Pinopsida > Cupressales > Taxaceae > Taxus > Taxus wallichiana. Next base: position 28,292,087 of record CM031242.1, on the reverse strand, counting down.
GGAGAGTTGGGAGTCAAGGGTGGAAGATGTAGGTGGGAGAGGAAAAATTTAAGATGGGGAAGACGAGAATGCATAAAATGATAAGAAGGAGAAGTGGTTGGTGGTAGAGGTATGAATGTTGGAAGTGGGGTAAAGAACATCGGATGGGGGAGGTGTTTATTGATGGTGAGAGGTAGCTGAAAAATTGGGTGTTGGGTGGAGACATACAAATGATGGATGTGGTGGTTTATATGTTTTGTTGTGTTGTTTTCATTAAAATTTGAATTTGTAGTTTGTTTTGCATTACTTAAATAATTGTTTATTCACAAGTGTGTATTTAATTTGGGTTCTCTTTCTTTGTAGAAGATATAAGAACAAAGGACGAATATCAATGCAAAGGTAGTTCAATTGTCTTGAATATGTTTTAAGTGATGATATTATTATTATCATATCGTATGATTCATATTTACTCACAATTAAAATGTGATGGTGATGGTCGAGGGGGATGGTAATGATTTATAGAAATAATGGTTGATTTAGTCACCTATAAGGAATGTTGTATCGAAAGAGTGTAACAAATGGTTATTGGAGATACAACTACATCAAAATTCTTACTTCAACTATTCTTCTATTTGGTTTGTGGAAAGAATGGTTATCAAAGATAATGGTTTGTTTGGTCAATCACACTTATAATAGGATGGCCATTAGTCATTATTGGTATTAGATTCTAGTTCTCTTTGTAGTTATTTTTTTAGGATCCACCACTAGTGATTGGGGGTTGATTGGCCACCTATTGAGTGGTGGTGAATTTTGAATACCATTGATCAATCAAGATAGAGAGGACCCCTTCTTTGGTTAGTCGAGAAAAACTATCTATCTCCATCTCCCTCCCATTGGGTTGATGAAAGATTTAGTGTTAGTCAAGCATATCCATTGAAAGGCTGAGTTATTTCCTTTAGTTTGGAGTCACTCAATTTGGGGAAGCCCTAAAGACTACCCTTTCCCTACCAATTGCTCACTTTGAATTCAAGATTCAAAATCAACCACTTGAATCAAACCACCACTTGAGATCTATGAGTGAATGAAATCTCTTTGAATAAATGAAGTGGGGTGTGAATGAAGACATTTGATGCATTATCTAATGGATATGCAAGATAATGGGGCACACATATGTCATATTTAGTTGCCCCATTATTGGAGTGAAAATATTGAGCCCCTATTAAAGTTATATGTGTTCTAGTATGTCATGGATTGAACCAATTAGATCCCATTTCTTTTAGGTGAATAATGGATAAAAGGTGGTTTTACATCTATTTGTGTGATTGAAGACATGATGCATTATCTAATAGATAAGGGGAATAGTGTGGCACACATATGTCATATTTAAAAGGTTGTAGTTCTATAGACCTCTCACAATACTTCAAAACATACTCTTCATTGAACTTGTTGGATTATATGGGCATATTGAGCATAAAACCAAGATTTCCTTATGATCTAATTAAGTGCAGATGAGCTGGTTATGGATATAGTTGTACCATTAGTGGAGTGAAAATATTGAGCCCCGATCAAATTAATATGGGTCTTGGTATGCCATGGATGGAACCAACTAGATCCCATTTCCTTTAGGTCAAGAATGGATATAAGACGGGTTACCTTTAGTTTTATCTCATGACACAACTTTGATGAATATCTGTCTATTCCATCACTATCTCATCATCATGGAGGTGATTAAGGGGCATCATAATCTTGATCAATCACTCAATCAACAATCTAGGCAATTAATGGAAATTTTGGATTGAATTATATATATTGCATGAACCAAATAAGATCGTGCATACTTGTATATAATATAAATACTCTCCATGGATAAAATCGGTTAGAATTAAGAGAATGGGATAAAGTAGTGTGTTTATCTATATGTATATGAATTCATGTATATATAGTGTAGTGGGTTCAAACTTGTGTTTACCCCTAATAAAATCGATGGTTTTAGGGTTGACATAACATGGAGATTCCATCCATTATTTCGTCGAGGGTTCTCAATAAAGAGATGAGAGAATATGTTGAAACATCCTAGATGCTTTAGTGAACCACTTGAGTGTTGAAGTGAATATATCAAACCATGATGGCAGAAATATGTCAAAATGGGTAGAATTGGCTTTGTAGAACTTTTTTATAAATTATGTATGTCAATGCCATTATAATATATATACAATAGTCATCCATTATTCCATCGACGATTCTCGATGAGAGGATGAGAGAATAAAACTAACCATTGCAAACGATGTATTGAATCGCTTGAGCCCCAAGTGAATACATCGATATGTTGTAGTTGGTTTGTGGGCCATAGCCATTAGGCCATTGATTAGGTCCATTTATTCCTTTAGTTGTGGCATTGGCAGTGATTTGGGGTTATAGGCCATTACATTATGGTCATGGTATTGGTAGTAAATAATGGGCTAGGAGTTATATGACTTTATGCTATGTTACAATACACCACTATATAGTATGGAATATAGAATAGACCAATTTGACATGCATCAATTGTTAAGGATTAGCTCATCGTAAGTATGGAATGCATCAATGGCTCAACCACTACATTATGATGGTGGTATTGGTAGGGAATAGTGGGTTGGAATAAGGCCATTACATTATGGTATGGTATGTCTTTATATAGTATAGAGTCTAGTGGGTGTGAAATCACATCGGTCCCTTGTATACTCGGTAAGTTTTGGGGTTGACATAACATGGATATGTCGTCCATTATTCCTTTTAGGGATCACGATAAAGAGATGATAGAATACAACAAGCCACTACATATTCTTTAGTGAATCACTCGATCCTTGGAGAAAATACATCGAACCATTGTAATTGCAATTGCTTCATGGAACATAACCATTGGGCAATTGATTAGATCCATCTATTGCATTAGTTGTGAGATTGGGAATTCATAAGTTGTTACATTATGGTCATGGTAGGGGTAAGGAATATTAGGTTGGGAGTTATGGGCCTCTACACTATGGTACAATACACCACAATTTAATATATAGTATAGAGTATGGATTTAGCTAGTTTTTCATGCATCAATTACTAGGGAATGGATTATCACAAGTATGGGATGTATCTTTGGCTTGTCTTTTACACTATGGTCAAGATATTGTTTGAAATAGTGGGTTGGAAGTTGTAAGCCACTACATTATGGTACAATATGCCACTATATGAGTTATAGTATGGGGTATGGAGTGGACTAGTTTGGGATTGGGTCATCACAAGTATGGAATGCATGACCGAACTGACTAAGATGCAATTAGAAACCTTTGACCAATTTTAGTCTCTCAATAAACTTTGAGTAGGGCTTGACCATTGGGATCTTCATTTAGGTCAATAGGATAATAGAAAAGGAGGGAAAGGGGTGGGTACGGGCATGGTATGGGGAAATTGACTATCAACTATCTATATGGATGGAGCCATTGGGCAAATTATTAGGTCCATCCATTCCAATGGTTGTCGGATTGGAATTTATAGCCCATTGCATTATAGTTGTGGTGGTGGTAGGGAATAGTGGGTTTGGAGTTATAGGCAATTACAGTATGGTACAATATGCCACTATATAGTATATAGTAGATAATATGGAATGTGCTAGTTTGTCATGCATCAACTACAAGGGACTAGTTCATTACAAGTGTTAGATGCATCACTAGCTTGGCACGCAACATTATAGTCATAGTATTGGTAGAGAATAATGGGTTGGGAGTTATAGGCCACTACATTGTGGTACAATATGCCACCATATAATTTTATAGTATGTGCATGGAATCGACTAGTTTGTCATGCCACTCTTTACACCCTAATATGAAAGCTTGGTCTACATAGTGAGAAAGGAAAATGATCATTTTAGTTGCTTTATAAATCATTTTGGAACATTATCTTATTGATATCTACTAGGCTTATCAACAATGCATATTAGGAAAATATCATGCATCATATATAAAACCAATTCGTCATACATGAAGTCTTGTGTTCAATGATGCCTATTCTATATTTCTTTTCATACTTAACGAGTTCTTAATATATAGGTAATTTCTTCATATATGCCCCTAATATAAAATCTTTTGAATTGATGACTTGACTCTATCATTTTATTTCATGTCCTAAATCTTGTCATGCACATATGAACTTGTATAACTTGTATCATACGAAATTTATCTACTTGTATCAAATTTTAATACGACAACTAAGTTTTTAAAAAGATTAAGAAGGAAAACATTATTTTGAGGCCTTTTTCAACCAAATAAAATAATAACTTTGTTGACATTTATCTATACACTAAAATTGTATAACATAGAAAAAAAACACTAAGTTTATAATTGCAATGATTCAATGAGGAAGTCCACTATAACAAAATTTCTACACTATATTTACATTAATGATAGAATGAAAACTCAAATATGTAAGAACCAAAAACCACAAAAATACCCCAATATAAAAAAACCAAAAAATAACATAGAATCTAAAAGAATACATTAAACGTATAATGAATGAACCTAAAACATTACATACAAATAATCAATTAATATTAATTTTACCCAATTTCCTAAGCCACAATATATTTTATTATTTGACTAGCACGGTAGTACCCTTTCTATTGGATAGAACCCTTGTTATTTATGGAAAAAAATTCAAAACGGACACATTATTTTATTATTTAAATAGCGTGCTTCATAACGGACACTTTATTTTATTAATTATATTTTCCTTTACGCCTGCGAAATTATAGACTCCTGCGAAATTTGTTTATTTATAGGCGGTGCGGCGGTGGATGGTTTATTTTTAGACACCTGCGAAATTTGTATTTATTTTATCTTTTATGATTTTTGTAAGAGGTTTCAGAGCGCGGGAAAAAACGTAGGCAATTCAGAGCAGAGCAATTCATTAGCAGAGGTAATCAGAGCTTTGTCTTGTTACATTTTTTGCAGATGGGTAGGCGAAAGTTATTAGCAGAGTATGTGGAGGAAAAGAATAAGAGGAAACTTCATTTTGACAATAGGGTTAAAGGATTGTTTAACAAACTGCACGAGCTTTCAGTCATATGCGGTATTCGCGTTCATCTGGGTCTAGAGGATGTTGATGGAAATCAGTTAATGTATGGGAATGAGCAAGGTTCAGTTCATCCTGGCACTGGCAAGAAGCTGAAAGTCTACAATCATGTAGACAAGAATTTCCTGGAGATAAACCTTATGTCCTGCGGAGGGCGAGATGGCCAAATTCAGACAGCGCAGCAGGGAGATCTTTCCTCTAAGAACTCGTACAAGGGAAGAGGTAATGTTTATCCTGCTAAGTCATACAAGAAGCAGAAAGTGTGCAATCCTATAGACAGAAACTCACCAAGAATTGCAGTAAACCCTAAGGAACGAGGTGAAGTTCATGCTCCTGATTCATACAAGAAGCTGAAATCGCACAATCTTGTAGACAAGAATTTCTGTCACAGCCACTCACTAATCCCTATATATGGTGGAGGGCAAGATGCCCAAATTCAGACAGGGCAGGAGGGACATCTTTCCTCAATTGTTGCAGCAGGGATGGGATTTGGGAACCCATCATTGCATGGAACCTCTTTTGTAACAGGTGCAGGGATACAAATTCGGCAAGAGAGTCAAATAGGGAAAGATAGTGAAAATGGTCTATATGAATATGTAGCAGTTGCAGGGATACATAATGAAGAAGTGCAGTATGGTGATCTAGCCTCTGTTGTTTCACAAGCTACATATACTAATGCCACACCAAGTGAACATATGCAAAAGGGGCATGGTAAACATGCAGATCTAACTTCTAACGGTGCATCTCCAGCAAGTGAAGAAATGCAAACAGGGTATCCATCTTTGCTTACAAGTTCTTCTTTGGATACATATTACGGCACTCAACAGCATTCAGGTGCAGGTGGAGTAACCCTTATACCTGCATCATCAGCATGTGAAATAATATGAATTGAGCAGACATGCTTGTATCCCAGTCCTCCTCGTGACACAGTTGAATCCATTCAACACCAGGTCGAAGATGATAACCTACAACTTCCAGATATAGAATTATGTGATGATAACGTGGAGCTTGATCCGGAATCATGGTATGCCGAGTTGCCCTTGTCGTCTTCAAGGGTTGAATTAATCGACATTGAATTAGATGACGAATCTTTTCCACCTAGTTTATTTTGTTGACATCATCTTGTATGAGTAAATGCAACTACAAGATTGTTTCGTCATCCCTGGAAATGGCAAATCATTGTAAAAACATTCTTTTGTGAATAAATTGTATCAATAATAGATCAATTCGAGTATTGAACCATTGAATTCTTTTGATTTAATTTCTCGTTTTATATAGTGTTTAATTCTTTATTTTATGTGCTATGTGCATAATACTATATTGATCACCCTAATATATGGATGTAATAATCTATCAAATTGATGCCTGGATGATGCTACAATGGAAGCATAATAACTGATTGGTAACGAAATAAATATGTTTAATTTAGCCAATAGGCTATATAAGGGGAGCAAAGCCTGCCACCAAAAAAGAGGCCTCATTCCAAAATTGAAACATAAAAAAATTTGCCAGCATGATCTGATTTCTGACACTCAGCAGCAGTTGCTGATGCTACTCGTCTTTACCTGATGTAGAGCTCCACTTCATTTGCATGCATTCACCATGTCATTAGCAATTAAACCATTAATACAAACTAGTTTATTGTTTTAGTTATCTTGTTCCAGGGTCTAGAATGGCTCACATTGTCCAAAATTTGGTCTTTCAAGCGAATTGTGCTCCACAACTACCATGCTCCACCCTCACATCATGTTCACATGTCACTCCAACTGTCAAACTGATCAAGTTTCTGATAGATCCTCTGTTGGTCTCTCTTACTGCAATACTCCATTACCTAGTTTTAAGTGTCTTAGTTCCAAATCAAGCCCAATCTTGAATTTTGTTACTTCCATTTATTCCTTCCAACCTTTATCCTGATTTCCATACTTAGAATAGCATGAAGTCATACAATAACAATTCCCATAACCAAAGAAGTCACTAACTCTCTTTAGTTTGATCACATCTGCCCTGTTCTAGTTCTCAAGGTTATTCCTTTGAAATTGCCATGATTTGATACCTCTAATCGTTTCCTCAACTAAACAAGCTCAACTTTAGGAACCCTTTATCCTTCTAGTTATGAGTCTCAGATCTCATTATTCTACTCCTTAGTCTTCTCTCCCAACTCCACCCTTTGTGTGTTAGTGCATTCTACTTCTTACTTGTCCTGCTCCACTGGACTGTCAGGCCTATTTCCTTGAATTGAAGGTTTCATTGCACATTCTAAACACATTTGAGCACCCATGTTTAATGTCTAACTGTGTGTGAAGTCTCAGGACTGATAACTAAATGTATCACCCACTTCTTTTGTAATCTGGGCTCCCACTTTAGGTCTCAAACTGTGTTAGTTTCTGTGATAGTATTCTGTCAAGGATAACTCGATATTCCTCTGATAGACAACTCAAATTCTTGGAAAATCTCTTAGATTACATCCTAAACTAAGTAGCCAATACGTTTTGGATACGGGTACGGGTACGGAAAAAAAAAAATTTGGCCCCGGATACAGCAGTACAAAAATATATAAATTTCAGCCTACTAAATAGGAATTAAGTTATCAACCACATATTATGCATATGAAAGACAAGATAAAAGACGATAAGTAGATAACTTACAAGTTATAAGCTAAATAAGCTAAGATACCGATACTGGATACTGTTATAAGTTATAAACTAAATAAGCTAAGATACTGTTAGATACTATTACATTTTTGCAATTTAGTGTGTTGACCACTGGATTGACTAGTAGATTTAGATCATACAGGTCTGTCATGGCAACAAATGTCTTAAAATATTTTTCCAGCCAATGATAATTGCTGAAGAAAGATATCTAATATAATAACATAATATTTACAACTGAAGTCTATTATGAAATTGTGTTCCTTATCTTTCTCCTGTGCTGGTTGTTTTGCAGCTACATTTTAATTGGATAATTTGTTTAATATAATAGATTGGAAAGAAATCACCTTGTATCAATAATGTTGCTACTTTAGCAGATTGTTGGAAATATATAGTATCTAACTTTAAACACATGTAAAAAAATGAAAAAAATGCAGTTTTAGGGGGATTCACAATTGGGAGCGGACAGGGTGCCCGCCGTATCCTGCCCACTCCCAATGGCGTATCTGCCCCGTGCCCTCTCTCTTGCCCCTCCTGCCTTCCCCTGCCGTATCGGTTAGGTCCTAAACATCATTTTGACCGAGTTTCAGGTTTTAATTCCATTGTTAGAGTCTTTTATCAACAAACCCTAGTCAGGGTTTCCTGGAAACCTGAAAGGAGAGAAGTGGTTGTAGAAACTTGCAAACGTACTTTCAAGGTCCAAGATTCTTACCAAAGGTCCGCACCAACATGTCATTCATGTTTGACTTACCAGAGAGGCTTCATATCTCCAATGAATGATGAAAGGTGTGCAGAGTTCGTGCATGCAAGAATTTACTATACTCAAAACTACTTTTACCTTCATAAATTAGTTTGTGAATTCCCTCCAAAGGCGTATACCATACTATCCTTTTGTGTTAGAAATGGATGCAAGAAAGGACTTAAAAGAATTGAATTACAGTTGATTCTTCCTTCATCTACCTGTAGGTGGTCATGAGCACAGTCAACAAGCTTCAAAAACATTCTTTCCTCTGTCTACAATAACTAAACTCTCCTGAGGAGGTTAGAATAACAACACTTCCAATCCAATTGTCTTCGTGATCAGGGGATAGAAGAAGAATTCCTTCTTGTATTATATAGACAAATACAATACTTCCAAACTAGTCACAGTCACAGCTTGTTTGTGAATAAGAAATACCAAAATCTCCTTTAGGGTCTTCTGCACCAAACTGAATCTTGCATTTTCTCAGTTATATGAATGCCATACTCCCTTTACTTGTTAGTTTCACTAATCATACCATCAATTCAAGCAAGGAACCATCATTCATAGCCTTAGACACAGTTATGATGCACGCATTCAACAAGATTCACTTTTAAGTTTTTTCTTTATAAGATGATCACAAAATGCATTCCTTCTATGGTTGAGTTCACCAAAATCTCTTTTCCAATGAGAATTCTAATGGACTTATTCATCAACAAGTCTCAATTATTAAGAAAACTCATATTCTACAGTCATTACGCCGATAGGTGACCCCCTATGGTAAAGGGCCTGCGGTCATTCACAACATTGGATTAAATTTGACGGGCAATCGGTGGCAGTTGCATGCAGATCCGCAACAGTAATTTCGTAGTTGCATGCTTGATTTGTTTTTATCCTCGTCGGCATTAGTTCCTTTCATGAGCTCCAGCACGGGCTTAGAAACTGCGCCCTTGATTTCCACCTGCAGATCCATGCTTGATTTGTTTTCATCCTCGTCGGCATTAGTTCCTTTCACGAGCTCCAGCACGGGCTTAGAAACTGCGCCCTTGATTTCCACCTGCAGATCCATGCTTGTACAACGATTAGTTGGTTCACAAAATTTGATACTGGGAGACTTTTTCCAAACCTAAGAACTCTTAAAAAAGAGCCCAGAGAACTTAGGTTTTATTCCAAACCTAAAAGGGATTGCATGCAAAATTTCTGAGGTGTATGACAGAGAGTTCAACAATGCTATGGATTACGATTTGGAAAGGCACGCTGCAGGTAAGAACAACAAACGTCATTATGAAATTTACATGAGATTTTGGCAATTTTTATTGATGAAACCCCTCTTTCCTTTAACAGCCCAGATTTTTTTCTTATTAATTCAGTCCACTCGGAATCCTTAAAACTTTCGTATAGGTTTTTCCTGAGTGTTCTCCATATATTGTTTTCAGGGTAGAAATGGTGAATCATCTGAACAGGAAGGAAGCAGCTAACATTGAAGCAGAGTATTCCTATGGCGATTTCTTGGCATCTTCAAAAAGATTTCGCCTGGTAAGTCTTTTCTTTTAAAATGTGTGTTAGGGTTTTGGTTATTTTTTAGGGTTTCATGGCATGGTTTGTGGTAATTAGAGTGGATGCTTAGCGGAATTTATTTTATTACTATTATCTCATTTAAATAGCGTAGAGACTTCAACGAATCAAGAATTCACGATACTCTAATGGGATTTTTATATTTTTAAGTTTAAGTTTTTTGCTTTCGTTTGGAACTGTTAGGGTTTAGGTTGATTTATGTAAATTGAGGACATGGTGATGAAATGCCGTAGGATGCTAGGGTTTGTAGTAATTGAGTTACATGTGCTGACATTGCTTGGGTTTTCTCACTAACTGACGTTTCCGTTTGTTCTAATAATGGTTTACTGGCAAATGGATCATTCAGACTGTTTTTTCCTTGATTGAGTTAAATATGTAAAGATTATGGACTGTGAAATGGAAATGAATGGCTGGCAATTGAAATGTGATGTGTACTGCCGATTAAGATGTGACAGTTCTAGTTGTGGGCAATTTTAAGGAATACTTTTGAAGTTTAGAACGCTAGGCAAATCGTTTCAATGGTGAATTCTTAAATCTAGAATCCTGGCGAATCGTTTCAATGGTGAATTCTTAAATCTAGAATCCTGGCGAATCGTTTCAAATATTGTAGTCTTAAATTATCATTCACCCAAGCATAGTCTTCTAATGCCATGTATTAAATGTAATTTTGGCGAGTTATCAAAGACAAAATATTTGAAAAGAAAATTTTGAGGAAATTTTGTACTGGTCAAAAGTGCACTGTTTAACAATTTTAGCAGGTGCTCTAAAGCTTCAGGCTCCCATCACTACCCATCTTTTAAAATATCTGTTGAAGCGGTGGGCATTTTCCATTCTGGGATAAACATTTGATGTGTACTGTTCTGATTGTCTTAGTAGACTAGAATATACCATGTTTGGTAAATGAGTTGTTTTGTCTATCTGTAATAAGTTCTCAATATCTAGAAGATGCATAGTCTGGCCTTGGTAATACCCATTTTTGTTTAATTTCAGTTGTGTCTGTCTATCATTAGGCAAGCTAAAAAATTTGAGCAGGTGTGGGAGAGAAAAAATAAGATATTTTTGCATTAATAGGGTCCCATGATTTTTTATTTTTCTATACTGAGACAAAATAAGAATCTTTAGCATACGCAGAAGTATGGTCCCATGAATTTCAAATAAACTGTTGCAAGGAAAAATAAGGAGGGAAGTTTAAACATAAATGCCAAGTGTCAAAAAAACTCCCTAAAATTTTTAAGCAGCACATTTTTTTGCCCCCAATTGCTTTGTGGGGCTAGAAATCATCTCCCTAAAATGTAGCTGCTTAGAAATTTTAGGAGCTTTGTTGGATTTTAGCAGCAGTGATTAAGTTTATTTTACATGAGACCACATTTACCAAATAAATAGAAGCACTAGCCCTCAACATGGGACCACGCTCTTAGAATATTAATTTTACTATTTTACTATTTTTAATATTTTTTTACTTTAATTCATGAAAAATAATTTTGCAGAAATTAAATAACTTGCTTTTGTGTAGGGTAAAACTTTCGGTGGTTAATTTTTTTTTCTGTAAATTACCAACTCTTCCATGTATTGCCCTTGTAATATTATTAGACTTGAAAGATATTTCCATTTCCTGTAGGAAAGTGAGCCCCAGGTATGTTTCTCATAGGTAATCATCTGAGTGTGTTTGCATATGTAGTTTAGAGATATATCTGATGTAGGATAAAATGGAAAACAGGATCCTGAATTACCTATCTTTTGTGAAGAACAAGCATCTGCTGGGATTTCATGCGATGATAAACTGATACACTGATGCAAATACGAGAAATGCCAAACCCCACAGAAATACCAGAATTGTGGCAGTCAGCTGAGCCTTGTGCAATGGTTGCAGAACCTTTACCATATGTTCCAAATGATGAGAAAGCACTCGTGCTCTACAAGCCAGTCAATCCACCAATTTTTCCAGGGTTTCCAGCAGCTGGTTCCCTGATCTTCCAATCAAATTCAATACAAATTGCTTTTCAAACCATAAGGGTGGTCATCTATACCAAATTTCACACACATATTCCTTATTTTTAGGTTTTTGTGGACCGAATTACAGTTGTTCTCTATGGAATTTTTTGGTCAGGGTCTAAATGGTATACATAGTGTAGAGGGTGGTCGATATCTTTTAATCTGTAGAGGAATTGATGTTTTTGCTATACAAAGCTCAATTTTGAAAGCAATTTAGATTTTAAAATGCTATTAAAAATTATCAATGTTTTGTTGTTAGCAGCTTGGGAGATTCAAGGGTCGGGAAATTTGCTCGACCTATTCCGTTTTGTAAGACAAACAGATTCTGCATCAAACTTGTACAGCTCAGAGACAAAACCTGTAGATAATCGTCTTGCAGTGGTTCCATGGGTGCCATCTCAATTTACCACGTGTGTGCAGGAGTTGTCATCAGATCAGAAGCCTGGTTATGATAATGTCACCGAGAATGAGGACGAAATGATAATGGATGATGAGAATGAGGTTCTGATGGAGGTTCTGATGTGGGTGTAACAGTGTAGTAAATGAAATGAGCCCCGATGGATTGCAGTGGCAGCATTGTATGAGCCCTCAGCCTCCACTCAACCCACCAGTAATGTGGTCATGCTAATGACTATTGATTCCTCTTTCCACGATGAAAGGTAATCTACTTAGTTTAGTCCTTGATGGAGAGATTGAACTTTATATATAAAACAAAAAGGATTGCTTTGATGGATTTGGTGGCAGACTCCTTGTTCATTCTGGGGAATATACATATACAACATGGACAGTGCCCTGTATGATTCAAATCTTCCATTTCCATGGAGGCTTTCTTGTTCAAGCACCTTTTTAGTGATTTACTGTAAGACATGTAGTTCCTTTGCTCTGTTTGAACTGCAAGACATTCGCTGTATCTTGGTGTCAAGACTGTGACAAGAATAACCGATATATGAAAGGAGATGCTTTCCTCCAAAAAAAAACTTGGGTTTCTCAAAGCTACCTCTTTCTACAATATTCTTTGATAACAGAGCTGGAATGCATTGACACTCAATGATTACATGATCGGTATTGATCATTTTGGTCTGTTTTTCATAAGAAATCTGTTTATTATAAGAAAACTGCCAGCACATTTTTTTATTTTTTTGGGTGAACTTCCATGTGAAATGGCAAGAGTAATTTTAAATGTTAGATATCATATTGAATTTATGTCGGACGATGCAGACAGATGTGATAAACGAATGTCTGATATATGGGGAAGAAAACAGGGTCTGAAGTGCTACTCCGTAACCATAAAGATAAGAATATAGTGGCGAAGGTTAGATGAAAATCCCTTATGAAGTGATGCATCACAGCAGCAGTTTGGACACTAGTTTTTAAGGTAGTCAATGGAAGGATCAAAGTGTAGCCTTCTCAAGGTCTTATATATAGATGACTACTGGTTCTTTCAAGTAGTCTCTTTTAGGCCCAAAATGTAAGCGCATAAAGCCAAAATATAAAAGCTTGCATGTAGTCTCCCACACCATGCCAAGTGGTAGAAGACGAGTCCACAGAAGTAGATGGATCAACTGTCAAAAGCTTACATAAGATATGGTGATAACAGAAATGTAAAGATTGCCATAAACATACGAACCTATAAGTCATGTATATGGCAAAGATTTACAAAATTGGCAGTTGGCAGTGTTTTGAGTAGAGGCAAAATTGATTGTGCATATGATCTTAGTGCCCTAATTTGCTATTAGTTAGCTCTGTTTACTGGTTATATTACAAACTACTATGAATTGATCTCCTTCTTTGGAACTGTAATCTGACCTTAACGTTTTGCAAAACTTCTAAACTTTGGTGGGATGTTAATGAAAGCTTGCATTATTTTCCATTTTTGTAAGGCCTCTCATGATTTGTGAAAATTGCAATTATTTATGCAAGTCAAAATCAATCTTGTGTCCCTTATCTTTCAATGCATGTATCAATATCATTATAGTGCAAAGTTAATTATCTTTTCATTCATTTTCATAAATTCATTATAGTGCGGTACAAGTGTGTGGAGTGCGTAAAGAATGGAGGGATTCACTTCACATTACTGTGATGCATTTCCTCACAGTAGTCATGGTCCATATACACTAAATTATTCATGAGATACAAATGACAACTTAGGGGAAATGAATAAAACACATGGCAATTAAATGGGTTTACAGATAGGATTGGATGCAATTTGTCTTGTGCTCTTTATTATGTGTGTTTTTTTTCAATAAATAATTATCTCCTCCTTTCCTTTGATTACATACCCCAACTAACTCTTTTGATGACATCTACATACGTAGATTTTACTAGAAGGCTTTTTAACATCCTTTAAACATTTCTTGTGTTCACTCATACAAGGGACGAGGTAAAGTTTATTCTGCTAAGCCATACAAGAAGCAGAAAGTGTGCAATCATGTAGACAAAAATTTCCGTCTCAGCGACTCACTCTCACCAAGAATTGTAGTAAACCCTAAGGGACGAGGTAAATTTCATGCTCCTAATTCATACAAGAAGTTGAAAGCACACAATCTTGTAGACAAGAATTTCTGTCACAGCCACTCACTTTCACCAAGAGTTGCAGTAATCCCTATATATGGTGGAGGCGAGATGCCCAAATTCAAACAGGGCAGGAGGGAGATCTTTCCTCAATTGTTGCAGCAGCGATGGGATTGGGAACCCATCATTGCATGGAACCTCTTTTTGTAACAGGTGCATGAATACAAATTCACAAGAGAGTCAAATAGGGCAAGATAGTGAAAATGGTCTATATGAATATGTAGCAGTTGCAGGGATACATAATGAAAAAATGCAGTATGATGATCTAGCCTATGTTGTTGCACAAGCTACATACACTATTTTGCATGCTACATATTCTAATGCCACACCAAGTGAACATATGCAAAAGGGGCATGGTAAACATGCAGATCTAGCTTCTAACGGTGCATCTCCAGCAAGTGAAGAAATGCAAAGAGGGTATCCATCTTTGTTTAAAAGTTCTTCTTTGGATACATATGACGACACTCAACAACACGAAAATGGCGCCCATTCAGTGTAGGTGGAGTGCCCCTTATACCTGCATCATCAACATGTGAAGTAATACGAATTGAGCAAACATGCTTGTATCCCATTCCTCCTCAAGACAGAGTTGAATCCATTCAACACCAGGTCAAAGATGATAACCTGCAAATTCCAGGATATAAAATTATGTGATGGTAACGCAGAGGTTGATCCTAACTCATGGTATGTTGTGTTTCCCTTGTTGTCTTCAAGCGTCGAATTAATTGACATTGAATTAGATGATGAATCTTTTTCTCGCCTATAGAATTATGTGATGATAACGTGGAGCTTGATCTAGACTCATGATATGCCGAGTTTCCCTTGTCATTTTCAAGCGTCAAATTAACCGACATTGAATTAGATGATGAATATTTTCCGCCTAATTTATTTTGTTGACATCATCTTGGATGAGTAAATACAACTACAAGATTGTTTTGTCATCCCTAGAAATGGCAAATCATTGTAAAAACATTCTTTTGTGAATAAATTGTATCAATAATAGATCAATTCAAGTATTGAACCATTGAATTCTTTTGATTGAATTTTATATAGAGTTTAATGCTTTATTTTCTGTGCTAAGTGCATATTCTTCGCATTGATCACCCTAATATATGGATGTAATAATCTATCAAATTGATACTGGTGATGCTACAATGGGAGCATAATAACTGATTGGTAACCAAATAAATATGTTTAATTAGCCGATAGGCTATAGTAGAGGAGCAAAGCTTGCCACAAAAAAAGAAGCCTCACACCGAATTGAAACATAAATAAATTTGCCCACTTGATTTGATTTCTAACACTCAAGAACAATGCTGATGTTGTCAGTCTTTCCCAAACAACATCCAAGTATGCGAAGGAATTGCCTTTCCTTTGAATTGAGCCTTCCCTTGCTTTCCTTGTGTGGGTATTAATGAATTCAAAGCGGTACTTCCCAAAATGATTGATGACCGTGTCTCCACTGCTGATCAAAAAAAGAATCTTAGGGCGCACCTAATCTTGCACACTTTGTCAACAAACTAGCCAACTTTTTGGGCAACCTTCTTCCACTTGGGGGAGTGGGGGTCTCCTATCAATATAAGACCGAGTGGGTTTGGCTAATAGGGACTTCACAAAGATGTGCAGATGAGCCTTCCTCAGTAATAATAACAAACCATAAAGGCATATATATATTGGGTTTCTCTCCTCCATCTCGGGCTCCTACATAGCTAACTAGAATCCGTTGCCTTCCCCTTCACTTGAAATCTTGTATAGGATGACTATCTTTTGTCCCTCTATTAGCACAATGCCCAAAGTACTTAGCCTAACATGTTATAGTGCCACTATGGTCCATACCTACATGAATAAATTGTGGGCCAAGACAAACTTTGCAAGGATGTCCCATTAATTTGATAGTCTAACATTGTGAGACCTTAAACTCTTTAGTGGGTCTATGCCATTAGGAACATCTCCAATCCCAAGCTCCTAACCCCTATAAAATATCCTTCTCGCATTGAATTTTATTTATTCATCATCTATCATTACCTTGGTGGTGCACACCAATTGGATGACCCTTAAGCCACCCCCCCTCCCCTTGAGAAGCTTTTCCAAAATCACCGCCTCGCTGGGATTTGTCCTCGCCATGATGTTTCGTTAGAATCTTGCAAAAATGCCTCCAAATCCAAGAAATCAAATGAATATTTTTCTTTAGTTGCATGGGGACCTTAACCTAAAAAGCTAGAAATGTTCATGGCACCCCTAAAATATCATAAGCTAAGATGTATGGGTGTGGACTACAATATTTACTCAAATAATACATTGCACAAATGTTTGAGTTAGGTCTAATCTAGAATATACATGTTTGAGAAAACTAGCTAATTAATGGCAGATTAATAATCTTTTGGGTATGATTTGTACACATCCTTCCCCTCTCTCTCCCACAATTAATGTGGTTTATGAGCTGAAGTCATTGATTCAAGATTGTTCAACTGTTTGTTACTTTGTCAAACATGTTGACCAGTTGAATTTTGTGAACACAAATATACTAGTAAACCCAAGCAGTATAAAACATTGTGAACGGTATTTATTATTGTTTAGTAAAGCTATTCTTTTTTCTTAATCGGGGAGAAAACCTAAAAACCCTCATGCTAAAGTCCTTGGTAGAAATTCAAATCATTGATGTCGATAGAAAAACACATCAATATGATAGTTGAAATTTATGCAAAGGCTAATTGAATATGATTTGCTACAAGGTACCAAATGATTTAATAATTGTTTCTTAGCATGAAGACAAGTACTAGATCAGCAAGGGCAAGACATGCACTTCTCAAAAGAAAATAGAAGGTTAAAATTCACTCAATGGTAAAAAATGCAAGTCTCACAAAGAACCTTACAATCAAACAAGAAAACAATTCATAAGGGGAGCCAAACCTGCCTCCAAAAAGTGGCCTCACACCAGAATCCTCATGTTGGAATCCTCACACCTCCCGAAAAAGTGATGCTAGAAACATAAATAAATTCACCGACATTAGGGTTTTGGCTACTACAGACAAATAATCCCAGAAAATCAGTCAAATAACGAAGGAGTTGGGCATGTATCCATGCATAGAATTCAACGAAGGGCGTTCATAGGATTTGAAATAATAATTCCTGCTGTAAAATCAGCACCCACCTCCTTATGTGTGGAACATGTTCCCATTCACCCTCATCTCTACAAGGGGACTCATCATTATTTGGTTTTGAACCACGTGTTAAGATGATCCATCACTCAACATGTTGCATAATTAAATTTGATTCGTTATTCCCCAAGATAAAAGTGGCAGGGCATGTGTTGGAAGTAAATTCCTATCCTCTAAATAAACAAAATTATGAATTTTACAAGAACTACATTCATTTTGGTTTCACAAAGATTTTTGCATGGCTACAATTTATTGTGATCTTTGTACTAATAGAGGTGATGTTGTAATGGAGGTGTCCCTCTCACCAATACAGTATATCAATAATGGTGACACTCCAACTTCCGTCTTTAGCTTAGGTGGCACTTGTTGGAGGCGGTGGCGCAGCGGATATACTTGATATTGGATACTCGGTGCACCTTTTAACAAGGGTGCAACTACATAGAGGTGGCCATCTCACTAACATAATGGTTGATTGGTTGCAAGATACATATGTTTGTTGTCTTCTTGCACCGTTAGATATACTAGTAAACACAAACAATATAAAACATTGTGGACAATATTTATTATTGTTTAGTAAATCATTTTTTTCTTAATCAAGTGGAGAAAACCTCGCAAACCCTTATGGTAAAGTTCTTGGTAGAAATTCAAATCATTGATGTCGAGAGAAAACCACATCAATGTGACAATTGAAATTTATGCTAAGGATGATTCAATATGATTTGCTACAAGGTACCAAATGATTTAATAATTGTTTCTTAGCATGAAGACAAGTAATAGATCAACAAGGGCAAGACATGCACTTCTCGGAAGAAAATAGAAGGTTAAATTCTTTCAATGGTAAAAATGCAATTTGTGAAAGAACCTTACAATCAAACAAGAAAACAATTCATAAGGGGAGCAAAGCCCGCCTCCAAAAGAAGCCTCACACCAAAATCCTCGTGCCTCCCAAAAAGTGATGCCAAAAACATAAATAAATTCACCGACATTAGGGTTTTGGCTGCTACAGACAAATAAACCCAAAAAATCAGTCAAATACTGAAGTAGTTGGACATGTATCCATGCATAGAATTCAACGAAGGACATTCATAGGATTTGAAATAAGAATTTCTGCTGTAAAATCAACAGACACCTCCTTATGTGTGGAACATGTTCCCATTCACCCTCATCTTTACAAGGGGACTCATCATTGTTTGGTTTTGAACCACGTGGTAAGATGATCCATCTATCAACACATTGCATAATTAAACTTGAATCCTTATTCCCAAAGATAAAAGTGGCGGGCATGTGTTGGAAGTAAATTCCTATCCTCTAAACAAACAAAATAATGAATTTTACAAGAACTACATTCATTTTTGTTTCACAAAGATTTTGGCATGGCTACAATTTATTCTTATCTTTGCACTAATAGGGGTGATGATGTAATGGAAGTGTCCCTCTCACCAATACAATATATCAATAATGGTGAGACTCCAACTTTCGTTTTTAGCTTAGGTGACACCGTCGGAGGCGCGGTGGTGTCGGATATCCTTGATATTGCATACTCAGTGCACCTTATAACAAGGGTGCAACCGCATAGAGGTGGCCATCTCACTAACATAATAGTTGATTGGTTGCAAGATACATATATTTTTTGTCTTTCTACCGAGGTCAGATATGCCTCTTCAGTGCATCTTGGAATTGCTTTGATGATGTAGAAGCATCTCATGGAATCAATTCAAGTGGTATTGTTTCTTCAATGCGGTCAATTAGGTGGTTAGAATCATGTGTGAGAGAGAGTCAAGAGTATAGAATTTGAAATTTTGAATGAGGGTCTTCCTCTAAAACACACTTCAAGTTGTGAAAGACATATAAAGTGGTGATTAAAAGGTTGTGAAGAGTGTAAGAGTCCAATTAGGTCCTAATGGGTGTATAGTTAATCATGTGAGTGAAAAATGTGTGTATGAGTAGTCATGACATAAAAGGAAGTCTAAGAGTCACTAATTGTCGGTTTTGGGAATTATCATTATAGGTGCGGGGGGTAGTTATACTTGAGGGAAGTTACTTGCATGTAGGTGTTCGAATAAGGAGATGAGGGGGAGTGAGTTAGAACATTATCCGCGTATGGAGGATGAAGAAAACAATGAAAATGAAGAAATATGTAATACCTTGTATGTGATTTTCAAGAAATATACATACAGTCCCGGTTTGTGTAATTTTTAGCATAACAATTAGGAGTGTAAGGTGTATATTGCATTGGGAAAGCATTTGTTGTGAGTGAATAGTGGGTTAGTGGGTTATCTTCTTGATTCAAAAAGGTGAAGTGTGTTGAATGAAACCTTAGTGAAACATGTATGTCCTTGTTTGTATGCACAATAGATCTTCTAGAGGTGTGCTCGAAATGACAAGCTATTGTATGATGTGTAATGAAATTTTGAATCATGGCTAGTAAGTTGCATGTTTGCTCTTAAGATGATATGAAGCATTAATGCCCTGTTTGGTGTATGGATGATCCTTAAAATGACATGAAAGATAAATGTGTGATTGGCTTGTGATAAGACTGTGTTTCTGAGTGTACTTGCTTTGAAGTTCGAGGAGGAAGCCTTGTGAGCACCCAGCCATGGGAATGAAGTGAGTGTGAGGCATTGCATACATTTAGAGGGATCCCATTTATGTTACTCCTCGTAAATTGGAAATACAGCTCAAATCAGTACTATGCTTGCTTAAGACTAAGAAATGTGGGTATGCATGCTTGATTTCATAGTTTGGAAAGTGAATTATTGATTTGTTAATATGATGACCTCGTGCATAGTTGTATTAATGTTTACATTGCTCATTAATCGGGTTTAGTCAAACCATGTTGTGATTGTGAACATTATTAACTTGGAACAGTGGGAAGATCACTCAAAGGAGGGGTTGCCTTGTGTTTCAATACTTACTTGTTAGGATGCACACATGCATGAGATCAACACAAAGCTTAGGAAGATAGTTGGAGGTTTAAAACATCCTACGAGAGAAAGATAGAACTAAAAAAAGCTTCTTAGGTTTATACCCTCCATAGCTAGGGTTTAGGGAGAGAAAAGGATCTATAAATTCACGAGACAACAAGGTAAGCTCTAGAATTAGTAAGAAACCATCCCAAGTGAATTCTCTAAACATTGTAAGAGGAATCTTCGAGTTCCATTGGTTGAAGTAAGAGATTTTCTTACCAATTTAGAAGGAGACTAATTACAATGGTAAAGACCTAGTTTGATGAGGAATTTTGCAAAGGAGGGTATAGTTGCACAGGAGTCAAACCCTAAAATTTTCTACATACCCGTGAGCCCTTAATGGGTGTCTAAACCCCTATTTATTATGCTTTGAAACTTCGCAATAGTAAATATATTCTTGACATTATGCTTAGACTATCCTAGAGAGGGTTTGGGTCAAAACCACAAAAAGAGAAGAACAAGAGTTGCATAGGGAGTTGGAGCTTGAGATTTTAAGGGAAAGATGGCATATATAAATTTAAATATGTTCTAAAGAGCCTAGTTAGACCTTTTGGTTAACCATGGAAGCATGAAAGTATAGTTGGAGCAAGGACTATAGTCTTAAGGGGGATATATAATAACTTTGGTAAAAGGGGATAATCGTGAACCTTCAATACCTTGAATGCATTTTGTGAATGATCTAACCTTAATTTCCATGAAGAATATGGGCATAACATTGCATGATTCATCAAGAACTAAATGAGCAATTCTTGATTACAAGAACTAAGGACTATGTACAGGATTAAGGGCGCTTTTGAACCTAGTGAGGAAGAGATTGATGTTTGAATTGGTCGAGACAAACTATTGTTATTTCTAACATGATTTTAAGCGTATAGTAGGGTCCAAGGTAGTGAAGGCTATGATGGAGGGTTAAAACCGAATGAAACTTTGTTAAGGTGATAAGAAGATGAAAGCCAATTGGGACAAGGTGAGAGTTGTTATTCCTTTTATGAAATGAGAACATATTGGATGACGTATAGCCATTAGTGAGAGCCTAGGAGCAAGGGATAGATGTCTTAAGGCACCTAAAAATAAAATTGGGTAAAGCTTGTAGTTTAAGCCACTTGTGGGCTTGCATAGGATCCTCATAGCAGGGGAGGGAAATATGATTATGTTCGAGGCTTTATTGTTGGTGACGAACATGCTTGAATTTGGTTAATCTCTCGCACCATTCGAAAACTCCACAAACCTTACGTGCCTTACTATCCATATCGACACGCCTCTTGGGCGCATCTTGAAATTGATTCAACGACTCTACAACCGGTCATATTTACCTATCAACATAACATTGCACCTCCTTTTTTCTTTGCAAGTGCTAGTTTTACAAAAAGGAGGACATTTCAATATTATGCTCACACCTACTCAACAATTCAAAAATGACATGGCTATTACGGCTTGGAAAGAGATAATGTTTCATCATCCATGAAAATGGATCATTGCATAATCATTTTGTTTTGTAAAGATTGTAACCAAAATTCATGTTGTCAAATGTTGAACCACTAAATTGTTTAAATAGAGTACCGTATTGCTATAAATTTTGAACATATATGTAAAAATTGGACATTAAGTATTTCGAATTGCAACAAATTAGGTAGTTAGTACAATGCTTAGATTCTTGACACATTAAATGTTGAAAGAATGTTCAAGCCTAAAGATTTCATGAAATGTTTTAGAAAGTAATTTTTTTGGCAATATGGTGGTATTAAATTGAATAAATTTTCATCTCTTATACTTGATGTAGCCGCAAGAATAATGTCCCAAGTATAGTTGATGCAATTCATTGCTCTTCCAATAAACCTAAGCCTTTATGTTCGTCCATAATTCTTTTAGGACTTCAAAAGTAAAAGTTTATTTGAACCTCACATTCCAATGTCCAAAATAGAACTACCACTCCCAAAATAAACATATTAGCTTAATGTAACTAATCCCGGGTTAAAAATAAAATATTGAATTAAAAAAATCCAGTTGGCTGACAAATTGCCTTGTGGAAGCACCAATAGCCATATCTAAGCTTGTTATTTTAAATTTCATGCTAAGCTTGCCAAATTTCCTTCATGAATGGGATAGTAGAGTGGCTAAAACATATAGAATATAGAAAGATGGCAGAGTATTGAATCTTTGGTCATTGGAAAATTCCAGGATTATGTTCACCTTATCTAGGGTTGACTAAACAGATCAAGTTCCAAAACAACTAACACTTTCAAGAAAAAATGAATAACAAAACATATATTTATGAAATTCCCACATTTCTTCAATATTGTTTGAGCAAAAACGAAGGTATAGAAAAACCGGTTAGCAAGTTGAAATAAGTTTGAAATTGTGTTGTGTACAAAATAAAGGGGACAACGATTTTTCCCGCATCCTCCCACTGCACTGTAGACACCAAAATTAGGTCGTACCACCCTTATAGCCCCATTAATTAAATTAACCATACCTTACATATTCATATCCCATAGTGCACATGATTAATTGAATTAATTACTTTAATTAATTTAATAAATATCCTCACTTGACCACCTCACCTAACCACATCACCTAGACACCTCATCATGGACCTATTCTTAGCATGTTTCTTTTAACTAAGACTCAATTTCTACTTACCATAACTAACTGAGACTTAGTCTAACCCTAAAATTAGATGCCTATTCTTTCTCTAACAACATGCCCACTTATCTAAGCGCAAAATACCATTTTAGACCCAAACCAACAGTAGAACTCGCCAAAAAGATTGACAAGATCTGTCATTTTGGAAAACCTAGGATTTCATCAGTAAATGGACGCCGGTCACCTGACCGTCGTCGGTTACCATATATTAATTTTGGCAACCTTGTTCCAGTGATTTGAAATTTCGAGTTCTAGAGAAATATCTGCATGCAAGCTTGAACCAGGGTTCTCTCACATATCCAGAAGACAAAATTATACCCAGCCAAAGGCCCAAACAAGCATTGGAGTCTCATCCAAAAGTGTTGGCATTCACAGGAGCATTCTGGAAAGCGATGTCATTCACAAAATATTTGGGCTCTACAAAAAATCCTTATCGCTTCACCATCGTCCATTCGTAACCTACAAACACGAGGCGTCCGAGTAAGGAGAATTCCCTTTACTCGTTTGTTCAAATCCTGGTATTTCCATTCATTCTTTCTCTGTTACTCATCTCCCAATTATCTCACGCCTTCATTTGCCAAACAAGCTACCCGTTTTCCTTCTCACCTCCCTGAAACCCTTTCCATTCAACCTCTGAGACCTCGCTTATTCCCTGCAACTACATTCAATGCCTCTAAGGTCCTCTGTATAACCATAAAGAACACCAAAACCTCCATTTCCACATTCAGTCCCTTTCCACAGTGACCGATATCGGTCACCCTTGACCGGCATCGGTCATCCCCATACCATCATCGGTCATAGTGACAATAACCCAAGCCATATTAGTCGACTAAAACCCATCCCAAAATATTACAAAATCCCTACCAAACTCCATTCAAACCTTCTTGACCCCTTTTCCTACACCTATTAATCCTAGACACACTCTCTTCGGTTCCTGTGAAGTTATAAAAGGCTTGAACACCTATTTCTGACCTTTTGTGATTTTCTACAGTGACCAATACTGGTCGCCCTTGACCGACATCGGTCATACCTACACCGATGTTGGTCTCTGTAACTGGTAATCCTGCCTATAATAGTGACCTAATAACCTTCACCTAAATAACCCAAAACCACCCAAAACCCGATCCCGACTGCTTCTATATCACCTTGCCACCTACGCAACCCGAAACATAACCCACCTCGCTTAGATCTAATTTTGTATTGTAATATTTGACTTAATCTAATATATTTTTAATAACTTGAGATACTGAAATCAACTTGTTAGTAATAGGACCTCTATTTCTTGCATTTTTGTTCATTTATTTGATAAACAGTGGATTGACATCCATCTAGGAAGTATCACACTTTCCCGGATCTAGCATACGCTAGGAAGTCCACTGACATATATTATTTAATATAATTCTTGTGGTCTTGTTTTGCATTCATAGGTAGTTCCTCCTAGCAAAAAGGAAGTTCTCATAATCAAGATTGGATCCGGAAATCGAATGTGTACATTCTACCTTCCCCCTTCATTTCACGTATTCCTCCTCACCTTTACCTTATATGTTTTTCTCATACGTACACAACTTATTGGTGAAACATTTTGACACGCCTGGGGACCCTCTCTTGGGTTCATTGCATTTTTTTCATATAGGGAAACATTTGTGTGTCTCTTTCTTTTTGAAAAATACACATTTAATTTTTTCCATGGTAACATCCTTTTCTTCTAATTGTCTAAATGACATTTGTGATTTGGTGTTTAAAACAAATCATTTCTTTCTTCTTACATTTGCATAATAGTGAAAGAGGACGTTCTTGACCTATTCATCATTTGCTACATCAAATTTAATTATCGATTTGGGTTCTAAAATTTGTTGAATTTCATCCTTAAATGTTACATTTTAGCTCACATTAAACACTGAGGGCAACCTATACGCTGGAAGTCATGCCTAACTGATGGTTGACATAATTGAATCGTAGAAGCACTTTCTCTTCTCTCTCTCTCTTTTCCAAACTACACAAATAAAAATTCACATATCTTCTTAAACAACACCTTACCTAGAAGAAGTTGTCAATGATCACACGATCAGAGGATTAATAGTGGGTGCCCAGCTGGTTTCTCTGTCCAGTCATTAACTCAGAGAAAGGACCGCCCCACCAAAACATAACCTGAAACCACCCTTTAGAATTTACCTCTTCATAGGATGCCTTCCCAACCAAAAACTTTGTTCTGAATTCACAAGTCAGTCTTAAATAGCATAAGCTAAAACAACATAAAATTCACTTATAGGGTTGCATGTTTTTCTTAGCTTTGTTCTTGAGTTGCGTTTTGAGTTGTGAGGTTACGTGTTTCATTTTCTTCTTCCTTTCACACTCCACCATCACAGTTGGTGTATTCCAACTATTTCTGAGTGTGTCAAGACCCATTTTTATCATACTCATATTTCTGGGTTGATGTTCCATCTGACTTAATTCACAAAAATCTATTTTTCTTCATTTCTTCTAATTTCACAAGAATCACGTTGGTCCAAGGTGACCGTCGGTGGTTTATATCTGACCGTCATCATTTTATTGAACCGTGTCGGTTTCATCTCTTTTGGGTCATTTTTACCCAAAGATATAATTCATAAAATCTTTTGTTCTATTTGAAGTTCTCAAAACATCATCATATCCCCAAAACTTTCATATCACAACCTAGTACAGTTTCTATTATTTTATTTTTATCAGTTTTTGCCTCATTTACAAAACTCGCTAATTCCCCACAGTAACTGGTATCGGTTATCATAACCGTCATTGGTTCCACAACAATGATGATGGTCGATTGACCGATGATGGTTAAAGGGGAACCAATGGCGCGATTATCATAACCGTATTAGTTCCCATTTAACCATCATCGGTCAATCTCGATCATCGTCATCGGTGTTGTGTTTGATTGTTAATTAAAACACCGATCAAATTTACCTCCCGGAATTCATCCTTCTCCATTTCTAGTATTTTTGTGTCATCTACGAAATACAAATCACCAAGATATACGCTAATTCATATGGTGTTGACTCGCACGACCAAACTAATGCCCTTATGTTTCACACCACCTTCACCTCTTCCACCTATCCCATAACCACCTTCTATCTTGTCACATATGGATCCAACTTAGCCCATCACCATTAGTACCGACGACGAGGAGTTCACAAGACTCCTTAACCGAGATCTCACTTCCCTGCGGCAAAGACTATCTTGCCCATTCCTCCACTCGAGACTCCTCGGGATATTTGATATACGACATGCCCATGTCTATCCCTCTTGCCCTCACACCTACTTCCACGTCAACTACCACTAGCTCAACATTGCCTTCATCCATTTTATCCCCGGTGGTATCTCAACTGGACCCCACATCCATTATAATCATTGCACCAACGACATATATGGCCCCATCTGCACCCTTTACCTCATATGTACCAGTTGCATCACAACCACCCATGGTGTCAGCAACCCACACCCCATTCCAAAACCTCGTCCTTTCCATCCCAAAGTTTCTACCCCCAATTACTACGAGAGTCGTTACGACTACCCCACCTATTTACGCACATCACCAACAACCCCCAATATCATCTATCGCTTATTCAAAATATCTCTGCGCATGCATCCATTCCCCCTTCGCATTTTTCATATTCGGCACCCCCATATACTAGGATGCCGTCCAAATCATACATCCATCATCAACCTCCCTTTACTACAGAAATGCCCATTCCTCACAACCCACCAATGACCTCATTAGTATGATGATGGAAAATATGTAAACATTAGAAGAGTCGGTTTTCGGCTCTCGTAACTCCTTAACTTATGACGAAATCTATAATGAGCCTACTAATCCATCTATCCCCATTTTCCCATACCCTATACATTGGGAAATTCCCAAGTTTAATTATTTCAACAGTAAAGAAGACACACAACAACACTTGTTGTCGTTCAAACATGGGTGCTATCTAATTGCCCATGACGATGTTTTACTCCTGCGAACATTCCCCATGTCCTTGACAGGACCCACCTTATATTGGTACAATGGTTTACCCAGACATTCCATCTACTCATTTAACCAAGTGGCTCAAGCATTCCTGGACCACTTCTCAATCAATGTAGTCAAAAAATTCACCATTAGTGACCTATACTCGACACGATAGTATGATGATGAATCTATAGCAGATTTCGTTGCTCGCTTGGTGAAGTCTTACCAACCAATTAACATTCCAGTTACCTCAAGTTGAGCTTATAGAGTTGTTCAATAGAGCTTGTGCCAAACACATCTCACCAACTCTGCATAAAACCTCATACTGGTTTCAATCCCACTCGTCCTATGCCTACATGGTATAAGGAACATGACTATTGTAATTATCATCACGTCAAAGGCCATAGTGATGGTAATTGCATAAATTTTAAGAACATTGTCCAAGAAATGTTAGATAATGGAGATCTCATCCTAAAAACCCTAACACATCGACAAATCAAAACTTGTATATCTTTAAGAAGTCATTCCCTAACCATACACCATCATCTAATCAAAATGGTGAACCTTCAACCAATGACAACAATGTCCGTGAAGTCCACGTTGTTTTCGATATCATACCAGCTCGTTCCTCAATTTCCACCTATTCTATCTATCGAGGAAATTCTGGCATGAGCTCCTCTACCCGCAGAGGAGCATACCTCATCCACTCCTTCACCCACAGAGGAGTATTCTTCATCTCCTCCTTCACCCACAGAGGAGTCCACAATTTCTGCTAACGTCGTTTCACCATCTACCTCGCAACCTACCAAACAATCAATGGTATTAACTCTCCTACTGCAAGAGAATTGTCATCACTTTCTCCTCCACCGAAAGAGGAATCTACCTCACCCCACCTACCATCTCTCCTACCCATGGGAGATCCTTTAGAAACACCACTACCTATTGGGGACAATTCCCCATTAGCATTTCAAGATCCTGTTGATCTGGTCTCAACTCTTTTACCCACAGATTTTGAGGCTAACCAATTCCTTGTCTCACAGACATATTTTACAAGGATTGCCACTAAACTAACTACATCTCCTCTTACAACAATTCCATTATCACGAATGATGATTGCTTGGATTATGTTGATAATTTCATGCTTTGGGGCGTCTTCAGCTCCCCTTTTTGACTCAAATGCAAATGTTGCTTACAGATACCTCCATGATCTATCCAAAGGTATTTCCAAAGAACTGATCGATCGATGAGGCCAAAAATTGGCCATAAATTACCATTATTTTGTCCTTCCAAGTTACCTTTGAAAGTGGATTTAAATGTAATCTAGGAACTTATAGTTTGCTTAAGATAGAATATAGGATATATATCTTGTTCATTCTTTAGAAATCTTTTGTTATTTATTTTGTTGACTAATCCTATTGATTATTTGGGAAAATATGCAATGTCTTATGTATGCAGGCCATAAAGGAAAGATAATGCTAGTATTGAGAAAAGTGGAATTGATCATGGATGGTATATCTAAACTCAAATCTAATTTCATATTCAGATTCCTCTCAAAAATTATGCAAGTTCAAAAATGAATCATCTCAATCCGAGATCGTATGCAAAAGTTATAGTTGTTTTAAGTTCACTCCGGAACTCACAGGCTTAGTTCTGAATTCGCAGCTTAGTTCTAGAACTCGCAGAGTTAGTTCCAGAACTCGTAGGCTTAGTTTCGAAACTCACAGGCTTAGTTCCAGAACTAAGCAGATTTTGAAAGTTTTGAGGAATTATGAAAGATCAGAGAATCCAATGGAAAATATGAGAGATTTTTTTGTTTATAGCAATGTGTTTAACAAAAACATCATTCAGATTTGCTACATGTATTACCAATAAAGAGAGATCTAACTTTTAGTGAGCTACATCGAGGAAAAGTGTATCAAATGAGCACTAAAAGTTCCATAAACAAAAATAGAAAATTCAAATGGAAAATATGAGAGAGGTTTTTGTTCATAGAAATGTGTTTAACAAAAACCTCATTTAGATTTACAACAGGTTTTACCAATGAAGAGAGATCTAACTTTTAGTGAGTTGTAGTCCGAGGAAAAGTGTATCAGACGAGCGCTAAAAGTTCCATAAATAGAAACAGAAAAGTCAAACAGAAAATATGAGAGAGGTTTTTATTCATAGCAATGTGTTTAACAAAAACCTCATTCAGATTTGTAATAGGTTTTACCAATGAAGATAAATCTAACTTTTAGTGAACTGTAGTCCGAGGAAAAAGCGTATCAGACAAGCGTCAAAAGTTTCACAAAAAAAACAACAAAGTCAAATGGAAAATCTGATAAAGGTATTTAGTCAAAATCATATTTTGAGAAAAATCCTCCTTCCAATAATGTAGAAGAATAAAATCATTATGATTCTTGTTACCAAAAAACAAGGAGAAGATTTGGGAGCAAATCTTCCTAAAATAAGTAAGATAAGATTTGACCTCAATAATATATCTCTCCATATTTTGTGGAGATGGAGATCTTAGTTGTTAGGATTGGAATAAAGATAAGATCAGATTGTATTTCTTAAAATAAGGAGTTGGTTGGATGCATGAATTATAAATGTAACCTTCCACACTTAGATATGTAATTCATTTCTCCCAAGAAATAAAGATCTGTTCTTTCTTTCCAATCTTTTAAAGTAAAGTTATTTTATAAGTTCTTAATTAAAAGTATGAATTAATTCCTCTTCCAAGGAATGAGCTAGCCACTCATTCCAAGGAAGATGGATCAATGTGTTAATGTTTGTTTCTTTATTTCTGTTGTTTTTTCTTTTGTTGTAAACTTCTGATTTCATGTTATGTGATCCTTCTTCAAGATAATTTTTTTGTGAACCTGCAGGTATCTTTTTATCTTTCAGTTATTTTCAATTCAACAATTTTAATTTATGCAAGTGTGTTTACATTTATGCAAGCGTGCCTTTATATTCCTGTAAGTGTGTTTACATTTCTACAAGTGTGCTTTTAAATTTCTGCATGTGTGATTTATTTTATGCAAGTTTGGTTTGTGTTTAAAGGAGTTGTTTTCCAAGATCTTCTTCTCTTAATGCATACAACCTTTAGACACCAACCCGAATTGACATTATTAATGGCGATGATTGATGACCCTCATCATTTTGGCGCCATTTCCGGAGAACACAAAGTGTTCTTAGGAGATTCAAAGTTCTCTAAAAGAATATTCTAGTGATAGTAGAATACCTTTTAGCAAATTCTATGACAGAAGTATTTGGTAAGTAGTTTCTTTAGACTTTTATTTCCTGCAAGTAGATTAAAATTTCATTTCTACAATTAGGAATATTAGATTGTAAATATTTATCTCCTCACAAACTAACTCTGTGTATAAGAAAATGACTATGATGTTTGTTCAAGAAGGTACAATGGTATGAACAAAAATTCGATCTAGAAATTGTAGAATATGATATTGAATCTAGAAGAAGATCCAATCGATGAAATACCATATATCATTCTTGATAACCACCACCATTTTCCCTTGTATCAACTAACAACTCAATGATTTTATTACACATAACCTTAGTAAAAAATGACTTATCCAGTTTGTAATAATGAAGTTGTAGCATTTCTAGTTAACTTCATCCATATTCAGGGATTTCATTAGAGCCAAAATAAAAACTCACTCATAATAAATCCACCCATCCAAATTAGTTTTCATCCCATAATAAAATTCAATCCCTGAACCATATCCATTAGAAAAATTTGTTTTCATGTCTTTCAATTTCTTCATTTTTGTATATGCTTGTATAACGTTAAGAAGTAATTATGGTGAATATCAAGGAAAGAACTTTTTACGTACTAACATCTGAGGACTAGATCTATAGGAATTTCTAGAGTTGTTCTTGATACTAGCATGCAAATTTTAGAGCACCAACAATATCAACCAAGGAGCATGCAGATTTTGAAGGGACACACGGATACCTTCACTCTCTCTTTTAACAACTATCCATCTCCTGAGATCACTAGTCCGGGCTTTGAAGATTACTATGGTGATTCCGATAATGCACAATTCAAGATGGACTTTGAAGACCTAAAAATTGTCTACACAATTTTTGGAAATCTTCTTAGAGTTACCAAGTGATCCGAAAATAATCGATTATTACTACCGATCTCTGACCCTTATAGGCTTTAATTATTTGCCGATAATTTACTCATTTTAAATAATCAATTTAAAATAATGCAAGACAATAATGACAATTGCACAAAAATTGATTACGGAGTTCAAAAATTGCCTACGCCTCTCGGGTTCGTGGTCGAACTGCTCCACTAGTCAAAACTTGTAAGTTCTGAAATAGTACTTTCACAAAGAAAACCTAATGGAATTTTACTTGCCTATCAAGACACCAAACCTTCTGGACGACAAGGGTGAAAAATAACACCCGACTTCCACCTTCCCGATGCACAATCTCCTTTGGCTTTGATCGGCCTTCCCGACACTATCAATGCGACGCTAGCACTCTGGGTCGACAATCCAAAATTTACAAGTAATTGGTGTGGCGCTATGGGCCGACTAGGTAGTTTGAATAACTCCCAGCCACAAATATTTAATTTATTATTGCCTAACAAATAATAGGTCAATAATAATCAAAATAATAATGCCTAAAATAATTTAGGTCTTCACACAACAACAATTTCTCATTCACCTTCCAAGCTCTGAGCTTGTCTTCTGCCTTTTGTGTCCACAACAAGCTTAACAAATAATAAGCTTGAGTTGTGTGTAATGTGTGTGTCCATTACAATGAACGGGTTCCCTATTTATACAAAAATTAGGCCCTTATAAAAATGCGCTCCATATTATCCAAGGCTATTATTAGCCTTAACCGTGCATATTTAGGGGGATTTAATCCCATATGGAGCGGTCAACGATTTATGTGGGTTTATCCCACATGGGGCGGCATTAGAAATCTTCAAAGGTTTTTAAACCTTTGATTATACCTTACCTCACGTGGACTCCTCCACGCATGGGCTTAGGCCCCTCCACCGCTCCACATTTGATTGCATGGGTGGTACGTGGCTGCTTTGGCTAATAAGTGGGTCGCATAAATGGGTAAGGCTGGGGGTGTTGACCGCTTCACGTGCATGCTTGAATTGGTAAATGCGGTCTATTGACTCCGCTTGTTTATACGTGGTCCCACTCAATGAATAGAATTTGATCCATTCGATGATGTGTAATTCAAACGACATGGCCCCACTTGTCGAGTTGCGATTAGAAGATCGAACTCGTGGTGGCTTGTGGACCCACCACGTCGGTGATGACCAATTAGTCCACACGGCGGCCGGGCTCCCCTCCGTTATAAAAGTTGAGCCTCTTACTCCCACGCATAATTTTTACGACCATCGAAGACCGGTGATCAAAAACCAACAAACAACTCCCCTTTGCCTTTTGCCATGTGTCGCAGTGCAATTGGTCCAATGTTGACCAGTTGACCATAGTTGACTTTCTGTTGACTGAACTTTGACCAAACATATCTAGAGCTCCCGATGTCCATTTGTCGCGTTCTCACAGTCGTTGGAAATCTCTCGAGATGATCTTCTGCACTGACACCATTTAGGGATGTTTAGGGAACTTTCAAAAATGATCCCCTGATCACCAAGGATGCAAAAAAAAATTTATGAGATATCAAACATTGCTTCCTATTTTACACAAGTTGTACTTTGATTAATATAGTTTGATGATGGATCAATTTTTTGTCTAATCCTTCTCATACTATAATTTCAGTAAAAAAAGAAAAGAAAAAAATCAAAAAGCTTTGATTGGAAAACTAGCTTGCTGACCAATCAAAGGCAAAAAAACATTGATTGGAAAACCAACAGCGATTAAAGACAAAAAGGGCGGCTCTTCTTCAAAAGCAATCAACATTTACTGTGGTTTCTTTCTCGACATTATTTGACCATGTTAACAATAGGATGACAAGGACAACTAGAGGTATGATCAAGTTATTTTATTCTACTATTTTATTTTTAAGCTTTATTGTAAGTTTTTTTATTACACCTAGATCCACTTTTAAAATCTCCAAAGAAGGAAAGATAAAATTCATATCTCCCCTACTTATATGAAAAATATGTGCACCTCTTTGCAATCAAAATTTTAGAGTCTAATTTATGGGCAGCCATGAATAAACAACATGCATGAGGACATGCATGAGCTTAAGTGTGGGAGAGAAGGAGAAGCACGAGGTATGCATTTTGATTTTAGATATGAGACACGTAAAAGGAGATCCATACAAGAACCTGTTGTACAAGAAAGGAAATCAAAAGCAGCAGAAGGATCTCCACACAAGAACTTGTTGTACAAGAAAGGAAATCAAAAGCAACAGAAGGATCTCCACACAAGAACCTCGTTGTACAAGAAAGGAAATCAAAAGCGCAAAGCAGAAGGATATCCACACAAGAACCTATTGTATAAGAAATAAAATCAAAAACAACAAAAGGAGATCCACACAAGAACCTTCTGTACAAGAAATAAAATTAAAAATAGCAAAAGGATCTCCACATAAGAACCTACTACAAAAGAAAGAAAATCAAAAACAGCAGAAGGAGATCCACCCAGAACATTTATCAGATAAGAAAGAAAATCAAAAACAACGAAGGAGATCCACACAAGAACTCATTGTACAAGAAACAAAATTAAAAATAGCGAAGGAGATCCACACAAGAACATGTTGTACATGAAAGAAAAATCAAAAACAAGGAGATCCACTAAAGTACATTATAAAAGAAAGGAAATTAAAAAAATCGAAAGAGATCCATAAGAACCTATCTTTTGACTATATATGGAATGCATACATGCATAAGATCAATGCAGAGAAGACTCTAAGAAGATGAGATAATAATATAATGCATGGTGTCCCCAGATTTCACCCTGAAATCTAGAATACCCTATTCAAAAAAAAATCGTACTTTTAAAATAATGGGTCGTTTTATGTTTTTATTGCCAGAAAGTTCTTGTAATGTGTCAAGATATTCCCAAGGAGCCATATAAGTCATTTTCGACAAATACCCAGATGCCCAAAATTGTTTTATTTTGTCGCTGGGTTTGCCTGTGGGAAATTTGTATTTAATTATTTTGAGCCCCATTTGAGGCAATTTGTGCTCCGGTTTAACTCTGTTGTGATCGTACATATCATTATTCCCATATACCAGTAGGGTTTTAACCAGGAATGAATCCTGGGCTTTATTTGTGACTTCTGACAATGTTTTTGTGTTTTTTTGTTTTTCCATTTCATTTTCTGTGAAATTTCTTTGGATCAATTCCTTTGCCGGTTTGGCCTGATTCTTGGCCTGGAGTATCTGGAGATCACCTATGCACATTGTGCCAGAAGGAATTCGCCATCGAGGTCTAGTTCTCTTGGAAAAGATGAAGTCGTGCACCAAAAAGCTTCTTCTGGGATGGCCGCATTTTTGGAAAAAGGGGGTTTGAAGTGGATCATGGGATTTTTAGAAGTAGGAAGCATGTGAGAAATTTACACCCGCTAGAGGGTACTTTTTCCCATGGAAGCAACGTCACTTAAGTCACAATGGGAAAATTAGAGGTAGCAGGCAGGCGGAATTTCTTACCTGCCTTGCAGGGTAAAAATTCTCATTGTGAAATAAAAGAAAAATCACTTAAGGCATTGATGGGATTTTATTGCCTACTTGGCAGGTAAATAATCCCATTATGAAAGTCAAACAACTTAAGTGAATCATGGGATTTTCGGAGCTGCCTTGCAGGGTAAATAATCTCATTGCCAATTGACTTTTAAAAATAGAAATTCCTTATTCCAAAAAGTGTGACCCCTTTAGGGAAAGAAAGGCAACCTTAAATTAATTAATTTAATTAATTTCTTCTCCAATTTTGGCGCCCAGGCTTGTGGAAAAGTCAACAAAGGAAAGTGGACAAAAGGAAGTTGAAATAGACAGTTCTAAAATTAAATAAATATTATTTATTTAATGCAACCCCTTCATGTCAAAAAGTGTGCCCCATTTGGGAGAGAAATAATATTTTTAAGTATTAAATGATTTAATTAATTTCTATTTTCAGTGGCTAAGGTCAAAGCATACTGTGAGGCTTGAGTTAACTAGAAGCAGAAGTCTAAAATTAAATAAATTTAATTTATTTAACGGCAGCCATGAGCATGCACAAAATAGGCACCCCATTTGAAGAGTAAAGCTTATTTAATAATTAATTAATTTCGGGAATATGAAAGAGATTAATTAATTATAGAATTATGAGGATTATTAAAGTAGGGGCTGCCATAAGGATGAATTAATTAATTCCAAAGCAGAGAAGTGTAGCCCAGACAAAAAGTGCGCCCCATTTGAAGAGGATTTTTGCTCGAAGAAGGTGTAATTAATGTTGGAAGCTTCCAATTTTGGCGCATAGGTTGAAGGAGGTTGATTTGTGTCTAGATAATTGTTTACATAAGTGATACAGGTGCTCAGGTGAAGTTGGTAAAATTCATGCTTGCTTTGCATGTAAATAAAACATCAAATTTTGGGGCAACAGAGCTTGAATTATGTAGATTTTATGATTAAAATCCATTGTTCATGTTCCGGTTGCCATCTTTGTTTGAATTAATTGCAGGAATTCATTACAGGTGCTTTTATAAGAGAAAGGGAGCTTAAATCAATGTCCAATACATTGAACATATCCTCTGAATCTGAAGAATTATCCAGATCTGCACCAGTTTTGAAGAATTCCGGTGAATAAGGAGAAAAAGAATTGTTCAGACAAAGATAGACACAACCATGGCAAAGAGGGATGAAAAAGAGAGCACAACGAGTCATGCATCACTTCTAAATTTGTAGACATTGGAGACACAAATCTAGGTCCGGAACCTCTTTCCGAATTGATTGACAGATCCAGAGCAGGAAAGACTTCCCTCATGCGTGTAGTTAAAAGCAGTGGAATTATTTGAGCTGCAGCATTTCCATACACAGCCCAGTTGCAAAGTTCGTTATGGAGTGTGCTAGGTCTTACCATCCATCATCCAGATCATTCCGAGATGCTACGAAAAACAATAATCCGGTTGGATGCACAATTCATCAATTATTGTTTGAAGATTTCACACGAAAGGTGGTGACTTCTTAGCATACAGGATGTTGGCAGTAGGTGGGATAAGCATAGAGTTGACTATGTGAACATAATGAACAATGAGATACATGAAGAAGCCCAAATCTCCTTCCAAGTTCCCAAGAACTCTTCTGCGGTCCAATCTGGTATAAGAGGTAGATGATATTGCCAAATTGTTGTGCAGGATAAATGGCGAAGCAAATGCTCACACCTTCCGCACATGGATGTATGCTTTCATCAGGACCATTGAAATCAACAAAGCGGATTCAATAATCAATTGGTCGAAATCATTAGCGACAACATTGGTGAGTAACTTCGGAACGTGAAGCGTACTTTCAGCTTCAAAATGACTTCCTATTTGGTATATGCGCAGCAGACCTCACAAGGCATCTTCTCCAAGCTAGATAGATGTGGTGTTCTTTCCAAGGACCCCATTTTTGAGTGCTACCCATAGCTTATTGTACCTACATGCAAGAAATATTTCAAAGTGGTCAATGATGGAT
Source organism: Taxus wallichiana var. yunnanensis (assembly GCA_018340775.1). Lineage (NCBI taxonomy): Eukaryota > Viridiplantae > Streptophyta > Pinopsida > Cupressales > Taxaceae > Taxus > Taxus wallichiana. Next base: position 28,255,145 of record CM031242.1, on the reverse strand, counting down.
TCTTCTACGAATTCATTTATAGGTCGGGCCTGGGACCTAAAGGCCAACAAGGTGAGTAAGGAAGCGTGGGAAGTTGTGTCCAAAATTGGCAGTCTCTTCATTCAGTTTACGGATTTCACATACCTCAAGGTCACCGGCTTTTCTGGAGAACCGGTTAAGCTGCCCAGATATCCGAATGATAGATTGATCACCATATCCGAATGGTATCCTGCCATTCTGGTGAATACTTCAAACTGGTTGTTGACGAAGGGATATTGCCTTGATGAAGCATTGATGAATCAAGTCACGGAAACTTTGATGTAGGAGATTCCCTCAAGAGGAAGCACGGAGGAGAAAGCAATAGAAGGCCCGAGAAGATGAAAGTGCATAGAAGGTCTCAATCAAAGGAGAAGATCACTTCCACAGCTATGACGTTAGTTCCGGCTTCTCCAGCATCCAGTACTTCACCCACTGTTGCACCTCAGCAAGACACTACCATTCCTCAGTTGAATCCGGAAACATTCATCTTCTCTCCTCAGCCACTCCGTTCAGCACCTGTTCCTGAAGAAACGTTGAAGCTGCAGATGGTAGAGTTTGAAAGAGCTTTGTCTTTGGATGATTCAGAGGATGGCAGCCACAACACTGTAGCGGTTTCTGATGGAGAGGAATCAGAGTGGGAGATAGTGGTACACTCGGCAACTTCTCATTCTCCGAGAAGTAATTTCTCAGAATGGTTGACTTCGCAATTGGTTCCAGAGGCTAGAGTGGAAATGAACTTGGAGGAACACGACTTGCAGCTTGCTCCTGAGTCTAGGCGGAAAAGACAGAAAACCTAAAGTTGCTAAGGTAACTTCAAGGTTGATCATCAAGGAGTCAGGGTAGAAGTTTGTTGAGATGTCAGTTCCGGTGGAAGGGAAGAAAGAGGATGAGCTCACGGCAGAAGACATAACAGTAACCAAAGTACCTATCGGTTAAGCCACCACAGAAGGATTGAAGCAGACACACAGACATTGATAGATGATCTATTCTTTAGGCTTGAAAGAGAAAAGATGGAGAAAGTTGAACTTCAGAAGCAGGTATCTCAGTTATGCGAGATCATTGCCAAGGTTGCTAAATCTTCCACTCAGCCCATTTCAACGCAGAAGCAGGTGAGTGATCATTTGATGTAGGAAATGGAAGATGCAAGCAACCAGGTGAAAGCTATCAACGAATGGAAAAGTCTGATCATTTGTCAAGCTTTTGTACAACTCGAGAGAGGTGCCAACCCACCTGAAGGTTATGAAAGATGCAACAGATCAGCTGAAGCAACTGGTGACAAGCATAGTAGATATGAACACAGTTGTTGAGAGTAACCTGAGTACTTTGGCCGAAATCAATAAGCTGTTGGGAGAAGTGTTGGTTGTAGAACAGATTGTGCCTGACGGATCAGTTGAGAAGGGGAAGCAGCTGGAGTTTGCAGTATCTTTCCATTTGGAGATCTGCAGAATTATGTTGCAGAGGATGCAGGCACTTGAGAGTATGGCATCGTCTTTGCCAGACAATATCATTGCTTTCACTCATGAGGAAGTGGTCGGAAATGTTACTTCATACACACGGATCATTCCTAGCAGAGTGCCTAATTCCCTGGAAGGGTCTCTTCTGATGGTGCAGGGGAGAATTGATGGAGCTACTAAGCCTTTCACGATGAATTCCATCAGCAGACTGGTGGCACTGCAGTCGGATATTGTGAAGTTCGGGCCAAGCTTGGAGGATGTGGAAGCATGTATCAGGGTATTGAACGAAGGCTTGCTGCAGTTCAGGACAAAAAAGGAAGTTGTGGCTAAGATAGATGGGAAGATGCTGAATTATATGTTTGACAAGTATATTCAGTATCAAAACAAAAAGAAGATATAAATGTTACAACTGGCAGGACTTTCTTCTTCTATTTTCCACGTTCTCTTGATGAAATTGTAAAACTTTAAAGTTATTGGTTTTGAAACCATTGCTTTAAGTTATGTGGAATGATTCTATTAGTTAAGTGATAGATGTGTCACTTGAGGAGAAGTTAGAGGAGGATGATTGCCAGATGTCATCTTTACTTCTTGTTTATGTTTCAGTTCAGTTGAGTTTCCCATTTGTACTTTCCCTTCTACATTCTATAAGTAGAAGAAGAACCTTCGGGTTAAGGATCAAAATTTGTAAGCAGCATTCTTGTGTTCCAGACTTTGTGCTGAAACCCCTGATAGCCACTTGAAGCAAAGGAATATAAAGGAGCAGGTTTCTGGAGAACTTTGTGTCACGGTGCAATTTGTTTCTAGCTTTCTATCTTAGATCTTCTAATAGACTTTGTGTTATTTTAGATCTAGATCTGGAGTTGCCTTTGCTTATAATTCTGTGCGTTGATATCTATTGGTTTCTTCTATGTGCATGCAATCAACTCTATTATCTATTGATTACATTGCACATCTTCCTCATTTCTTCCCTGTGTTTTATTACTTTTTCTTCTATAAATATTTCCTTTCTTAAACAGTTGCTTACTTGTTGCAAAACTATGCAGTTATGGTTCATGAGTTGAATAGTTAAAGTAAAACCCCATATAGATACTAGCATATTTTTATTGACAAATCTGACATGAGAGCCTCACCGGTAAATGAGGGAGATTTATCTCATGACTGCCTAGGTTTTCAGCTATGCAGAAAATATAGCCAACAATGCATGAGGACATGCATAAGATTAAGTGTGGGGCAATGATGAGGCCATAAATTGGCCATAAATTACCATTATTTTGTCCTTCCAAGTTACCTTTGAAAGTGGATTTAAATGTAATCTAGGAACTTATAGTTTTCTTAAGATAGAATATAGGATATATATCTTGTTCATTCTTTAGAAATCTTTTGTTATCTATTTTGTTGACTAATCCTATTGATTATTTGGGAAAAGATGCAATGTCTTATGTATGTAGGCCATAAAGGAAAGATAATGCTAGTATTGAGAAAAGTGGAATTGATCATGGATGGTATATCTAAACTCAAATCTGATTTCATATTCAGATTCCTCTCAAAAAATTATGTAAGTTCAAAAAGAATCATCTCAATCCGAGATCGTATGCAAAAGTTATAGTTGTTTTAAGTTCACTCGGAACTCGCAGACTTAGTTCCGAACTCACAGACTTAGTTCTAGAACTCGCAGGTTTAGTTCTAGAACTCACAGAGTTAGTTCTAGAACTCGCAGGCTTAGTTCCGAACTCGCAGCTTAGTTCTAGAACTAAGCAGATTTTGACAGTTTTTGAGGAATTGTGAAAGATTAGAGAATCCAATAGAAAATATGAGAGAGGTTTTTGTTCATATAATAATATTTTTAACAAAAACCCCATTCAAATTTTCTACAGTATTACCAATAAAGAGATATCTAACTTTTAGTGAGCTGCAGTCCGAGGAAAAGTGTATCAGATGAGCACTAAAAGTTCCATAAATAGAAACAAAAATTCAAATGGAAAATATGAGAGAGGTTTTTATTCATAGCAATGTGTTTAACAAAAACCTCATTCAGATTTGCAACAGAGTTTTACCAATGAAGAGAGATCTAACTTTTAGTGAGTTGTAGTCCGAGGAAAAGTGTATCGATTTATCGCTAATCGTTCCATAAACAAAAAGAAAAGTCAAACAGAAAAATATGAGAGAGGTTTTTGTTCATAGAAATGTGTTTAACAAAAACCTCATTTAGATTTGTAACAAGTTTTACCAATGAAGATAAATCTAACTTTTAGTGAACTGCAGTCCAAGGAAAAAGCGTATCAGACAAGCGTCAAAAGTTCCACAGTCAAAAATAGCAAAGTCAAATGGAAAATCCGAGAAAGGTATTTGGTCAAAATCATATTTTGAGAAAAATCCTCCTTCCAATAATGTAGAAGAATAAAATCATTATGATTCTTGTTACCGAAAAGTAAGGAGAAGATTTGGGAGCAAATCTTCCTAAAATAAGTAAGATAAAATTTGACCTCAATAATATATCTCTCCATATTTTGTGGAGATGGAGATCTTACTTGTTATGATTGGAATAAAGATAAGATCATATTTTATTTCCTAAAATAAGGAGTTGGTTGGATGCATGAATTATAAATACAACCTTCCACATTTAGATATGCAATTCATTTCTCCCAAGAAATAAAGATCTGTTATTTCTTTCCAATCTTTTAAAGTAAAGTTATTCTGCAAGTTCTTAATTAAAAGTATGAATTAAGTCATCTTCCAAGGAATGAGCTGGCCACTCATTCCAAGGAATATGGATCAATGTGTTAATGTTTGTTTCTTTATTTCTGTAGTTTTTTCTTTTGTTGTAAACTTCTGATTTCATGTTATGTGATCCTTCTTCAGTATAATTTTTGTTGTGAACCTGCAGGTGTCTTTTTATCTTTCAGTTATTTCCAATTCAACAATTTTAATTTATGCAAGTGTGTTTACATTTCTGCAAGTGTGATTTCCTTTATGCAAGTGTGCCTTTATATTCCTGCAAGTGTGTTTACATTTCTGCAAGTGTGCCTTTAAATTTATGCATGTGTGATTTATTTTATGCAAGTTTGGTTTGTGTTTAAAGGAGTTTTTTTCCAAGATCTTCTTCTCTTAATGCATACAGCCTTCAGACACAACCTTGGATTGACATTATTAATGGTGAGGATTGATGACCCTCATCATCGACCCCGATCATGCCCAATCAAAACGACTTCTTCTTTGTAACCTTTACCTACATCCGAACCTTTACCCACGACTAAAACCATTCCTATTCCTAAGAACCTACCCACACCTACATCTTCATTCATATCTAGACCCATCACTACCTTTGGTGTTATGATAACATCAAGCCTTACCCATCCACCTATCAAATTGGATTTAGCCACGTCTTCCCAAACCCGCACCAAAATTATTCCTTCACCTAAAAGGAAGACCTAACCTTCTAGGCCACATACACCAGTCTCACCTACCACACCTTTGTCACCTTCACCCCTTCCATCCATCCTAAGACCTCACCCTCAACATTGGCCAAGCAACCCCCTACCCAAGGAAAATCAAAAGCTAAGAACTTACTTGCTTCATCACGATCCTTTGTTACACCTAATTTACCTACACAAAAAACACCCTCGCCCTCACTCGTACATTTCTTACCACCTATACCTCCACCAACTACCATAACCCCAACATTACCTATGCGACTTCAACCCATACATTCCACCCTCACTAACCACTTCCACCAAACTCTATTGTCCCCATGGGTAACCTATCCTCTTCCACCATCCGCTTTCTCTTCTACATCACGTACTCCCAAATCACCTTTACCCAAGAAGGTGTAATCCAAAAACAAGAACCCACTACCATCTAACAGGGTAGTTAAACCTACAACACCTTCCGTTGCTAGTTCTTCTACCACCTTTACCCAAGTAAATACCATCAAAACCTAAGATAGTACCACCTACCAAACTAATGGTCAAACTTATTCCACCTCCTATAACACCTCTTCCACCACAATCATCCACACCTTTACCCAAACCCACACTCACTTCCCACGGTGATCCATTGGCGGGTCCTATGCCAACATTTTAGCCAACCTCTTAGATACCTTAGTCATCACATTAGCACTGCTTAGACCTTATGACCCTCAAACCCAAACCAAAAGGGTTTGATGAAACTAAAATTTTGCCTACCATCGTGTGTTAGGACATGATGTAGAGGGTTGTAAGGCTCTCAAAACCGTTCTCCTCCAATTATGTCCTCCTAAAGAAAATTTTGATGACGATGATCTTCTTGATGAGGACCCTATTCCATCTTCACCTATCACCATACATCCCCGCCACTACCTATTCAAATGACCTACATCACCACCTCCACAACCCTTTTATCCACCTCCAAAATTCGAGATCAACATGGTCTCGTATCAGAGAGTTGGCCAAACCACCACCTAAATGCTAGTGTGCCCTACTCATTTTGCAAGGTTCTTACCCCACATTAGGTTTTTGTCCATCATGTCATTATACTACTCATGACATACCTCTTTCCCTCATATTAACATGATCCAAGTTGCCACTCACGCCTAAAAGGACAAAGGAAAATAAAAATCAACTAGCCCATCAACCAATCTTGTGCCCAATATACCATCTACACCCACACCCAAAATCACCATTCGAGGACCCACATACCCTATTTCCTCAGATGGGGCCACCCATCGTCATGATGATAAAACAATTACACCAATCCCCTCTAAAAATGTCTTTGAACGATCTTGTCCAAACCTCTAAATCTCACCAATAAGCCCTCATGGAAGTTTTGCAATCCATCAAGGTTTTACATAATGACCCCACACCAAGAGACTCCATTATCACCCCCACCATGCGGCCTCTCTTACCAAATCATTTCCTTACTCTACCCCCATGTCCATTCATCAAGTAGTCACCCTCATTTTTTCTGATGAGGAGATCATACCTCTCCATTCAGATGACCATGATCCCACCCTTTTCATCTCCATCTATATCGATAATATACGTGTATGACGCATTATGATCGATGGTGGTGCTAACATCAACATCATCTCCTCCCACGCATACAATCAAATACACATCCCTTAAAATTACATGCATAATAACCTAGTTATGTTGTGCTCCTTCAATGATGCCATCACTTCCACCCTTGGCACCATTATTCTTCACGTTTGTGTGGGCCCTCACACTGTGCCATAATTGTTCTACATTTTAGAGGGGGAGTTCTAGAAAAACTTGTTGCTTGGCCGACCTTGGATTCATGTCATGGGTTGTGTTCCTTTGACTTTACACTATTGTGTAAAATTTAAACATGAAGGACATAACTATAACATCCCAGCTGACCCGTCACCATTCAAAACCTGTAACATGTTATACCAACCTAATGATGTCCTTATACCAATTAAGACATCCACTTTTGTTTCCACTTATCCTTCACCCACAACCCCATCCACCAATTTTTCCGCCACCTCTCCCACACCTAACTCTTCTATCCCCACTATTGTCGTAACCTCCGCAACTAACCCATATACTTCCCAACCAACCAATACCCCTTCTTCCCAAGCACCTAGTAAATCATCTATTCCCGCTACCCACATATCAACCACCGATCCCTTAGAAGGTGTTTTTCAACGCCTCACTCGAGGGAGTACCACTTATACAACGTCAATACATTCCTTACTCCGCAAGAGTATGGTAACCTTCGCCAACATCCTCGCTATGATCACCGCATAGGAGAGATATTTCCTTATGGTCCTCCCCACCTATTCACTAGAACTTCCATCCTAAAGACAACCATTTTCATCCGACCTCCAATCTCTCACCACCCGCCACTTCGCCTGGACTTTCCTTCACCATTGGGCATGGAAAGGCTTTGGCTTTGGTTTTTATGAACAAGGTCATCATACATTTATCCCATGTACCACACTCGTAAACACAAATACCACAAAGGTGTTATCAAATTTACCGAAGTATCTTCCAAGAAGGCCCGTGTTGAGCTCATTGAGGATAAAAACCTTCTTCACCCCATTTACCAACTTCACCACCTTCACCCACAGAGTCGATGGATCCAAAATCCATTCCTCGTAACTTTTTTTTTCATAAACATCATTTCCTTGGGACCTTTTACTTATCAACGCGATGGCGAGGCTCCCTCTTCCCTTCCCTTCCTGTATCCTGACATGATCGATGACGATACACCTTCTATTAATGTCGTTCAATGTCGGGGTGATGAGTCTATCCTCACCTACCTTGCGAAGATTCTTATATTCATTGGTCATTGCCTTCTGAGACGCAAACCATGTTAAATGAATCGACCATCAAAGTCAATATTAACACTCAGGACGACCTACACATTTTAAAGATAGGCCAATCTTTAGATGTTGTTAAACATGAAGCTTTTACTTCTTTCCTCCGGGATCATAGCAACACTTTTGCTTGGTCCTATGTTGATATGCCCAGGTATTGAACCAAACATTTTGGTCCACAATATCGTAACCATCCTCACATTGCCCTTCTTGTCAAAGAATAACTTCAGTGCCTTCTCTCGGTTTCCTTCATCCTACCCATTGACTATCCCCAATGTATTTCTAACATCGTTCCTATAACAAAAGTGACAGGGGGACTTCACATTTACACAAATTTTTGTGACCTTAACCTAGCTTTCCCCAAAATGATTTTCCTCTACTAGGTATCGACCAACTAGTTGATCTAACTGCTAGCCATGAGATGTTATCACTCATGGATGGTTTCTCGGGTTATAATCAAATATTACTTGATTCGAAAGATCAACACAAAACCGCCTTCATCACTCCTTGGGGGACCTTTTCTATCGAGTCATGCCTTTTGGCCTTAAAAATGTTGGTGCTACATATCAAGAGGGCTATGACTTATATCTTCCATGACATCATGCATTGTATATTAGAAGATTATGTAGATGACCTTCTCGCCAAATCCAAACGTCGGGCCAAACATCTCACAGTCTTGAAGGTCATATTTGACCGTCTCATCAAGTATTGGGTTCACCTTCAGCCCAAGAAGTGTGTCTTTGTTGTTCTCTTAGGCAAGATCCTTGGTTTCATTGTTTCTTTGCGTGGCATAGAATTTGATCCTACTATATTAAATGTTATTCTCGAAATTCCTCTGCCTACTAATCTCTACCAACTTTGAATTTTACAAGGTAAGTTGAAATCTATTTGTCGGTTTATTTCACAAATTTTTGACCGCTGCTAACCATTTCATCATCTCCTCAAAAAGGATGTCTCCTTCAAATGGGATGATGAATGCCACAAAGCCTTTGACGCCTTAAAACAATACCTTCTCTAACCACTAGTTCTCATTCCTCCTAAGGATGACCAACCCTTTTACCTGTACATTTCCGCTACTAATCATTCCTTGGGTGCCATGCTCGCTCATCATGACGAGAAACACAGGGAGCAAGCAGTTTATTACATAAGTTGTACCCTTTTGGACTACGAAGCCAAATACACCCATGCTGAAAAAATCTGCTTAGCCTTAGTTTTTGTTGCCACTAAACTTCATTATTACCTACTCAATCACAAAACCTTTGTCGTCACCAATACTAACCCCTTACATTACATGTACGCCAAACCATACCAACATCAGTGTGTTGCACATTGGCTCATGCTTCTCACCGACCTGGACCTCAAATTCATCCATAAAAATCTATCAAGGGCCAAACCATCGCTAACCAACTTGTAGACGCACCCCTCTCCAGAAATCAATCCTCTAACTTCGATTTCTCGACGAATCCATTGCTACCCTCTCTTTGGATGATATTGTTTACCAAATGACCTTATTCTTCGATGGTTCCAAATGTCAGTGTGGGGGTGGTGCAGGTGTTATCCTCATTCCTCTTGACGGTGAACCTATGCCGTTATCTTTCAAACTAGATTTTGATTGCACTAACAACATCACCGAATATGAAGCACTCGTACTAGGTCTCCAAACCGCCATCACCCTAGATGTCAAATCAATTAATATCTTTGGTGACTCTCAACTAGTTATAAATCAAGTCAATGATATATATCGTGTCATAACGAAATACTCCAAAATTATAAACACCATGTCGACATACTTCTGACTACCTTTGACCATTATGAACTTCAAACCACTCCATGTTCTACTAATAAATTTGCGGATACCATGGCCTACCTAGCTTCTCAGATACCCGCTTCACCTACCGACTCCAAAATCTTTCTCACAAGTCTGAAAGGTTATAATCACCTTCCTATCTATTTTGAGATGCCAACCTTGTCGAAACCATTACACCTGACCCACGTGACCTTTGGTATAAGAATTTTGCAAACTACCTTTCCCTTTCCATTATGCCTCCAGATCTTACTCGTAATGGACAACGCGCCTTTCTCAAAAGTGTCTCTCGCTATGTTATCATGGGTGGCCTTCTTTATAAACATGGCTTTGACAGTATTCTCTTGTGATGCCTTACAAGCTCTGAGATACCTTATACCATCAAGGAAGTTCATGACAGAATTTGTGGAGGTCACTTGATGTCTTAGTTGTTCTAAACGCATCCTTCGATCAAGGTATATTGGCCCACCCTTAACCATGGCTGTTGTGACTATGTAAAATGTTGTGTGAAATTCTAGTAGCATGATAACCTTCATAACACACCTATTCATGCCTTACAAGTCACACAAGATCTTTGGCATTTCTCTCAATGGGGTTTAGATCTTTTTAGAGATCAATCCTCATTATTCACAACGACATCAATGGATTATAACCACTACTGAATACTACACTAAATGGGTAGGATCTACCCCCATCACTACAAAAGCTGAGAAAATTTGTGAATTCATAAACCATCATGTTATTTGTCACTATGGTGTTCCTCACCGTCTCATCGCTGATAACAAAAAACAGTTCAAAAACAAAACCCTATGAAAACTATGTGACACCTTTGGCATTCAACTCAGTTTCTCTTCACCTTACTACCCACAAACTAATGGCCAAGTAGAATCAACCAATAAAACCTTGAACAAAATTCTTATGAAAGTAGTTGATGATACTGGAAAGGATTGGTATACGCACATTCCTTTCACCTTGTGGGCTTACCGTACTAGTATTCGCACTTTGATGACTGCCACACCTTTATCTTTGGTCTATGGTACCAAGGATGTCTTGTCTCTTGAATTCCGATTCCATCTCTCTACATCTCACTCCAAGACATGCTCAACGATGATGACTTTCGCCAGGACCATTTGGCACAACTTGAGTTATTAGATGAACGTCATCTTAATGCTCTTGATCATCTCCAAATCTACCAAAAACGTATCAAACATGCCTATGACAAACGTGTCCATGAGCGAACCTTCCAAGTTAATGACCTCGTGCTGAGGGAAAATCAACATGTAACCAAAGAAGAAAAAAGTAAACAAGGAAAATTCACTCCTGATTGGCTTGGACCCTATATCGTTACTCATACCTATGGATCAGGTGCTTATCGTTTATCTTCACTCGAAGGTAAACCCGAACATGAAGCCCCCAATGCCTTGCATCTTTGACCATTATATTGTTGAATCAAGTCCTATATCACCTTTTGTTTATTGCAAGCCCATCCCTTGAGCACCCTTCACTTTTCATATTGTATATTCTTGTGGTCAATGACTAAACAAAAATCATGTGATTACCCATCACCTTTCAGCCTTATCTTTAATATGAGTACCACGGCTCTACTCATGGAATGATTTTCATGAATACTTTTTGTCTTTTTCAAGATGGAATCCCATGGTCATTCATCACTTGAAACCATCTCTTTCATAGTTAACCTTTGTGTGTTATGGTTTTTGTCTTCTAAACAAGAGCCTAATCTCCCTCTATAGTCTTGTCCATGACTTAAACGTTCAAAAAGTGAAATAATTTCAAAAGAAAAATGGGATTCAACTCCTTGAGTCAAACTTCCAGCAAAGAGATGAATCCCTCAAAAGGGACATCTCTTCTCTTTATCTCACCGTTGTAAATAAATTGCTCCTCAAGGACAACTAGACAAAGCTAACCATATTGCACATAGTCTATCATTAAAAGGGGACTATCCTTGTAAAAACAAAATAAAATATTTAGAAGCTTCCCGCATCGATCAACTTCATGAAGACCTCAAGGAGATAATATACTCATCCCACATAGACTTCCCACATCGATCAGTCTATCAAAAACAAAAGCAAAAAGAGAAAATGATAACCTTTTTGTCATGGACTTGCCTATTTTGATCTTGGGTCTCTTGCCAAGTAGGCATGTTGTCTCGTCTTGAGGTTACGCTAAAACCAATAATTTTCACTGAGTGCATTTTTACCCTAATTTCCTACCTTATCAAGGGACTTGCCGCAAAAATGACATTTCGTGATCATGTGACTTTCTTCACCCTTTGCATAGTCAATCATGCAATGCCTTTAGGGTATTACGTTCATAATCCCACCTTTGGTATAGTAGACTTGTTATGGTTCTTCCAATTGGGCAGTTATTTTGGTCACCTCTTACCCCTCACCTTCCTCATTACTTGTTGATTCTACTATACAAGATAAGACCATCGACACCTACATTTTAAGAGTTCCTCTTTCACCAACATCACCATGCCCGATTGACCTAAACTTCATCATGCCTAACTGACCTAGACTCAACCATGCCTAATTCATCTAGACCCCACCATGCCTAACTCATCTAGACTCCACCATACCTATACCTGACTCAACCATGCCTAAATTACCTAAACTCAACCATGCCTAAATGACCTAAACTCAACCATGCCTAAGTGACCTAAACTCAATCATGCCTACATAACCTTGAATCCATCATGCCTAATTCACCTAGTTTCCATCAATACAAAAATAACAATGGAAACTAAAAACATAGGTACATCACCCATCCAATAAATATCATCAACTATATAAATGGGAGAGTCTCTGTATCAATACATATATACACAGATATAAATAAATACTAGTATCTCAAAACTCTCATGATACATCCTCACCATCTTCGGCACATAGGCCGGTATAAGATAAAAATCTCAAAACTCTCATGATACATCCTCACCATCTTCAACACGCAGGCCGATATAAGATAAAAAATCTCAAAAACTCTTATGTTCATCCTCACTATCTTCGACTCATAGCCGATATATATCAAAATCTCAAAATAATAATCATACCAAGTGACCAATCATCACCCCACCTGACACCCTCGTGGCTAGTCTCATTATCTCCTCCTCTCTTCTTGTCTAGTGCCCTACTAGCATCTCTCCACCCTCCATGGGTCTCGATATCATCTTCGCCTAGCCCGCAGCTGAGTCCGACCTCCTTGAATTAATAGCCTCACCCTAACCCCCGTCTTTGGGCTCACTAGCCACCAGTACTCTCTCCACTATGAGTGCATAATATCATCCTCTCACTCAATGCATGTTGTGCCATGTACTCTACATAGGAGGGGACATCTATCTCGACGGTCATCAGGTGATCCTGGAAATACTACGCCTTGTTTAGGGCATCCTTGAACCTCGCCATCGTGTTATCTTATAGGTAACCATACCAAATTTTTTTCCTCGGTCCTCGTCAGGACCCTCTCTCGCTCGAATGTTACAAAATCCCTTTCCGAAATCTAGTTCTCCGAACTTAGCCATTTTGGTCCCTTTTTGGCTGGGCGCACCTTTTATCTATGTAACACAAACTAAATTTGTGCCCCCTTCATTTCCTTTGCGCACAGATTTGACGTGTCGACACATCAATTGTTGCCTTCCCGTGATGCGCCTTTCTTGCGTGCGCCAAGGCGCATGCGCCTTCATGTTAACAACTAAATTGTTGCGCCGTGTTTTGGTGCGCCAAAGGGCACAAGGAATGAAGTGTTGATAGTCTTAAATTTGCGCCAAAGGCACAAATATTTCCATGTTAACACACGCATTTATCCGCGCCAAAGGGCACAAAGTTTTACGTGTCGACACATGTTTTGGTGCACCTCTTGAAAAAGTGGTTGGCGCATTTATTGCACCTTTGCCTATATATAGGTGCACACCCGCCTGTCACTTTCACAATTAAAAACACGTGATAACTTTATTCCTCTACACCTGTCAGCACGCCCGTCCTCCTCGTATCGCGTTCGTGGACCCCGTTTCATCTCTCACATTCTATATATTCCGGTAGGTGGTTCTTACTCCTCTTATGTTTTGTTTTGATTGTTTGTGTGGTAGGATACAATGGATCTGTGAATCATAAAAACCCCTCCTATTTTCTTGCAATCTTTCTCCCCAAAGCTATTTTCCTCCTCTTTCCAGATCTGCTGGCCAAGAGGGCTCTACCTAAAAACAAATCCAAACCTCTTTGCTTTGCCCCCTTCACCGCTTGAATCAATGTGGAGTTAAGCCTAAAGGATCACAAATCTATCAGAGAGAAGGAAAACTTGAAAATTGTTTCCAAGCTACGTTTTTCCCTGGCACAATCGCCACCCTTGCAACAGGAAACACAGTCACGCCTATGGTGCACACCAAAATTGATTGCAACACATGAGCTCCCTGCGCCATAAGTAAACCAAGTAAATCCTAAACGGCGCAGGCGCATCCTCGCTCACCACAACAATATGTCATGCAAGCTTTCCTGGCACGCCAAAGTCCCCTTCTGCACCTAAAGTTGGTGCTACATGCAATAAACCTACGCCCTTTGGCGCACCAAACTTCCATGTTGCAGTCAAATACTTGCGCCATAGGCACACCCGCCCCATGCAACACCAACATTACTTGCGCCAAGTATAAAACTACATAACGGCGCAGCGCATCCCCGCTTACAATAACATGATGTCATATGCAAAATCTCGCGCCCGCGCCTTTTCGCACTGATTTGTTCCTCAGTAACACTCCAATTCAAGGCGCCATTCTAATAACTTTCAGCCTGCAAAGTGTCCCGCGCCCTACGCCCTGAGGCCTTAAAATTGCTAACTCCTCATTCTATTCTGTAGTGCTTTAATGGAAGATCTCGATAAATAATATGGCTCTTTTCGCGTTGACTTCTCTTCTTCTTCTTAGATCAAAGAATCGAACTCGATCCATATATGTCTACATCAAGCAAGAAGCCAACCAAGTCAAAGGGTAAGGCTAAGCTTACAAAAGAAGAGATGAAGTATAAATACCAAAGGGTCAGAATGCCCGAGTCCTAAATGTGACCTGGACATAAGAGACTCCGAACTCGGTCACATCGACATGGAGGATTTCTGGGGCCGTAACTGTGAGAGTCACAGAAGTCCTCGATGGACAAGTCGGTGGGCAAAGTGGACTCGCATTTTGCTTGGGGATCCCACAAGCAAAAGAAACAATGAATTTATGATGGTAGTGGCCCGTTGTTACAACAAAGACACAAGGTGTGTCGAAAATGAAAAGGGCGAGGTCATAATCAACCTCACCGCCCGACACTTCAAATCATGCTTAGGCATCCTCACCACCGACACTTTGTGTGGTCAGAAGCCAAGAGGACTACACCAAGGCATGGGAGGACAACGAAGACAAGTGCATGCAATCGATGAATGAAGTGTACTTGAAAAAAAAAGGTAATAACCAGATGGCCACAGGTTATTCACCGCAGTGACTTCTCCGAGGAATTGAGCGACACCATCACATTCCTTAAGTAGAGTTTTTGGGCTTTCTGACACCCATTACTTTCACAAATGGATGCTCAGGTACCTTGAAACTATGAACAAGAATGTGCCAGATCAACGCTTTGAGTGGGCGGAGATCATAAGCAGCACCATATCCGAGCAGCTCCAACAACTCACCACAACGGGGAGATTCTACATGAACTCCTACGTAGTCTACGCTGCAGCCTCGAGAGAGGGATTATCCAGCACTGAGCCGATGCGGGGTTTGGCCCCAGGTAAAAATATATGAATACTACCCGAGCTGAAGCTGAGAACAACATCCCACAGTTTACTAAAATCAACGATGCTTTTTCTTCTATGGCATCATCTACCTTTTGAGGCCCAACATGACTCACTGGTCGAATGACCAAGAGCATTGTCACAGCAACAGAGAAGTGGGGGGCCTTATTTACACAATTTCCCACCTTCACCTATCTCAGGGCAGCTAACTTCCTGGGTGAGCCCACCAAATTACCGAGATACGCCGCCCTAAGTCGATCCTCGCTGAGCTATCCATAGCATCTCATAACATACCATGAGAAGTGCCTGAAGAGAAAGAAGGGTGGAACTCCTTTCCCCTTACAGTGGGCAGATACACATGCATCTCTCACCACAAAGCCCGGAAATGGTTGAGAGCTAGAAACTCGCTCAATCTGAAGCACAACTTCCCGGCGAGGCCCACTTTTGATCCAAGGAATTGCCTTCCCAAGGAAAAACTCGATCCAATCCATATTCCATAGATCGAGGACATCTATATCGACCTGCACTCATGAGGTCGAACTTAGAAGGAAGGACCACTCCCGCTTGGCTCGGCAGAGATTATTCAATACGGCGTGGCCATTGTTCCAAAGGGTTATCAAACTGCCGATCAAGAAGTTGATCGTATATATCTGATACGGATGGGGACAACTCGCCATTTTCGCGATCGATGTAACAAAAGCACCCTGCACTATCAAGAAAGGGTCAAAGAGACATCATGAGGACAAACACTGGTGCAGAATGAATGGCCTTATCTACCTCGGGGTAGATTTCACTACATCCCCATTGGGCAAACGCACCTGTCAAGCCAAAGCATCTACCAAAGGTCAAAGGCAAGGATAAAGAGGGTGAATCAAGCTCTGCTCAAGAAGGAGCTCCTGAAAGTCCTCCTTCCGCCGCACAAGAACAGGTTGTAAGTCTGGTATCCCCAGAGAAAGAAGCGGCGAAGGTGTTTCGACGGGCACATCCACTCAAGGTGTCACCACTACTACAACCACTGAGGTCCCTTCTATCCCTTCTCCCTCCTCCTCCTCCTCCTCACGTGACCCAAGCGACCATTCCTTTGGTCGTGTCCTCTCCCCCATCTTCTACTGTTCCCTTCCTCGTCATCCATCTTCTCTTCTCTCGGAGCTGTCCCCCACCATTTCTTCCTCTCATCTCTCAACCTCCCTTCCATTCCCATGTCTACCTCCCCGCGCAGATCCCTTCCTCCCGTGAGCACTTTCTCGGCCTCCTCTCTCGATGCCACCACCAAGTGTCTCTACCCATTTCCCTCATCCACCGCAGCTGCTCCTCTTCTACCTCTCGGTCCCGCTCCCTTAAGTCCAAAGATGGATCTCCCAAAGATCTCGAGCCAAAGAAAAGAGGAAAGTCCCTATCACACCGATGGACTTCTCCATCATCCCAGCAAAGGGGGCTAAGAAGCAAAATCCTATAACCCGCTTCTCTCAGAGTGCATCGGGAGAAAGAGTAATGGAGATTGCATATCCCGATCCTTCAAAGGGTAAAAAGATCTATCTCCGATAGATTATACAATGACCCAAGTCACAATGGGAACGTCTTCGAAAGTCTTCAAGGAGAGGCCCTATCTGCAGTGGATGCCCTTTGCAAGAAACTTCAAGAAGCAAAGGAGGAGAAGAGGTTACTAAAAGAACAAAACAAACATCTTCTCCACGCCCTGCAGAAAATGGGCAGTGCACCTCCTACAACTGCCACTGAAACTCCTGAGGTCCTAAGTCAGGACAAGATAAACAAGTACGCCAAAATCGGTGAACAAGGTATGGCAGTTTCCACCTGGAGAGGATCAAATCCTCAAAGACAGCGAGGAGGTAATAGTCAAGTTCACCGAATTGTATCAGAACATCAATCGGGTGAACAAAGATCTCTAGGAGATCACAGGACCTATCTCCGAGGAGTTGGACCATGCAAGGCTGCAACACGAAACATTCCAGAAAATGCTCGACTGCTCAGTCGATGATCTAGTGAAATTTGGCATTTTCAATCACCCCAGGGTACCCAACGCAAGATCCTTACTGTGTTGGATTACCGGTCGACTGATGGAGTTCGTCCTAGAAAAGATTGATAAAGTCAAGGAGGAAGCCCTGGATGCAATGCATCAAATGGAGAAAATTGTTCTGAGGATGTCTCCAGTGCTTTGCTTACTCCTTCTTTCACCTCGAGGAAGGCAAGATTTAAACTATCCGATCTTTAAAGAGATCCTCTCGCAAGGGTTAGGGCCAGAAGCCACTTTCGACACCGAATGCATCAACAACCTTCTGGCTTGCCGTGATTTTGTGGGGTTCCTGATGGAGGCAGGAAATGAATATTTCAAACTCCCTAAAAAACTCAGAGATGAGCGGGATACCTGTGAGGTCATCGGTGATCATACGAAGGGTCCCGCCAGATCAACTTCAGCCCATGATCAAGAAATTCATGGAATATCGACTCAGCCCACATCACCTCTCCCGAACAACAAAGCAGGCAAAGATACCCCTTCTTCCACCGCGAGACGATGATGAATAGCTTTCTTCCTCTTGCTTCTTTTTTTTTCAGAAATATCTAATAGTATGTTGGTACAAACGATGACCTCATCCATGTTGCACCATGGGATGTTGTCATCCACTGTTGTCCAAAGTCAACATGACTTTTAGATATTTTGTAGATATTTTGTAATTAGTCATTGTTCTCTTTTGCCTTCTTTCTTCTCCTTCTTCTATATATACTTGGATACTTGTTGTATTCAAGGATGGATACTTTTTAGATGAAAAATAGAAGTAAGAAGAAAAGACTTTGAGCTTTTTGTAACAGAAGAAAATATTAATACAAATATTAAGACTTTGTGCTGAATATGTGTGTTATGAGCATTTAATCTTTCTTATGTCAGATTTATGCGTTTATTCTGTTGAATCTATCTCTACTTTTTTGTCATTTATTCATCAGTATTGCTTTATTCGTCTATGCAAGTAGGTTCGGCTCTATTTACTACCAACCCAAAACATAGACCCTCTGACCTTTCTACTTTGGAATTCATTTCTTTTCTCCCTTCAGATCTTTCCTATCTCCCCACCTCGTTTCTTTCCCTTCTTTTACAGTTGGAAATACCTCTACTGGGATGAGATCCCAACCCCGAAGGTAGAATATTGTGAGACTTGCACAGATTCCTGCTTGGTAGAATAGCAATAAACCAGTTTCACTTTGCTGACTCAAAGAGGGGCTATGCCCTGCACACTGTTGGCTCATCTATCCATAGATCTGTCCACCCGATAGATTTTCAGACCAACAATTTTTGGCGACTCTACTGGGATCGAACAGATCTACATAGATCTATGATAGTGATATGTTAGAAAATCAATAAAAATCAAAAATCACTACCTGTTTTCAAAATTTTAACTTTTGTTCAAAATCCAAAATTTTTGCAAAAGTGATCCAAACTGAAAATTTTTTTCAGGGATCCATAGATCGGGACTAGTTAGAGATCTTTAGTTCACTGAGTTTTTACAAAAACCCGTATATTTCCGTAGATCTGAGATTTTGACAGTTTTACAAAAATTTCAAACCCTTGCAAAAGTCAAATCTAAGATCCGAAAATCAGCCTACTAAGTTGGCCATTATTTTATCCCCATTAACATTTGTCATTAAACCGCAATCGGTTTTCAAAAGAGGGATAAAATTAAATATTTAGAAAAGTACATGCTGCTGATTTTTGTCAAAAAATCAGAAAATCAGCAAGTACAACCAAAAAGAGTTTTTAGGATTTGCTCCAAAATATTAGATCTGGAAGGTACACTGAAGCAGTGAACCATTTACTCGTAGTAGAAGAGCTCGTGGAGTAATCGATCCTACTTTTGATCTACTTCAAAGGCACAACTTCAGTGTTACACCGGCACGCTTCTCATCGCTAAGTTCAGCTAACCGGTCATCCAGAGTGTCTCACCTCCACGAAGGAAGCATCTCTCACAAGGAACATCCTCATCTCTTTCAGAAGCTCTTTGCTCTCTCTGAAGCTGAACTGCTTCCAGCTCGCGTCCTTTTTCCAGCCATCTCAAATGGCAAAGTGCCATGGGGAAATGCTATGGGCCCACTCGCTTGCCACACCCCCCGCTCATGCGCTCTCCCTCACGGAAACCGGAAGAATTTTCCTAAATTTTATGGTAGCGGGAACCAAAGCACGGATTCACACATATCTACATTCATCATGTCATGCAGTATCCTGGATGTGACCCATGAAGATGTGTCAGTTCACCTCTTTTCTAGAGACCTTGCAAGGACCAGCAGCAGAATGGTTTCAACATTTTCCGGCTGGATCTATTACCAGTTGGGCCACCTTACGAAACTGCATTCAAGAAAGATATAAGCCTTCAGAGGACGTGTTCACATTACTATCCAAGATCACTCACCTGAAGAAGGAGGTCAATGAAACCATGCGTGATTTCATCACCCGTTTCAATTCACTAATCAACCGGTTCCACCTACCATGCTGCCAACGCCAGAAAATCAGAAATGTTTCTTCGTGAATGCCATGAGCTCAAAAGTAAGTTTCTTACTCTTACAAGAACAGGTCACTACTTTGGTTCTCGCCTGCTGCAAGCCATACGGATTGAAGATAACTTGCTAATATCTGGTGAATTAAAGCGAGAGCCATCCAAGCCGAAAGTTTCAGCTCCTTCTCCCGCCACTTCATCCGATCCGGCATTCCAAAAGATGGCAAATGACTTGCTCGCATTAAAAAGTAGCTAGCTCAGCTTCTCCTAAAGACTTTCATACCGGATATCCCACGAGGAACTTTACTTCTAACAACGTCTCACAAAGGCCCCGCCTACCCAGCTGCTCCATGGTTGGCGCTTGAGGCCCTCTCCGATCAATGCTTTAGCCAAATCAAGAAGAGGAGCAAAATTATGAAGAACCTTCATCGCCAGGTGAAGATGATCAAGATGTCGGTGAACCGACTGGCGACTCTACTATCGGGTATATGGAATTTGATGAGGAAGAATCTGATGAAGAAGAGGGTACCCAAGGATATGCAAGCGGGCAGTCATATGCTGTTTTTACCCGCTCGCAAGGAAAAGAAGTAGAAGTGGCTGCCAATATGCAGAAAGAGAAGGCCGTGTCACACACGCCTCCAACCATCGCTAAACGAGGTAGTCCCCTTCCTGCCCAACCTGTTATTAAATCTTTTTCAAAAATCTTTTTCCCCTATTTCCCCTCCAAATCAGCCCTCTCATGTTCCTATCAAGACCAGTAATCCTACCCTACCATCGCGAAATGAGGGACTCATTCCTTCATCAACGCAACCCTTGGCCGCATTTGACATAATCGATCACGCTAAAAAGACCAAGATCCAAATGTCCGAAGCCGAGTATCTTCTTCACCAAATCCCGAGCAAGCTTGTAAGGTTGACCGAATACATCCAAAGCCAAGCTATCATAACTACTCAGGTTTCCCCAAAAGGAATCCTTTCTACTCCTTCGCATCTCGCATAAATGTTGCCTCGACATCTACATCAGGCAAGATAGAACCTTTCTATCTCTCCCTCCTAATCAATGGCCACAAACTAAGCAACTGCATAATTGATTCTGGGGCTTCCGATAACGTCATGCCAGCAAAAGTCACCCATGCCCTGGGCCTCACCCTTACTAAGCCTTTTGGTAGATGTTATTCCTTGGAAACCAAGCAGGTTCCGTTGATCGGTCAAATCAAAGACGCAGCTTTGCATTTACATGCGGCTCCTGAGAAAAAGAGTAAAGATGACCGTCCTTGTTGCCGATATTCCGGCAGCATATGGAATTCTATTAGGAAGGAGTTTTTGCAGTGAGGTTGGTGGAGAGATTCATATGGACTGGTCTAAGGCAAGGATTCCCGTCAAAGGTATAATGCAAATGTTGGAGCCGGAATCACAAAAGAAGTACTTGGTTACTAACTCCGATGACCCCAAAGCCCAAATTCTCTTCGAATCATCAGGGATGGGAAACTATTTCTTGTCTACTGAGTCTGAAAAAATGGATGTCCTCATCCAAGCAGAGGATCTTAACAAGATCTGGACATTACAGTTTGATGGCAGTTATGTGACTAGTGGATGCGGCGCTGGAGCCGTACTAATATCTCCCGAGGAAGAGATTATCCCTCTCTCTTTCAAGTTGCAGTTTTTCAATACAAATAATACTGCTGAGTATGAATCTTTGCTACTGGGCATGCAAGCCGCAAGGGAAAGAGGAATCAAGAATCTGAAAGTACAGGGTGATGCAGAGCTGGTCGTAAATCAAGTTAAAAGGATATACCAAGTGAAGAATGAAAGGCTCAGACATTACCGCAACGCGGTATGGGACAACATCGAGGAGTTTGACACTTTTTCAATAAAAGCCATTCCGAGAGCTCAGAATGACATGGCCGACTCATTAGCCATCTCAGCATCCCTCATGCTCCTCACCTGGTTTGAAAATAGACACATATACCATTGAGGTGGTTTTCCACCCAAGCGTGCCTGGACAATTCTCAGCACTGGTAGGTATTCAACGATGACAATCAACTCATTGCCTTTCTTGAAAAGTGGAAAATTTTAGTGAGCTTCATTTTGAAGGATCCACTTCCGCATGCCGTGAGTCTGTTACTGATCAGAACGGGGAATCAAGGAAGCGATGGCATATGTCAGCTCAAAGGAAATAAAATCCTGAAAGGTTTGGTTTCTCTAGAGCGTTTGTTCGACAGGCACGATCGTTTTGTCAAGAAGAAAAGGCGAGATGATCCTAACTCCTCCCCAAAACCGAACCGGTCAATTTAGGTTCGGTAGAACATCCGCAGTTTGTAAACATTGGAAAATGTTGCACACCCGAAGAGAAGCGGAAATTCATCAAATTGCTGAAGAAATACATGGATGTATTGGCGTGGTCCTATGCCGATCTAAAGTCTTTCAAGCCAAAGGACGTCCAACATGACATCCCGTTGAAAGAAGATGTCAAACCCTTTCACCAAAAGCAGAGACACTACAATCCTAAGATCTCAGGTACTATCCAGCCGAAATTCAAAAATGCTGGACGCAAGGATCATTTTTCCTATCCATCACAGTACCTGGGTGGCAAACATTGTGCCAGTACGCAAGAAGAATGGTGAGATACGCATATGCGTAGATTTTCATAACTTGAATCAAGCCTCCTTGAAGGACAACTACCCCCTTCCCATAATGGATCAAGTTCTGCAAGCAGTGACTGGATCAGAAATGTTGTCCATGCTTGATGGTTTTTCAGGCTACAATCGATCAAGTCTCACCCAAAGACCAATTCAAAATAACATTCACTACCCT
Organism: Taxus wallichiana var. yunnanensis; assembly: GCA_018340775.1. Lineage (NCBI taxonomy): Eukaryota > Viridiplantae > Streptophyta > Pinopsida > Cupressales > Taxaceae > Taxus > Taxus wallichiana. The sequence continues at coordinate 28,232,463 of CM031242.1, read as the reverse complement.
CGGGGTACATTCACTTATAAAGCAGATGCCTTTTGGTCCGACTAACGCCGCCCACTTTTCAAATGGGCCATGGACTTTGCATTCAAAGGAATGATGGGAAAAGTCATCGTAGTCTACTTGGATGACTTAACTGTGTTCTCTAAACAACGGAATGATCATTGTGATCATTTGGAGCAAGTATTGATTAGATGCCGAACATGGAATCTCCCTAAATCCAAAAAGTCTGTTTTCGAGTCACAGAGGGAAAGTTGTTGGGACACATTGTAAGCAAGGAAGGAACGAAGATAGATGCCGAAAGGGTTAAGGCTATTCAGAGCCTTACTTTACCCACAAGCAAAACCGGCGTTCACTCTTTCTTCGAAAAGTGAATTTTCTCAGCTTTGTTCCCGACTTTGCTGAAAAGACTCGCCACATATCAAACATGATGAAAGGATCACCAACTTTCCGGTGGAGCGAAGAAGGAAAGAAGTCATTCAAGATATAAAAGCCTCCGTCGCTCACGCACCAGTCCTGGTATGTCCCGATTTCTCCAAATATTTTATCATGTATAGCTATGCATCCGAGCATACTCAGATCGGCTATCTTAATGCAAAAGAATTCTGAAGATGTTGAATCCCCGATTGCATTCATGAGCTCTCCTCTCAAGCCTCACGAATTAAAGATGTCTCAGTTGGAAAAGCATGCCTTCGCCATGGTCAAAGCAGTCAAGAACTTCAGGTATTACATTCTAAATTCTCACACAACGGTACTGGTCCCTGACACGGCAGTCAAGTCAATCCTAACTCAACAGGAGTTAGGGAGTTTGTGAGGAAATTGGATTGCAAAAGTCCAAGAGTATGATCTAGATATAAAACCAACCAAGTTGGTAAGAGGCAAGGGCCTATGTCAGCTTATGGCTGAAAACCGAGATTCAAAAGACCCTGAGGAAAAGGATGATTGCACCAAGGAGCACAAAGCCAGCTGGAGAAAGCCGATTCTCTACCCATGGTTCTATTTTTCGCCACCAACGACGAATGGTATTCTGATATCGCTTTCTTTCTCACTTATGGTGAGTGTCCAGCTCATCTAACTTCAAAGGAGAAACGTGCTATAAAGCTCAGAGTGGCTAGATATGTCATCTGGGATGACTGTTTATACAAACGCGGAATAGATGGCATCTTCTTGCGATGTGTCGACAAGCCACAACAGATAAAGCTACTTGAGAGAGTTTTCATGATTCAGCCTGTGGTGGTCACTTCTCCTCTTCCGTGATGGCACACAAGATCATCCGGCTAGGTACTATTGGCCGACGTTGTTCCAGGATACAACCACCTGGGTAGCAAAGTGCGAGCTCTGCCAACAATTTGTCGGCAAGCCAAAATTGGCTGCTTTTCCCCTCAGGCCGTCATTATTGATGAACCATTCAGATAGTGGGGAATCGACTTTATCGAGCACTCCATCCCCAATCGAGTGCCGGACATAGTTATGTCCTGACAGCAATAGATTACTTCACCAAATGGGTAGAGGCCATACCTGTCAAGCATGCCACTTCCGAGGTTGTTTGCAGTTTCATCAAAGAGAATATCATTGTCAGGTTTGGCATTCCAAACAAGATTGTTGCTGATAACGCTTCCAACTTCTCCTCACGAGAAGTTGTTGGTTTTTTCTATGAACACGGGATAACCTTGGCCCACGCCTCGATTACTACCCCCAGGGAAATGGTCAGTAGAATCCAGTAATAAAAACTTAGTGGCCATCATACGGAAGCTAGTTGATGAGAGTCAATGACGTGGCACAAGTCATTATACGACGCTTTGTGGGCGGACCGCATTACTCCCAAGAGGTCTCTCGGTATGTCACCTTTTCAAGTGTTATATGGGACTGACGCCGAGCTTCCCATTTCTAGAAACTCCCTGCTCTACGCTTGGCACGAGCAATCGAAGATGAGACTTTCCAAAATTCCCTTTAAAAGAGGATCATGTATCTATCGAGCTCAAGAGAAAAGAATAAGAGTGGTCGACAGATCACCGAACATCAAATCAAGTTAAGAAATTGTTCGATAAAAAGGCTAAGCAAAGAGATTTCCAAGTGGGAGATCTCGTCCTTTTGTGGGACAAACGAGAGAGAGCCAAGGGCATGCACGGGAAATTTGATTCTCTATGGAGAGGGCCTTTCAAGATCAAACAACTCAATGGAGAAAATAGCTTCTATCTCTCGTATCTAGATGGAACTGATCTCCCGCTTCCCTATAGCAGGCAACACCTCAAAATATTCAGGAAGTAGAGCTTGCTCTCTTCTTTGTATAGTTTGCTTTTGTTGTGTGTTTGCTTTCATCGTGTGTTTTTCGTCCTCGCCCTTGTTTTTGACCCTCTACCCAATGGATAGGCACATGTTGATCTGAGGTTCTCTACCCTTGAGTTTCGCTCAAAGATAGTCCCCAGAAAGAGCCAACTGTTATCCTAGTAAAATTGACGAGGGCAAATTTTATAGGTAACCATACCAAATTTTGTCCTCGGTCCTCGTCAGTGACCCTCTCGCTCGAATGTTACAAAATCCCTTTCCGGAAATCTAGTTCTCCGAACTTAGCCATTTTGGTCCCTTTTGGCTGGGCACACCTTTTATCTGTGTAACACAGAATAAATTTGTGCCCCCTTCATTTCCTTTGGTGCACACTTTGACGTGTCGACACATCAATTGTTGCGCCTTCCCGTGATGCGCCTTTCTTGCATGCGCCAAGGCGCATGCGCCTTCATGTTAACAACTAAATTGTTGCACCATGTTTTGGTGCGCCAAAGGGCGCAAGGAATGAAGTGTTGATAGTCTTAAATTTGCGCCAAAGGCAAATATTTCCGTGTTGACACGCGTTTATCCGCGCCAAAGGGCGCAAAGTTTTACGTGTCGACACATGTTTTGGTGCGCCTCTTGAAAAAGTGGTTGGCACATTTATTGCACCTTTGCCTATATATAGGCACACCCACCCTGTCACTTTCACAATTTAAAAACACGTGATAACTTTATTCCTCTGCACCTATCAAAGACGCCCATCCTCCTCCTCAGATCACGCTCGTGGACCCCGCTTTGTCTCTCACATTCTATATATTCCGGGTAGGTGGTTCTTACTCCTCTTATGTTTTGTTTTGATTGTTTGTGTGGTAGGATACAATGGATCTGTGAATCATAAACCCTCCTCCGCCTTCTTGCAATCTTTCTCCCAAAGCTGTTTTCCTCCTCTTTCCAGATCTAGCTGCCAAGAGGGCTCTACCTAGAAAACAAATCCAAAACCTCTTTGCTTTGCCCCCCTTCACCGCTTGAATCAATGTGGAGTTAAGCCTAAAGGATCACAAATCTATCAGAGAGAAAGAAAACTTGAAAATTGTTTCCAAACTACGTTTTTTTTCCCTTGGCGCAATCGCCACCCTTGCAACAGGAAGCACAGTCGCGCCTATGGCACACCAAAATTGATTGCAACACATGAGCTCCCTACGCTATAAGTAAACCAAGTAAATCCTAAATCCGGCGTAGGCGCATCCTCGCTCACCACAACAATATGTCATGCAAGCTTTCCCTGCGCCACGCCAAAGTCCCCTTTTGCGCACCTAAAGTTAGTGCTACACGCAATAAACCTGCGCCCTTTGGCGCACCAAACTTCCATGTCAGATGTCAAATACTTGCACCATAGGCGCACCCTGCCCCATGCAACACCAACATTATTTGCGCCAAGTATAAAACTACATAAACGCAGCGCATCCCCGCTTACAATAACAAATAATGTCATATGCAAAATCTCGCGCCCTACCCCTTTTCGCGCTGATTTGTTCCTCAGTAACACTCGATTCAAAGTGCCATTCTAATAGCTTTAGAGCCTGCAAGTTCCCGCGCCCGCCCCCGAGGCCTTAAATTGCTAACTCCTCATTCTATTCTCAGTAGTGCTTTAATGGAAGATCTCGATAACTAATATGGCTCTTTGGCATTGACTTCTTTCTTCTTCTTCGCAGATCAAAGAATCGAACTCGATCCATATATGTCTACATCAAGCAAGAAGCCAACCAAGTCAAAGGGTAAGGCTAAGCTTACGTAAGAAGAGATGAAGTATAAATACCGAGGGTCAGATGCCCGAGTCCCAGTGCAGTAATGTGACCTGACATATAGAGACTCGAACTCGGTCACATCGACATGGAGGATTTCGGCCGTAACCAGAGAGTCACAGAAGTCCTCGATGGACAAGTTGGTGGGCAAGTGGACTCGCATTTTGTGGGGGATCCCCACACAAGGCAAAGAAACAATGAATTTATGATGGTAGTGGCCCATTGTTACAACAAAGACACAAGGTGTGTCGAAAATGAAAAGGGCGAGGTCATAATCAACCTCACCGCCCGACACTTCGAAATCATGCTAGGCATCCCTCACCACCGACACTTTGTGGCTATAAGCCAAGAGGACTGCACCAAGGCATGGGAGGACAATGAAGACAAGTGCATGCAACTGATGAATGAAGTGTACTTGAAAAACAAGAAGGTAATAACCAGATGGCCACAGGTTATTCACCGCAGTGACTTCTCCGAGGAATTGAGCGACACCATCACATTCCTTAGTAGAGTTTTTGGGCTTTCTCGACGCCCATTACTTTCACAAATGGATGCTCAGTACCTTGAAACTATGAACAAGAATGTGCCGATCAACGCTTTGAGTGGGCGAGATCATAAGCAAAGCACCATATCCGAGCAACTCCAACAACTCACCACAACGGGGAGATTCTACATGAACTCCTACGTAGTCTACGCTACAGCCTCTGAGAGAGGGATTATCCAACACTGAGCCGATGCGGGGTTTGGCCCTAGGTAAAAATATATGAATACTACCCAGAGCTCAAGCCGAGAACAAAGATCCCACAGCTTTACTAAGATCAACGATGCTTTTTCTATGGCATCATCTCACCTTTTTCGAGGCCAAACATGACTCACTATCGAATGACCAAGAGCATTGTCACACAAAGAATGAAGAAGTGGGGGCCTTATTTACACAATTTCCACCTTCACCTATCTCAGTGGCAGCTAACTTCTCGGGGAGCCCACCAAATTACCGAGATACGCCGGCCCCAAGTCGATCCTCGCTGAGCTATCCAGCATACTTATAACATACCATGAGAAGTGCCTCAAGAGAAAGAAGGGTGGAACTCCTTTCCCCCTTACAGTGGGCAGATACACATGCATCTCTCACCACAAAGCCCGGGAAATGGTTGCACAGAGCTAGAACTGCTCAATCTGAAGCACAACTTCCCGACGAGGCCCACTTTTGATCCAAGGAATTGCCTTCCCAAGGAAAAAACTCGATCCAATCCATATTCCATGAGATCGAGGACATCTATATCGACTGCACTCATGAGGTCGAACTTAGAAGGAAGGACCACTCCCGCTTGGCCTTGGCAGAGATTATTCAATACGGCGTGGCCATTGTTCCAAAGGGTTATCAAACTGCCGATCAAGAAGTTGATCAGTATATCTTAGATATGATGGGGACAACTCGCCATTTTCACTGCAATCGACATGTAACAAAAGTGCCCCTGCACTATCAAGAAAGGGTCAAAGAGACATCATGAGGATAGAACACTGGTGCAGAATGAATGGCCTTATCTACCTCGGGGTAGATTTCACTACATCCCCATTGGCAAACACTGTGTCAGGCCAAAGCATCTGCCAAAGGTCAAAGGCAAGGATAAAGAGGGTGAATCAAGCTCTACTCAAGAAGGAGCTCCTGAAAGTCCTCCTTCCGCTGCACAAGAACAGGTTGTAAGCTCTGGTATCCCCAGAGAAAGAAGTGGCGGAAGGTGTTTCACGGGCACATCCACTCAGGGTGTCGCCACTACTACAACCACTGAGGTCCCTTCTATCCCTTCTCCCTCTCCTCCTTCTCCTCCTCGCGTGACCCAAGTGACCATTCCTTTGGTCGTGTCCTCTCCCCCATCTTCTACTGGTTCCCCTTCCTCGTCATCCATCTTCTCTTCTCTCGCGGAGCTGTCCCCCACCATTTCTTCCCTCTCTCTCTCACCTCCCTTCCATTCCCATGTCTACCTCCCCGCAGATCCCTTCCTCCCGTGAGCACTTTCTCGCCTCCCTCTCGATGCCACCACCAAGTGTCTCTACCCATTTCCCCTCATCCACTGCAGCTGCTCCCTCTTCTACCTCTGGTCCCATTCCCTTAAGTCCAACATGGATCTCCCAGCATCTGAGCCAGCAAAAGAGGAAAGTCCCTATCGCACCGATGGACTTCTCCGTCATCCCAGCAAAGGGGGCTAAGAAGCAAAAGCCTATAACCCGCTTCTCTCAGAGTGCATCGGGAAAGAGTAATGGAGATTGCATATCCCGATCCTTCAAAGGGTAAAAAGATCTATCTCCGACAGATTATACAGTGACCCAAGTCACAATGGGAACGTCTTCTGAAAGTCTTCAAGGAGAGGCCCTATCTATGGTGGATGCCCTTTGCAAGAAACTTCAAGAAGCAAAGGAGGAGAAGAGGTTACTAAAAGAACAAAACAAACATCTTCTCCACGCCCTGCAGAAAATGGGCAATGCACCTCCTACAACTGCCACTGAAACTCCTGAGGTCCTAAGTCAGGACAAGATAAACGAGTATGCCAAAATTGGCAAACAAGGTATGGCGCTTTCACCGAGGGATCAAATCCTCAAAGACAAGAGAGGTAATAGTCAAGTTCACCGAGTTATATCATAACATCAATCGGGAACAAAGATCTCCAGTGATTGTAGACCTATCTCCGAGGAGTTGGACCATGCAAGGCTGCAACACGAAACATTCCAAAAATGCTCGACTCTCAGTCGACGATCTAGTGAAATTTGGTGTTTTCAATACACCCTAGTGGTACCCAAAGAAGATCCTCACTTGCTGCTGGATTACCGGTCGACCAGATGGAGTTCATCCTGAAAAGATTGATAAAGTCAAGGAGGAAGCCCTGGATGCAATGCATCAAATGGAGCAAATTGTTCTGAGGATGTCTCCAGGCTTGCTTACTCCTTCTTTCACCTTGAGGAAGGCAGACAAAACTATCCGGATCTTTAAAGAGATCGTCTCGCAAGGGTTAGGGCCAGAAGCCACTTTCGACACCGAATGCATCAACAACCTTCTGGCTTGCCGTGATTTTGTGGGGTTCCTGATGGAGGCAGGAAATGAATATTTCAAACTCCCTGAAAACTCGTAGATGAGCGGAGACTCGTGTGAGGTCATCGGTGATCATACGAAGGGTCCCGCCAGATCAACTTCAGCCCATGATCAAGAAATTCATGGAATATCGACTCAGCCCCACATCACCTCTCCCAACAATAGTAGAAGCAAGATACCCCCTTCCAGCCGCGAGACGACGATGATGAATAGCTTTCTTCCTCTTGGCTTCTTTTTTGTAAATATCTAATAGTATGTTGGTACAAACGATGACCTCATCCATGTTGCACCATGGGATGTTGTCATCCACCAAGTTGTCCAAAGTCAACATTGACTTTTAGATATTTTGTAGATATTTTGTAATTAGTTGTTGGTTCCCTTTTTCCTTCTTTCTTCTCCTTCTTCTATATATACTTGGATACTTGTTGTATTCAAGTGATGGATACTTTTCAGATGAAAAATAGAAGTAAGAAGAAAAGACTTTGAGCTTTTTGTAATAGAAGAAAATAGTAATACAAATATTAAGACTTTGTGTTGAATATGTGTGTTATGAGCATTTAATCTTTCTTATGTCAGATTTATGTGTTTATTCTGTTGAATCTATCTCTACTTTTTTGTCATCGTTGGAAGTACCTCTCTTTGGGATGAGATCCCAACCCCAAGGCAGAATATTGTGAGACTTGCATATTCCCTTTGGTAGAATAGTACCGGTTTAACTTTGCTAAATCAAAGAGGGCTATTCCACCAATCTGTTGACTCGTCATCCATAGATCTGCTCACCCGAACCAACACACGAGGTGGTGCCATAGGTATCACAACAACTTTGTGAGCTCAGGTTAGGGTTGGCCTCGGACCACACATGCACTGTATACCCTATCCTCCTCCTTGTACCATGGAACCCTATTCCTACTGATATGGGACCCTACCCCAAATCCCGTGGAGCTTGTGTATAACTTTGGACTGTAGCCACAACCGAGGCTTTGTAGTGGCTAACCCCCCGCAAGCCTCACGTGAGCCTATGTCCCCATCACCATCCCCACCTGTGCGGCACTGTCCCTATGCTACTGGGCCTTTAAGGCTAGCACCTGTGCCTGTAACATGGCAACATGTTCCTCTCGACCTGTGAGCTTCCCCCTGTAACACTATAATATGTGCACGAAGGGTAGCCACCGACCTACAAGGTATCCTGGTGTATTATCTTGGTGGCTAAGTCAAGTTTCCATGGCGTCGATGGTGCACCCATACCCGCGCCACCCACCACTTCCTGTATCTATTTGTGACCCCAACATCATCAATCCACCCGTCTATTGTCTTCTCCTCCTGCCCTGTTGGCACAATCGGTTGTGGTAGAGGCATAGGCCTCTCCACTTTATCTCTCATATACTATGGAATGGTGGAGGCACGTCTTATGGTAGTCCAAACTACCATCGACCCTATGTACAGTATCATCGCGTGCTCTTTAAAGATGATGCCCCTCTATCCACCCGAGAAGTTACAACTCCTCCAACTCATCGAAATGCTGTATAAAGGAAAGCCACCATACAACCTCTAAACAATATCAACCATGGACAACCCCTCCAACACTCTCATGTAATGTACCACATCATGTACATCCCTAGTCTCCATGTGTTGTCCATCGAGTGGTACCCATCACTTGTAACCAACCCTAACCAAACCACCCCCGAACTAATCCTGTCATGGAAAGCCAATTGGATGCACACATACGATGTGCTCATATGGCCAATAGTGTAGAAAGAAGGTACAACATAAACTGAACCTCTGCAACCTCCCATAGGCCTGAACTCTCTATACTGAGCTTATACCAAGAATGCTCGATACCCGGGAAAAATGGACCCGCTCCTCCATCATGTCCTGGAGAACCCCCATCAATGCTTGTGGGAATCTCCCACTCTCACATCTGGCAAGGCAAAACAATATACCGCCTCCATCAGCAAAACTACCAACCTCATCTCCTAAGGATGGGTCACATACATATATCCATAGCTCAAACTCACACTATGGTACCTTATCTCCGTCATCATCTCTCCAAAAAAACCACTATTGGCTCCAACTATTGGTAGCCGCAGGATCCTGTATACATCCTCTAGGGTGACAGTGATCTTACCCAGTCGGTAAGTGGAACGTGTTGGTTGTTGAATCCCATCTATTGATGAATGCGACCATCAAACTCGGATCTCGAGCTACACGCCTGTAGCATCAAATCCCGATTAAGCCAACATTTGTCACTTGTCTCCACTCATCTACGGTCACACTCGATTGTATCGCTAGCAACAAAGGTGGTACTTTGTCCCGCATCCACAGCTGGTCCCTAGCTTGCATCCAACAAAACCACAACATTATTACAACTGACACGAAAATCTTCACTTATCTATTAACCCCAACCATACCCAACCACACTAATCCTACCCACCCAATTTTACCTAATTCACCTACCAGCCTCCTACCTGTTGTAATCATGACTCACCATTCTAAAAACATCATTTCACCTACTTACCTATCCTTTACGCCAATGCTAACATTCTACCCCCATCTCTCTACATGTACCCTCCCTTCCCCCCTTTCACCTATTTTTCTTTCCCACCTAACCTTTCTTACCCCTATTTCTCATCCACCCTAACGGTGTGTCACCACCCCGATCATCACCGGTTATCCTTAACCGACATCGGTTCAATTTAACTCGATGTCGGTCACCTAAGACTAGACCGATGTTGGCTAAAGAAAACCGATGTCGGCCAACCTTAGACCAATGTCGGTCTTTGTCACGGCACCCAAATTAAAAACCCCCACCATCTACCAAAATCCCTAAAACCACCTACACACCTACTCTACCCTACCCAAACCTAACCTAACTTCATTCCCATCCCTATTTATGCTACATTGGACCTTTCCCCTCCCTCATTTCATTAATTTAACCTATAAATTCACAAAAACTCCCACCCAAAAACTTTGTAATCCAAACCGATTTCAAAACACTACTTTTAACCAAAAAGAACGAGTAATCTGGATCGATTCCTACCTCTTCTCGGTGTCATCTACGTGGTGGTATGTCTGTCCATCATGCACCAGATGGCCCACCCGAACCCTCTCCTACCTCTTCCATGACACAAATATACCTTGAATCTCCTGCGTATCTAATCACTCGAACCGATCTCGTAGACCCGCAAATCACCCGCTGAAGGCTCGTCCAACTCAACTCTCTACCTTGTCTTGTCACTTTCCACGAAGGCACTACCACTCTATCATTTTCACAAATGACAACAAGTTAAAATGAATCTGTAAAATACAGATTTTTCCTTTATTAACCCTAACTCGACATGACCGATGTCGGTCATACCAAACCGATGTCGGTTACTTTATAACCAACATCGGTCACCTAGCCATTACCATTTTCACCCCATTTTTCCCATTTTGACCTCAACTCATTATTGTTAGATACCCTTTGACCTTACCCACACTTATTACAACCTACCTACAAGCCCAAACTACCCCTACATTTCCTTAATTGCATCTAGGGATTTGTTATTTTACCTATACCTTGGCCTTACCCATGCCATGACCTATTTACCTAGACCTGACCTACTTGGTGTGACCATTGACCTTGTGTACTCGTTATACCTTGCGATGTCGTTACCCATGTTGTTTGGCCTGATGACCTTACCTTGCCTATTGTTGTTATGTTTATCCCGACCCAACCTTTAGTGTCTTTGGAACATACCTAAACGCGTTCTACATCCGACCTATGTTTTGTTTCCAGACCATATCCTATACCTTGGATACCTGAATCACTTCAACCTTGTTGGGATAAACCTATCGACCTTGGACAATGTAGATTTTGCAAGCTCTTCAACCTAGTACTATGTTGTAGTCTATACATGTGTGTGTGTTCGATTACCATTACCCATTACCCAATTTGACCCCGACCTATTACCTATTACCCAAGTTGACCATTACCCTTTCCCAAAACACCCATACTCTTCCCCACCTACCTTAACTCACACCAACTACACATTTATCAAACCACTCACCGATTCTATATAACACTTCATCAGTTCCTAGTTTGAGGGGGATCACCTTCATCCACACATGGGGCAATCACTTCCTATTTTTGTCACCGTCGCGTACAATACAAGCTACGCAACAAAAAGGGGCAAAATGTAGACACCAAAATTAGGTCGTACCACCCTTATAGCCCCATTAATTAAATTAACCATACCTTACATATTCATATCCCATAGTGCACATGATTAATTGAATTAATTACTTTAATTAATTTAATAAATATCCTCACTTGACCACCTCACCTAACCACATCACCTAGACACCTCATCATGGACCTATTCTTAGCACATTTCTTTTAACTAAGACTCAATTTCTACTTACCATAACTAATTGAGACTTAGTATAACCCTAAAATCATATGCCTATTCTTTCTCTAACAACATACCCACTTATCTAAGATTAAAATACCATTTTATACCGACCAACGGGTAGAACTCGCCAAAAGATTGCCAAGATCTATCATTTTGGAAAACATAGGATTTCTTGCTGTAATTTATGCCGATTTACCCTAAACCACTCTGGTCACACTAACTGTCATTGGTTACCATATATTCATTTTGGTAATCTTGTTCAACAGGTTGGAAATTTTGAATTATGGAGAAAGATCTGCATGCAAGCTTGAACCAGGGTTCTCTCATGTATCCAGAAGACAAAAGTATACCCAGCCAGAGGCCCAAACAAGCATTGGAGTCTCATCCGAAAGTGTTGGCATTCACAGGAGCATTCTGGGAAGCACTTCCATTCACATAATATTTGGGCTCTACCAAAAATCCTCATCACTTCACCATCGTTCGTTCAGAACACAAGCATGAGACATCGAATAAGTAGAATTCCCTTTTACTCTCGTTTGTTCAAATATTGGTATTTCCATTCATTCTTTCTCTGTGTTACTCATCTCCCAATTATCTCACGCCTTTATTTGCCAAAAAAGCTACCCATTTTCCTTCTCACCTCCCTGAAACCCTTGCCATTCAACCTTTGAGACCTCACTTATTCCCTACAACTACATTCAACACCTCTAACGTCCTTTGTATAACCATAAAGAACACCAAAACCTCCATTGCCATGTTCACCCCTTTCCACAATGTCCGATATTGATTGCCCTTGACCGACATCGTTTAGCCCCATACCATCATCATCATCAGTAGTGATAATAACCCAAACCATATTAATCTACTAAAACCCATCCCAAAATCTTACAAAATCCCTATCAAACTCTATTCAAAACTTATTGACCCCTTTTCCTACACCCATTAATCCTAGACACACTCTCTTTGGTTCCTGTGAAGTTATAAAAGGCTTGAACACCTATTTCTAACCTTCTATGATTTTCTACAATGACCGATATCGGTCGCCCTTGACTCAAATCGGTCGTACCTACACCAACTTTGGTCTTTGTAGAATCGTAATTCTACCTATAACAATGACCTAATAACCTTCACCCAAATAACCCAAAACCCGATCATGACCTATTCTAACTCACCCACCACCTACCCAACTCTTGAAACATAACCCAACCTCAGTTAGATCTAATTTTGTATTGCAATATTTGACTTAATCTAATATATTGTTAATAACTTGAGATACCAAAATCAACTTGTTAGCAATATGACCTCTATTTCTTGCATTTATATTCATTTATTTGATAAACAGTGGATTGACAACCATCTAGGAAGTATCACACTTCCTGGATCTAGCATACAATAGGCAGTCCACTGACATATATTGTTTAATATTCTTCTTGTGGTCTTGTTTTGCATTCATAGGTAGTTCCTCCTAGCAAAAAGGAAGTTCTCGCAATCAACATTGGATCGGAAATCAGAATGCGTGCATTCTACCTTCCACCTTCATTTCACAGGTATTCCTCCTCACCTTTACCTTATCTATTTTTCTCATATGTACACAACTTATTGGTGAAATAACACCAAAATGGGAGTTCATAAAATGGCATGTGTCGTTCTCTGGTTGTGTTCATTTGTATTGCTTGTTGAATGCTACGTGTGGAGCTTATTATGGCTATGGTTAGTATTTTTGAAATCTCTCTTGGAATCTCGAGACGGGTTATGGTTACGGTAGTGGTTGTTTTTTGGAAGGAATAACATTAACCGAATGCCCTTTCGAGGGCATGCTCGATGGTAGGGCGATTTCCTATTTCATGTTTGCATCTGCATTGCTCCTCACGAAGCATTGACATTGTTTTGCCGAATGCAATCAACAAGTGTCCAACCTAATTAGTTCCCAACCTGCACCATATTTGATTGGAGGATATGCACAAAATGGGTCTGTTGAAAAGGCATTTGAACGTTTATTAACACATTCTAACACATGCTTTGAACTATAGCATACCACCTTTATACACATTTATGACAAATGTGGATGTTTAGTACATGCTCACCAAGTGTTTTCCAAGTGATCAATGAAATGTCTCCTCATGGAATATCGTAATTACAGGACTACAGAAAACATGAGCATCCTCACAAAACATTGATAGTGTTTCACCAAATGCAACCACCAGTGTCTAACGTGATCAGTTCACATTTGCTACAATACTCCCAACCTATGCCAAAGTAGGAGTGTTGAAATATCACCAAAGCATTATGGAGAAGGGATCATTATCAAATATCATAGTTGCAAGTGTGCTTTGGTATATATGCTTGCAAAATATGGAACCATTAACAACACACATGAACTATTGGAAAAAAAATTCTAAAAGAGATGTGGTCCCATGGACTACAAATATAATAGGATAATACAAAAAATTGGTTTGTTGAAAGGCCTTGCAAGTTTTCCAAAAAATGTGATTGGAAACATTAATGCAATTAGGATCATTAGAATAGGGCATGGACATTCATCATAGCATATTAGGAAGCTGATTCTTTTTGGAGTTTCAAGTGCCCTTGTACCAATGTATGCAAAATGTGGCAACATACGTAAGGTACGTGAACTGTTGTTATAATGTCCAATTTTTTTTTAATTTGTAATCGATAACCTCTTATCATAAAATATCATAATTGAAGCTAAGAGAATACATGAGCATCCTCATGTAGCATTGATACTATTTCACGAAATGCAACCAATAGGTGTCCAATATGATCGCTTCACATTTGCTAGGATACCCCCAACATGCACCAAAATAGGATCTTTAAAACAGGGTAGTGACATTCACCAAAGCATTGTGTAGATCTGAGTATTGTCAAATGTTTTAGTTGCAAGTACCATGGTAGATATTTATGCAAAATGTGGAAGCATGCACAAGACATGTGAACTATCTGAAAAAATGCCTGAAAGATATTTTGCAAGGATGTTATCTAACTCATTGATGAAATGAAGCTATCTAAAATATACCCTAACCATGTGCTTCATTTTTGTTTTATTAGCATGCATGCATGCAGTTTTGGTGGATGAGAGTTGTAAATACTTCAATGGCTTGAGTGCCTCTTATAACATTACACTTAGAATTGATCACTATGTTTGTATGGTTGATCTTCAAAATGTTACAACTTATGTTCTTCTATTAAACATTTATGCGTAGAAGTGCGTTGGTGGGGTGAGGTTCAAATAGAAAAGATATTGATGAAGGATAGAAGAATTAAAATGAGACCTGGTTTTATTATATTAAAGGCCATAAAATGGTGCATGCTTGTTGTGGAGGAGACAACTCACACCCAAAGATGAAGGAAAACTGGAGAAAATGTCTTGGGAGATGAAGGCATCAGGATATTGAAAATTCAAAACATGTATTGAGAAATGAAAAAGAATTATTCCTCTACCACCATAGTGAGAAGTTGGCGATTGCGTTTGAATTGTTCTACATAGGCTAAGAAAATTAATTTGCTTATATCTTTAAATTTATTCTTTTAAACAAGTTTCTTGACATCTTTAATTCAAATTGAAGGCAAATAGAGAAGAAAAATTCTAGCCAAATAAGTTATTCTATTTAGTACAAGCTTAAAGGAAAGTTAATCAAAGCTAAATATTAGCGTAGTTAATCAATGTTATCTTTTTTATGTAGATGGGTAAGTGAAAGTTAGTAACAAAGTATGTTGAGTAAAAGGGAAAGAGGCAAAGTCATTTTTAAGAGAGCATTAAAAGATTGTTTAACAAACTTCATGAGATTTATGTCATCTATGGTGTCCACACTCATTTCACTTTTGCCTATGAAAGTGGAAATCAGATTTTCTCCTAGAAGGGGCAAGGAAAAGTTCATCCAGTTATTGCCAATTCATACAAGAAGCTAAAAGTGTACAATACAATCCTACAACCAAGAATTTCTTGCAGTTAGAACAAGATAGAATAATTGGCCATAATGACTCACTCTCACCAAGAATTGTTGTAATCCCTATGTGTGGTGGAAGCCGAGATGCTCAAATTTAGATAGGGAAGTAGGAGATCATTTCTCCCTTTTTCTCATCTTATGTATAAAAATGCATGAGCAAGTGAAGGAGTGGACATGGGGAACCCACCATTGCATGGAACCTCTTTTTTAGTGAGTGCAAAGATACAAACAGTAGGTGGAGAGTGAAAAACATTTATATGAATATCTAGCTTTTGTTGTTAGACAAGCAACATATACTAATGTAAAGTCCTTGGTAGAAATTCAAATCATCGATGTCGATAGGAAAAACACATCAATATGATAGTTGAACTTGAAATTTATGCAGAGGATGATTCAATATGATTTACTTACAAGGTACCAAATGAGTTGATAATTGTTTCCTTGCATGAATACAAGTACTAGATCAGCAAGGCAAGACATGCACTTCTCGGATGAAAACAAAAGGTTAAATTCATTCAATGGTCAAAATTGCAAGTGTTTCAAAGAACCTTACAATCAAATAGTAAAAACCAATTCATTAATAAGACGATATGCCATATAAGGGGAGTAAAGCCTTCCTCCAAAAAGAGGCCTCACACCATAATCCTCGTGCCGAGAATCCTCAGGCCTCCCGAAAATGTGATGCTAGAAACATAAATAAATTCATCCACATTAGGTTTTTGGCTGTTATAGACAAATAAACCCGGAAAAATCAGTCAAATACTTGAATGAGCTAGGAATGTTTTCATACATAGAATTCAACTAAGGATGTTCATAGGATTTGAAATAATAATTCCTATTGTAAAATCAACAACCACCTCCTTATGCATGGAACATGTTCCCATTCACTCTCATCTCTATAAAGGGACTCATTATTGTTTGGTTTTGACACACCTCTTCTGCATCTTGAAATTGCTTCAATGACTCTACAACCCTTCATATTTACTTATCGGTGTAACATTACACTTCTTTTTGGTGCAAGTGCTAATTTTACAAAAATGAAAACTGGAAATATTATGTCACACCTACTCAACATTTCAAAATGTCATGGCTATTATGATCTTGGCAAGAGATAATGTATCATCATCCATGAAAATGGATCATTGCAAAATCATTTTGTTTTGAAAATATTGTAACCAAAATTCATGTTGTCAAATGTTGAACCACTAAATTATTTAAATTGAGTTCTCGTATTCCTATAAATTTTAAACATATATACAACAATTGGACATTAAGTATTTTTCAATTGACATATTAGCTAGTTAGTACAATTCTTGGAGTCTTGATGCATTAAATGTTGAAAGAATGTTCAAGCCTAAATATTTCATGAAATGTTTTAGAAAAGTAAATTTTTGACAATATGGTGAATTAAATTGAATAAATTTGCATCTCTTATACTCATTGTAGCTGCAAGAATAATGTCCTAAGTATAGATGAGGCAACTCATTTCTCTTCCATAAACCTAAGCCTTAATGTTTTGTCCATAATTCTATTTGGCACTTCAAAATTAAAAGTTAATTTGAACCTCACATTCCAATGTCCAAAGTATGACTACCACTCGAGTATAAACATATTAACTTAGCGAGAACTCATTCAAGGTTAAAAATAAAATATTGAATTAAGAAAAACGAATCGACAAACTACCCCTGTAAAATGCACATAGCCATATCCAAGCTTGTTATTTTATATTTAATGTTAAGCTAGCTAAATTTCCTTCATGAATGGGGTAGTAGAGTGGCTAAAACACATGTAATGTGAAAGATGGCAGAGTATTGAATCTTTGGTCCTTGAAAAATCCTAGGATTATGTTCACCTTATCTAGAGGATTAAACGGATCAAGTGCCAAAGCAACTAGCACTTTCAAGACAAAATTATTAACAAAACATATATTTATGAAATTCCCACATTTTTAAAACTTTGTTTGAGTGAAAAATGAAGGTATAGAAAAAAATTAGCATGTTGAAATAGGTTTGAAACTATGTTATGTAAAAAACAAAAGGGGATGACTTTGTTCGCTGCATCCTCCTAACTACACTAAAATGGGAGTTCGTAAACGACATGTGTTTTTCTCTGGTTGTGCTCATTTGTATTGCTTGTTAAATGTTATGTGTGGAGCCTATTGTTACTATGGTTGGTATTTTTGGTAAGCTCTCTTGGCATCTCGGATGGCTTATGGTTGTAATAGTGGTTGTTTGTGGAAAGAATAACATTAACCAGACTGCCCTTTCAGAGGGCATTCTCATTGGTGGGGAAAATTTCCTATTTTAGGTTTGCATTTGTGTTGCTCCTCACGAAGCATTGACATTGTTTTTCCAAATGCAATCAACAGTGTCCAACTCCGATCGCTCCCAACTCGCACCATATTTGATTGGATGATATGCACAAAATGGGTTTATTGAAATGGCCTTGGAACCTTTATTAACACATTCTAACACATGCTTCCAACTATATCATACCACCTTTATACGCATTTATGACAAATGTGGATGTTTAGTACATGCTCACTAAGTGTTTTCCAAGTGATTGAATGAAATGTCTCCTCGTGGAATATCATAATTGCAAACTACAGAAAACACGGGAATCCTCACGAAACATTGATAGTGTTTCACCAAATGCAACCACCAGGTGTATAACGTGATCAATTCACATTTGCTACAATACTCCTAGTCTATGCCAAAGGAGCGTTAAAACATCACCAAAGCATTATGGAGAAGGACCTATTATCAGATGTTGCAGTTGCAAGTCCTTGGTAGATATGGTTGAAAAATGTGGAACCATTAATAAGACACATAGACTATTGGAAAAAAATGCCTAAAAGAGATGTGGTCCATGGACTACAATGATTGCGGGATAATGCAAAAAATGGGTTTGTTGAAGAGGCCTTGCAATTTTTCCAATAAATGCAATTGCGGCGTAAATGCTAGACCCTACAACATTTTCCAAAATTCTTCTAGCCTATCTCATAATGGGATCATTAGAAATGGGCATGGATATTTATAATAACATACTAGGAAGCTGATTCTTTTCTATGTTCCACTGGGGATGTGCCCCCATACATTTTTAGGCTCATTCCTAATAGGGGACATTTTAGGGACATGAGGATGGGTAAGACCTAGACCATACCAAGGATGTCCGGACATCCCTACGTCCCATCAAAGGAAAAAAAAATTAATTAATTAAAAAACTCAAAGTTAATAAAAATAAAAGGAATGTGGGGGCCCACAAGGACCCCCACACTCATTCCTAACTAAGTTTATCAAACCGGATCCGATAAAATTTGTATTATACATTTTGCTAGGACTAATAGAACTTGTTGTTAGATTTTGTTTTCAAGCCCAGAACTTATGAGCAAGCTAAGGGTTAAGAGGAGACTGCATCTTATTTTGAAAACAACAAAATGAGGTTGGGAAAATGTTTCATTACTCATCTAAGTCCTGGATCTGACAACTGGAGACCTTGCCTTTAGGATCCTTTCATTACTATCCTCATGATCCATTCATTGTTTTTTCATTGATGAAAATTATTGCTTTGCCTCTAAAAGCAGAAGGATGAGAGTCAGACACTGTAGGAGAAAGAGCGAGAGCTACTTTTTCTCTTGATAGACACTCAAATATTGAATTTTCTTTGAGGCCCTCTTCTCACATGAATATTTATAACTTGTTGAATTAGTCCTAGCCTCTCCCTACTTTTTATAATTATTTTCTGATTCAAGTCATGATATGACTCAAGCACCATATCTCTATTCCTCTTATTTGTACAACAGACATAATCCTTAATTTTGGTGGATGAAACAGTGATATTCATGCGACAAACCGCGAACCTTGCTTGGTGGCTCAAAACACTAACAGTGTCCTTTACTAGATGGTTTTGTTCCTCTCCAATTTTATGTATTAAGGTTCTATAATGTGTGTGATGAATGCTTTATCAATTTTATCATATGAATATTTGAAATTGCCTATATTTTAAATTTTTTTCCTTATTTTTAAACAATCGTCTCCTATCCCTAAAATAAGGCCTCCAAAAAATCCATACCGTAAATGTGTCGCCTGTCTCCTTCCGTCATCCCCCGTCCTGAAAACTTGGTGTAATATAGTTTTTTTAATTTTCAAGTGCCCTTGTACAAATGTATGCAAAATGTGGCATCATACACAAGTCACGTGAACTATTGTTCTAATGTCCACTTTTGTTTGGTTTGTAATCTATAGCCTTTTCTCATAGAATATCATAATTATAGCTAAGAGAAGACATGGGCACCTCATGTAACATTGATACTATTCCATGAAATGCAACCAATAGGTGTCCAATCTGATTGCTTTACATTTGTTAGGATACCCCCAGTCTACGCCAAAATAGGATCTTTGAAATAGGGTAGTGACGTCCACCAAAGCACGGTTGAGATATGACTATTGTCAAATGTTTTAGTTGCAAGTTCCATGGTATATATGTATGCAGAAGGTGGAAGCATTCACAAGGCATGTGAACTATATGAAAAAAACACCTCAAAGAGATGTGGTCTTATTGAATTCCATGCTTATAAGGCATTATATTTTGTGAGGATATTATCAAACTCTTTGAAGAAATGAAGATATCTAAAATATAGCCTAACCATGTGCTTCATTTTTATTTTATTAACATGCAAACATACAGGTTTGGTGGATGAGGTCTGTAAATACTTCAATGACTTGAGTGCCTCTTATAACATTATGCTTAGAATTGATCATTATGTCTACATGGTTGATCTTCAAAATGTTGCAACTTATGTTATTCTATCCAACATCTATGCAAAAGTGCGTTGGTGGGGTGAGGTTCAAATGGTAAGAGAGTGATGAAGGATAGAGGAATTAAAATGAGACCTAGATTTAATTGGATTAAAGGCCATAAAATGGTGCATGCTTGTTGTGGAGGAGATAACTCACACCCATAGATACATGAGATCTATGCAAAAATGGAGAAAATGTCTTGGGAGATGAAGGCATCAAGATATTGAAAATTTAGAACATGTATTGAGTGACAAAAATAATTATTCCTCTACCACCATAGTGAGAAGTTGTCAATTACGTTTGGATTGTTATAGATAGGCTAAGAAAAATAGTTTACCTATATCTTTAAATTTATTCTTTCAAACAAGTTTGTTGATATCTCGTAATTTAGATTGAAGGAAACAACACGGAAAAAATGCATCCAAATACGTTATTCTATTTATGGCAAAGCTTAAAGGAAAGTTAATAATAGCTCAACATTAACAGAGTTGATCAATGATTTGTCTTGTTTTTATGTTTTTTTGCGAGATGTGTAAGTGAAAATTAGTAACAGCAGTATGTTGAGGAAAAGGGAAAGCTCTACACCTCAACACGATTCACTTGGCTTAGTTGCACTTAGCTCACTTGAATACTTGTGATTGCAAAGGTAAAAATGAACCCACATCACATCCTTATATAAATTTTCAAAATGTTAGTGCATTTATTTCTCCTTCACCTACCAACAATCCTCTCATTAATTGACCATTTTAAAAATTTCTGAAAATTTACGTGCGGTACAATTTCGTGCCCCAACTATAACCTTCTAGCGCACCTTCCTACCCTTTGGCTACAAACTTCTCTTTTACGTGCTTCCATGCGTCGAGTACCTCACCACCACACCTTCTCATAGTAGTTTCCATGGCCACTACTTACCTCGCGTTATATTTTCCCTTCATTCATTTCCATTTATGGTATTCTTTGGAAGAAATCTCCTTTCTAACATCTCCTTTCCATACTCGAATAACACCTGTAACAATTTATTCTCATGTGTACCCATTTGTGAATAACAAATAACAACCACCCCACACCAATGGTATGTGTAGTCCTCTATGCATAAAAATACTTCAGATTGTAATTAGATTCTAGCGCGCAAATGTGTTTATTA
Organism: Taxus wallichiana var. yunnanensis; assembly: GCA_018340775.1. Lineage (NCBI taxonomy): Eukaryota > Viridiplantae > Streptophyta > Pinopsida > Cupressales > Taxaceae > Taxus > Taxus wallichiana. The sequence goes on along the minus strand of CM031242.1, from coordinate 28,211,015 downwards.
CACAAAACTCCAAAATAAATTGACAAAGCATAACGACGAAGAAGGAAATACATTAAAGGAAATACATAAAGGGAAACCTATACTAAATGGCAATACTGCTTTATTACAAACACCAAGAAAACTTATTTATAATAGGGCTTCAACCTACTCCTGTTAAAGTAACCGGTAACCGCATTCCATCAAGCACCTCTAACTGGCAAGCGTCCTGAGTCAAGTATATGAGTGATAACATGTGGTCCCAACCAATGCACCTTGAGCTTGCCTAGATGGTACAGAAACTTAGAATCATAAAGTAGTACCATTTTTCCAAGCTCAAGCTTCTTGTCCTTTGTGTGTTGGTCATGCCATTCCTTCTTCCCGGCCATTTCCTTCTTGAATCCAATGTACTATGACACACCTCTCATCCAACTATATTAACCCTTCAATTCATTCTTTTAATGCTTGCTCATCACCTAGACCTCCATCACACGCAATACGTAAAGAAGGTAACATAAATTCTATAGGAAGAATCGCCTGCGCGCCAAACACCAACTGAAAGGGTGTGGCCTTATTCAACCTCTTATAGGTTGTTCTATACACCCAAAGCACATTAGAAACTTTATCATCCCAGTCTTTCCTTCTAACATCACAAATTTTTGTCAAGGTCTGGATCAATATCTTATTAAAGGCCTTAACAATACCATTTTCCTGAGGATGATAGGGTGTAGTCTTGTGGTGTGCAACCATAAATTCATCTAGTAATATCCTAATTGTCTCATTCAAAAAGTGTGTACCCCTATCACTTGTCAAGCTCAGTGGACATCCATACCTAGTAAGAACATTTTCCCATAAGAACATGGTTGTTGTAGTTGTTGTACAATCCTTTGTAGGTGTTTCTTTTGCCCACCTTGTAAGATAATATGTGCAAGTGATGATATAGCGCGATCCAGTTCTACGTGTGGCTGGTGAAATAGGACCTACAAAGTCTATAGCCCATTTCTCAAATGGCTCTGCACTAGCAATAGGCCTCAAAGGCATTTCATCTCTTTTCCTAGGTTTTCCAAGGCACTGACAATGATCACATGCCTTACAATACTCTTTACAATCCTTGTACAAGGTCTCCCACCATAATCCAGTGAGTAGAATCTTACGCATGGTGGCATCACCTGCAATACCACCATGAGCCTCTTCCATGATATCTATGCGCTCATGTTCTAGTACACACCGACACAATACTTCATCTCAGCCTAGTTTGTATAAATCTCCACTGATCAACATAAAGGGTGCCATGTGAATTGTAAGTTGTTTCTTCTCCAATGATTTCATTCCTTCTAGTACCGTACCTGCACGTAAAAGATAGCAATATCCTCCAATTCTGAAGGCGCATGGTGTAACCTATACAATTGTGCATCTAACATTGTATCTTCAATTTTCTCTTGTCCTCCCATGATCGAATCCTTGATAAGTGTTTTGGGCCGAATTACTTTTACCTAGTTTTACCACAAATGTGAAATCAAATTCCTGGAATAAGAGCACCCATCGACATATGTGCCCCTGTAAAATGAGATTATTTACCAAGTATTTTAATGCCATGTGATCAATATAGAATACAAAAAGTTGTTGTTGGAAAGTACTGTCTCAATTTATGTTGTGTCGAGGTATCCACATGTACATGAAATGATTGGTTCCATGAAGGAAAATGTAGAATAGGTGTTGTTGTAAGTCTCTCCTTTAATGCCTCAAATGTGCGTTGTTGTAGTTCTCCCCGTGGAACGCCCCTTTTCCTTTTAGTAACTCTTCCAGGGGTGCAAAAATCTTTGCATATCCTTTGATAAATTTTTTGTAATACCCTGTGTGACCCAAGAATCCATGCACCTCACTCTGACTGGTAGGCTCTTCCAGGCCTACAATAACTGCAACCTTAGCTAGATCTACTAACAAACCTTCCTTGCAGATGATGTGCCCTAACAAAGTTCCAAAATGTGTAGCAAACACACACTTCTTGATGTTTAAAGAGATGCTTAATTGTCTACATCTTTCAAACATTAAGCACAAATTGTCACAATGATCCTTAACAAGTCCATACACCATCCAATCATCCAAGTAAACATGCAAGAAGTTGTGAATAAAATCTTGGAATGCTTGAACAACTATGTGTGAAAATACAAGGCACATTTTTCAAACCAAAGGGCATCACAGTATATGAAAATCTTCCCCATTCAGTGGTGAAAGTCATCTTCTCTTGATCCTCATGTGCAATTCTAACCTGATGATACCCAGAGAATCCATCTGTAAAAGAATAAACTTCGCGATGTACAACACCTTCTAATATTTCCTTTGTGAAAGGTGTAGGAAAAGGATCAATCACACATGCAACATTTAGTTCCCTGTAATCCACAAAAATCCTAATCTGACCATCTTTCTTTATACTAATCACCATGGGGCTAACCCACTTTGATTCCTCTAGGGGCTTGATGATGCGATTTCAACATTTTGTCAATTTATTCCTTAAATTTGACGTGCAGGTTAGGGTTCATCCTATAAGATCTCTTCCTGACCGAGCACATACCTTCCTTTAGCTTAATCTTCATCTCTCCTAATGACTCATGCACTCCTTTTAACTCATGGTAGCCCCTAAGAAATAAGTCCTAAAAATCCTGTAGTAACTCAATTATCTTTGCCACTTCAAAATCAGACCAATAATCCCCAATTGTTGCCTCCTTAGGTTCAACATCCATTCACTTTCTTGGTCTTCATAGGTTCATGATAGGTGTGCACGTTTTTATTTACACTTTCTAACACTTCACATATACCTTGAATGATCTATATCCAGATTTTCTACTTCTTCATCCTCCACCTTGTAGACCATGTTTCATTTTTCTTTCTCACATCAAGCGTGCTTAAGTAGTGTGGCATCTGCGTCTCTTTTACTTCATTAAAACGCGCTCCCGAATCTACCTCACCAAATAACTCTGAATGAGTTCTCCAAGATTTGCGTTATCTCCCATAGTGAAGCACTTTATAACCCTTAATGCCTCTTCCACTGGGAGGTTTAGTAAAGAAGTAGTCAAAATTTTGGGTCCACTCTCCCTATGCATCTCGCATAAACATACCAAAGCTTGTGCGGCACCTTGTAAAGTGGAATAAAGTTTGTGCACCCAAAGTGAAGGTGGTAAAGCTTTACGCCCTCTATCCAGAGTCTCTCACACTTTCTTTAAATGTGATGTTTGAGCAGGTTGATTACCATGATACATGCAGATTGTAGAAGGTGCATTGCTCCCTAATGAACCGAGTGGTTAGAGCAATTCGACTTCATTCCATTCCGTAAAGATTATCCTGTGAACCATCCACCAGTGTGTTATTGTCCCGTGCAAGGTATATACTAACATATTCCTTCTTTCCACTTGATTTTTCCATTGCTCCTCCATCGCATGTAGGAATATTGTAGGATCTCCTTCTCTAGTGTATCGAGTGCACGGGTTATTACCTATCCTCCGAATACATCGAGGTTTGCTTCTCCACGCAAATGTGCTTCTTACTTCGTGCCTAACCATTTCATAGGTGTCATGTGCCCAATTATCACAAGCAATACTTGTAGTATCATTGATAGACTATGCATCTTCCCACTGGAGGATTCCTTTCTTAGATGGCTCAAGTACTTCCGAGTCCCGAATGCGAGTGTACATAAATTATGGTCAGTCTTCCTCACTCAAAGGTTCAACATAAGGCACAAATTTCCCATTTGTCAAAGGGATAATCACTCTTTCTTTTGTGTTCTCAAAACTTATATACCCCTTGTTGAACCATAGATCAACATTATTTGCATAACACCAAGGGTGCCCAAGTAGAGATGGGAAGTTGTCTGATTCTGCAAGCGCTAAGACATCAAAGTCCCCAGTGAACTTGGCCCTTGTATAGTAATGGATGTATCCTTTAAAAATCCTATGGGAGTGGCCTTAGTTTGATTGTCCATGAACAATACATTAGAGGATGGCTATAATGGAGGTCTACCCATCTGTACCCATGCATCTAAAGTAAGCACATTAACTTTTGTGCATGTATAAATCAATATATTACTCAAGATCGACCCATCCACAATATCATTCAGAGTTATCTCCTTGTCACAATCCAAGATATGAGGGGGAAGATTAACATGCAGGATCTGTCGTCCATTCTCTATACCTGCACATGGAGTGTTTCCCTTTAGTCAATTCCTAGTAATGGAATGATATTCTCCTAGCGCAACATTTTGCATACCTCTTTCAAGTCATCAATATCTGATTGAACTGTCTCTGCTACCTTATTTTGATCTAACTTCCGTGATTGTTCCTTCAAACACTATATTTCACCTTGAAGATTTCTTAGTACCTCCATGGTTTCCTGATAAACCTCTTTCTGATGTGCGGGATCTGGGTACCTTACATGTAAAACTTCCTCCTTGGTGATGGTAGGCTTTTGTTGTAATGCCTCTCTTGCGCGCAGCTTCAACACATGTAGTAATCTTTATAGGCAATACCTTAGGTTCCGGTGCCAACTTTGGCATCCACTGATTTTCCACAACATGTTGTATTCTAACCATCTTTGCACCTTTGTTCTCTTGTTTATGCTACTTGCTAAGATGCTCATATAAGCCTGGGAATTCCTCATAGATGCGATTCTTCCCACAAAAAGAACAAGTAATATTTTGAGGACATTCACGCCTGTAATGGTCAGGAGATCTGCATGTAAAACACGCCCGCAGGGGAACTCACCTCGTCCCACCACCACGACCTCATCCCTGAATCCACATTGGTATGTGCAACCTCATCACGAGCTCCTTCAAAGAGCCCTTCATTCCAATCATAGCGCGCTTGAGTGTGATCACGATCATGGTTCTCACTTTTACCTTTAGAGTTATCTGATACTCTAGTCTGTTGCACACCAATATTTATGGCATCATGGATCTAACCAATCAACCTGTAGTCTTATGTATCATGAGTCATGGACCAAATTTTTACAATAACAAGATACATTCTTCCTTATCGCACGTTGTAATAATGGGTAGTGGATTGCATGGTCCAAAACACATATCTCACACCCAACAATAATGAACGCACTGATCTACGAGGATAACTATCATTGGTGTGCCCTTCCACTTCACAATATGTACACCAAATCACAATGTGCATCTCATGTGTTGAATTTTCCGATAGTTTCTCTAACTGCTTTGCCATATCTACAATTTGTGCCTCTAGGAATGGGCTCACTCTAGTGTCTATACTCCCAACTACCTTAACACGTAAAACTACTTCAAGTGCTTTGTGTGGGTCCATATAAGTCTTATGTGACAACACCCTCCTAAAAGGTGTGATCAAGCCCCCAACGAACCACTTTGTGTATGTTGGCTTGCATGAATATCATAAGAAAGTTTAGACAACAGTGTCTTGAAACATGCATCATATTCTGAACTCTCTCAGTAGTTCCATTTTTAAAATCCTTGAGCACGCTTATACTCTTCTACTCAAACTCAGGGATATGAAACTCCTTAAGGAAAGCATCCTTTAATGTTGCATAATCTACATAAGTCAGTGGCCGTGGTCAAAATTCATGTATTAATTGTGTGCGCGTCCCTGTAATGTAGTTGCAAATTGAATTTCCTTGCGCTCATAAGTCGTAACTCCTTTTGTGTGCCGTAGTATCTCACACATGTGCACATGTTCAACAACATCTTTTATGCCCCTATACTATGGAAGATGAAGAGACATCTCTACATCCTAGGTCGCCATTGACCCAACCATATCAAGGTTATTTGAAGTTAATTTAGATCAAATCTACACTTTTAATCCATTTATGTCATTTTCATATTTTGTTCAATGATCGGTTTCTACATGATGTCTAGTTATTTATCATTTATTTTACCATATTTTATCAAAATGGGGTTGACATCCGCATAAGGAAGTTTGTGCTTCTTGGAACCAACTTTGTCGGGTAACCCCCTCATCTACTATCTAATCCATTTTCCTCTTAGTGATCTTTGTTGTGTGGGTTCATCATATTTTCAGTAAGGAAATCCACTTTGTGCCCGTCTTTCTACCATCATTATATTCAAAGGTACCTTAAACCCTTGCATCTTTGAGTTACTTCATTTTCTTTAGAACTATCTCAATATTACGAACAGAAAGAGAAAATTTGGTCAACATCTAGATATAGAAGCCTTTAGATTTAGAGGTGAGGATGTGATTAGGATTAGAATTAGATTAGGTTAATAAATGATGATTAGAGGTGAGGTTACGTGGAAAGGCTAGGTGTAGGGATGTGTAGGGTAGGTGGGTAGGTAGAAGTAGGAATATTAAATTCCCATAAAATGTTAATGAAGGATTAAAATAGGATAATAGGATATAATAAGTGATTAATGATAAAATGGGATATGATGATGAATTAAAAGGATTAATAATGGAATGATGAAATTTTTTTAAAAAAGATCAATAATAATTAACCTTGCGATTAATTATTATATGGATTTAGATGATGTTGGGATGTTTGTAGGATAGATTAATCATAATTAATCATGTCAAAAATTTAGATGTCTACATTTTACCCCTCTTTGAATGAATATTGTGTAGCAATGACCATTCAAAAAGAAGAAAAAAGATGATGATCATACGATGCCCCCTCAAGGGGTTAAATGGGGAGGAATAAGGTGGGCAACCACTTGAAAAGAGGAGAGGCTCAAGTTAGTTGATGAGAGAGGATGAAAATATTTGAGGATCCAAAGGATTAGAAGATTCATGAAAGGGTTAAATTATAGGACGCCTCGGTCAAGGGGTTGAGATTAAGGATATTTGATTTGAGGATATAGTGATTGTTGATGAGGATGCAAAATGATAGGATTAGAAGAAAGGAAAGATGATTAGAGGAGTAAGAGTTTAGAGGATTGGAAGATAGGAGAGAAGATTAGAGAGATAGAAGATTATAGAATTATGATATATTGGATTGTTTATTAGAGGATGACATAGTCAAAGATGTATGAAAAGGGTGAACATTAAGGATTGGTGGATTAGAGAATGCCCTAGTCAACAATGTATGACAAGGGTGAAGATTTAGGATTGGGGAATTAGAGGATGCCCCATCAAGGGGTTATGATTGAAGATCTAGGATGTAGATTTAAGGATGTTGGAGATGAATATGTTGGATTTTAAGATGTTAGATTTTGAGGATTGATTAAAGAGGAAGATAGGGTATTAGTTTATATGATGTTGGATTACAAGATTGAAGATGTTTGGATGAGAGAATAAGGATTTATTTTTCTGTTGATATAATGGGATGAGAATTAATGAAGTGATGATTTTGATTGATAGTAGGAGATTAGACGATGCCTAGGCAAGGGGTGATGATTTTGTATGTGAGATGGTATGATTTAGGTGTGGATGGGATAAGAGGATGAGGAAATTAAATAGTTGGTTAGATGATGATGAGGATTAGGTGTGGATGATGATAAGGATAAAAGATGATGATATAAGGGGGATGCTACCATAAAGTACCCACGGTTATCATCATTACCAAATAACGATTGATGTGGTATAAATAAAGATGCACCAAGGTATCAAGACCGTGATGATCGAATTGAAAAAATCCCTTGTCCTCATATCATTAGACAAATTAATATTATGATGGTCCTCATATCATTGAACTAGAAAAAGTGGCCTTGTATGGCCGTGCAAAAGAAAATAAACAAAAGGGGCCTCATATCATTGGCCAAGATGTAAATGTAGACAAGCAAAAACACACAAGAAAAAGCACACACATTGCATTTTTGTATTTTTTTGTTTTTGGTGTAAATATGTGTTCTTGTTATGGATTTATTGAATGTTTTGTTTTTTTAGATTTTGGATTTTGGATGTTTATATTTTTGGATGTTTTAATTTTTGGATTTTGGATTGTGGATGTTGGATTTTGAGATTTTGGATGGCGAGAGTAAGATGAAAGGATATGAAAGATGAAAGGATAGGTAAGATGAAAGGATATGTAACATGAAAGGATTCGTGGATGGGATAGGTTATGGGGGATCATAAAGGATGTAATGTGGGATGTTAATTTCTCCTATAAGTCCTAAAGCATGTTTGGGTAGGATGAAAGGGAAGGATTAAGGGAAATTGGATAGGTTGGATAGTATAGGAATTGATTGATAGGTTAGGATTGGATGGGATGTGGGATGGGAGATAGATAGATAAAATTAGGAATGTGGTATATGATAAGATTGGGGATATGGAGATGATAAGATATTACCCTAAGTATAGGTTAGATGTATTGAGGGATAAATGTGGTGTGCCCCCAACCATAAATGTGTCATGTGGGGATGGATTGATGGATTGGATTAGTCCTGGTGTAAGGTAGGACGGGAAGTGAGGGTATCTATAATGGATGATGCCCCTAGAGGATGATAGCAAGGCTTCCCCCAATCATGACGATGATAGTTCAAAAGGGACATGAGGATGATTGAATGAAACTAAAAGGATCATCTTCTTCTCATGTAGACGTTTTATTCATGGGAAAAGGATATGGATGTGATGGATGGAAGGAAAATAAAATCAATGATGAAAAAAAGATGAGCCTAATGGTACATGTTGTAAGGAAAGATTTACAATAAAACAAAAGTGTGACCAAGGTCTAAACAATACCTAGCAACATGTAAGCCCTATGTATCGTGAGATCAAAGTGTGTGTGATTGTGATGGTTAATTACCACTTAAAGTGAAGAATTAATGGAAGTGTGTAAAGAAAAACTAGCCAATGTATAGGGAGTGATTAAGTCAAATAAGTAGACAGAGAGTGAACAGAGGTTAAGTCATGCACTACTCCACCGCCAGTCATACATCCATAGCCCCGAAGGAGATACATTTGATTCTTATCACAACATTGCTCTCTACCAACCAGGAGTTCATAGCCACATTAGAGTTTTGAAACACACCTAGAGAGATTCTTGAGGTGAATTTTATTTTATATTTTTAATTTTAATATTATTTTGGTTTTTTTATATTTGTATTTTTTTGCACAAAGAGCTTCCACTCTCTTGAAAAATCTTAAGGGGCTAAGAATCACTAGTGGCCTGATGGGGGGAAGGAAATGAGTGTAGTGATTCCATTGGCTAGAGTGTCAAAATATGCACCCAAGGGTCTTCAGCACAAGTTGATTAAGCATGTTAAAGTGTGTGGATATCTAGGAGGACAATGGTACTTGAATGTTAGAGGTAATGATAGACTAAAGTCATACGGTTGTAGTAGGTATTATTATCTTACAATGTGTGTGATCAAGTGATAAAGTATTCAAATGAATGGATTGGAAGAGGATATGAATGGATGTAATGATAATAATAGATTAGATGTAAATGGATTTGGATATTAGATGGAATAAGTATGGGTGGGAAGGAAATAACATCCATGTGTAGGTGATGAATTATGTGATTAATCAATTTTTAGGTGTTTGGTATTTATAGGGGGATTAAATTATTTGTGAGTGGGTTGAGTGGTTGGGATGGTAGGATCAACAAGAGGAGTGGTGGAAATGGGTTGTGATGGAGTAGTGGGAGAGACTATTAGTTTTAGGTTTATACCCCAATCCTAAATGACCTGAATTTTGATGAAGGGATATGCTTTCGTGAATGCCCTGTTCGTGGATTCCTAACCCTTGGCCTCGATGTTTCATATTAGCAAACATATTTTGTTTTATAGGATATGAAGTGAATGGGGAAGATGATGCCATATGGTCATAATGAGGCCCAGGGGTTGTAAATTTATCATCCACTAAGAGGCCAACTTAACAAAAGATGGGAATTGAGATTGTAATTGGTTTTGGTTAGTGAGAGATGTTTGGATGTATGATGAGATTTGGATGGTTGATGATGTTTGGATGTCGAGTGGGATTTGGATGGTGGACTATGGTTAGGGAGAGGAGTGGGATGGAACTGCATTGGATAAATAGGTAGAATGATAAGAATTCCTTGGTTGATGAGGTTTTGGACATAAGACCTAAATTGTAATCAATGATTGGTCGAATGTCCATGGGTGCGATGAAATTCACAATAATAGTGTTCCCAATACCAAGATGGTTTGAGAAGAATTTGATTACGTGGTTTTATTGGGGGATGGATGATCAAGTTGAAGGTTTTAGACCATGGAATATGGTGGTCAAGGATTATCCTAAAGGAGTGAAGTGCTTTAGGGTAAATGGTTTTGGGGAGTAGGAAGTAAAGATACAAGATTGGGTGGTTAATGATATATGTTGGTTGATTTGGATTTATGATTTAGAAGATGAATGGGATGGGTTAGGATTGGAGGCCAAAGTGGATGTTTCGAGCTTGGATGTCAAAGTAGATTTAGTTTATTTTGGATTGGTTGGAGTATGTGGTTTTGAGGTAGATGGTTTTGGATTAGGATTAGATTGTTTTGGATTAGGATTAGATTGTTTTGGATTATTAGATGTAGGGAAGGGGATGGGTGTGATATGGGGGTCACATTAGATTTGGGTGATTTTGGGCATGAAGGAGATTTAGGAGATGGGTGTTGTCAAGAAGAACCACATTAGATTTGGCCGAATTAGAGGATGAAGTAGATGATAGTGGCATAGGAGCCTCTTATATTTGGTACGAGATGGGGTGGGGAGAGGATTGAGATTGGATTTGTTAGGTTTAGGAGTTGGTGACTTAGGATTCATGTTAGATGTTTTAGGATTGGGGGATGGTGGAGATGAAATAGGATTAGAGGATAGGATAGTGTGAGATTTAGGTGATGAAGGAGATGGATTAGGATTAGATGTGGATGAAGATGATGAGGGTGGAATAGGAGCCACATTGGATGGTTTAGGATTAGGGGTAGAAGGGGATGAGGGTGACTTAGGAGTCATGGTGGATGAGATAGTTTTGATAGGATTGGGCGTAGGTGATGGAGGGGATGAAATAGGTTTAGGGGATAAATCTGATGGTGGATTAGGGATTATGGGACAATCTAGGAGAAATTCTGTAGGATTGGATGGGAATGATGAAGATGAAGAGGATGGAGGACTGAGATGGGATGTGGGAGATAATAAATTTTGGGTAAGTGATTGACATTTTTATGGGTATGTGAATGGAACTCGATGATAGTTTTGATGATTATTAGATTTAGGAGTTGAGATTTTGGATGGTGGTGCATGATGAGTGAAAAATCAATGAAATTGGATTATTGGGATAGTGATTTATATTGATTAAATAGGGGTGTGGATTGGGATGATTTAATTTCCTCAAAGAGGAAGTCAATGGGGTGAGAAGTAGGGATCTTAGGAAGGGGACATTATGGATGGGATTAGTTGGGGGACGATAGTTTAGGGGGTGATTGGTTGATTGAATATTAAAGATCAGATATTTGTTGGTTAAGTAGTTGGATGGTTTTTAGGAGGTTAGGATCAACATGGGATGGTTGATTTGGATGACAAGGAGAGGGTTGGTTAAGGTAGGATGTTAGGTTTGATATTTATTTGTTAATGTGTTGGATAGTGTGTGGGACTTCATGGTCAAAGTGAGATGGTTGAATTTTATGGGTGGGGGATGATGGGATAGCTTGGTTGATGGATTAAGAAAAGAGATATGGGTTTGGATGTTGGTTTGGAGAGTATGAGGATCGGCGATCAAAGGCCATGGTTTGATAGGGTGTGTGGGTGATTGGTTTTGGATTAGGATTGATGGTGATGGGATTAGGATTTGGATTTTGTGATTAAGAATGATTAATTATGATGATGTTTGATTGATTAAAATTTTAAGGTGATGGGAAGGTTTAGGGTGTTCATAAAAGAGCAAAAACATGTAAGAAACATCTTAACTAGTAAGAAGGAAAAATGCGGGAAGACAATGCACCGTAAAAAACGGGTTTCAAACATGGGACATCACTCACGATGTCGCATACGAAATGCAAGGCTGATATGGCCAAAAGAAGATAGTGTACACACAAGACAAAGAGCAAAGCCCAAAAAAATGGCATGATAATGATAAGTAAAGACAAATAATGGAAAACAATGTAACACACAATCATGGAAGCAAATAGACCTATAAGAAAATGTTGCACATGAAGTACCCGTTAGCATGTTAGAGAGATAAAAAATTATGTCAAAGCGTGTATAATCTGATATATTAATGTGCTAGTGAAAATGAAACAATAGCACCTATAGTGTGTACGAAAGTGGATGCCCCAAGGAGCCACTGTGGGACTTGTATGAGGTATTGTGCCAAGCATCCATGTTGCGTGTAAATATTTGTGTAAAGCTTGCGATCACAACTAGAAGGCAAGTGAATGTGCATGTGTGTATGATAAAATATACTAACATACAAATTATCTTACTAGCATGTGTAAAAAGTGTACATGTGATCAAAAGTAAACAAGAGTAAATGCGACTAGGATATGCAATATGTTGTGGATGAGACGAAATGGAATGCAGTGTGAGTGATAGGAGCATCATGCCCCCAAGCGAGTGTGAATGAGTATGCATCGAGGAGGTTCATTTATACATGCCCCTTAATAGTCAAGAATGAACCATAGAACAAGAGTGCATCATCGGGAAATGGTTTGAATTGTGTGCTAGGAAGATGTGATCGTGAAAGCGTAGAGCGTAGAGACTATGTGAATGTGAACAAGTGAATGAGAGCGAGCGAGTGTGGTGACATTCATTTTAGATTGAAACCCTCGATAGTTAAGTATGAACCATGGAACTAGAGTACGTCATAGGATAATGAGCACAACGTGTAAGAGTATATACAAGAAAGATATGTCGTGAATGTGTTGAGTGTTCAATGTGTAGTGTGTATGTTGTGTAATAGTTGCTACGAGCAAGAGATGCAATGAATGTGTGATGTGTGAAGTGTGTGAGGTTCACATGTATAGTATGCCCTCAATAGTCAAGTGTGAACCATATCATGAGAGTGCGTCACCGGGTAATGACGATACCAAGCATGTATTAAAATGTGTATGATGTGTGTGAGAGACTAGACACGAAGAGTGAGACACCTAATAATGGTACGAGGGGGGAAGAATAAGTATGAGCCTCCCCAAGCGCATGAATGTGGACAAGATCGTGTAATATCATCTAGGAGGTCATCATTGTTATAGTCAAAGCCAAATGGAGAAGCGTCAGAGACTTAATAAGCAATAGTATCTTGTTGATCACGTAAAGAGCCATTATGAAAAAAGGTTGTACATGCCCATTATATATTTTTCATCAGTGAAAGGAGGTAGTGGACAACCATGTGTATACTAGTGTGTAAGATTTTGTGAATAGCCGAGAAAGGAATCATTGCAAATGAAAACATGATCGAAAGGCATAGGAAATGAGATATCAATATGATCAGGATCTAAGGTGCCCCCAATATAATCAAGCTAAGATTGTCCAAGTGTAAGTGGAGAAGCATGAGGAACTTGTACAAGAAATATTGTGAGATGAAAGACATGAAGACCATAAGTAGCAATAATGTGGATGAATCCATGATAAAGATGAGGATCATGAGGTGGAGGGAAAATATCGTCTACTGCAAATCCTAGCCGAGTCAAGCCATCATGCATACATATAGTATTGAAGCAAGTAGGATCAAATGGAATGTGTTCCCAATAAGAGTCATTCATGAAAATTGTACATGTGAAAGGAGGTCATGTTAATGGTGGTTGCTCATGAGAAGATGAAGTAGGTGGAATGACGTCCAATATTTAGACATGCCCTCGATAAAGTACCATAACATTTGTAGAAGCAGAGGGTCTAACATGCAAATAACACCTTCAAGTGGTGACAAGTGAGCCGGAGAATCCATGGGTTGTGGATCATTAGTAAATGTGACGTTGGAGTAGGGAGTGTAGTGGTTGAATCATGGTTGTAATATTTGAATGGTTCACAATCACCATTGTATATTCTACACCCTCATGTAAGAATTTAACACATCGATGTACTATAGAAGGTACTGCTTGCATGGCATGAAGCCATGGCCTACCAAGTAAATAATTATATTGAATTGGGAAGTCAGTGACAAAGAAAACCGTAGGAAGGGTTTTTGGCCCGATAGTGATAGGTAAAGTGATATGGCCTATGCATGGACGAATGGAACCATCATATACACAAAGAGAGATGGATGAAGGACTAACATTAATAGTAGAAAGGTCGATAGCTTCAATGAATGATAAAGGGAAAAGATTAAGCTTAGAGTCATTATCAACAATAGTTCATCTAACACCCACATTGGATGTGAATCATGATGTATAAGGGTGGATCATTGTCAAAAACAACAAGATGATTAGATGGGAAATCAATGTGCTTTGAGAAAATGCATCTACGAATGTGTTATAGACTACATTTGGATGAATATCATAAGGAACACGAGTAGTAGCCAAGAGAGTAATGATTTTAACTCTTAATTCAGGGTGGATGAGCAAGAAATCATGAATAGAAATATCCATGATGAGAGGATCCTAGAAGAATGAGAATAATATAAGTGTGAGGACCTTAGGAATGTTCGATCAACAAGTTCGACAAATTATTAAGCAAATATTTGAGCGATAACATTGCTCTACTTCCAGCCAAGTGTCTATAGCCCCGGTAGAGATGTTGAAAACACCCCTAGAGAGAGTCTTGAGGTGAATTTTATTTGATATTTTTAATTTTGATATGATTTTTTAATTTTTGATATTTAGTTTTTTTTGCATAAAGATGTTCCACTCTCTTGAGAACTCTCAAGGGGTTAAGAATCATTGGTGGCTTGATGAGGGATGAAGATGAGTGTGGAGATGACATTGGATAGAATGTCAAAAGATGCACCCAAGGATCTTCACCACAATTTTATTAAGTATGTTAAAGTGTGTGGTTATCTAGGAGGATAATTGTGTTTGAATGTTGGAGGTAATGATAGACCAAGGTCACATGGTTGTAGTAGGTACTATTGTCTTACAACATGTGTGATCAAGTTGATCAAGTATTCAATTAATTGATTGGAAGAGGATATGAATGGATGTGATGATAAGAATGGATTAGATGAAAAGGGATGTAGATGTTAGATGGAAGGAGGATGGGTGGGAAGGAAAGAACATCTCATGCACATGCGACAAATTATGTGCTCAATCCATTTTTAGGTGTTTGGTATTTGTAGGGGGATTAAATGATTTGTGATTGGGTTGAGTGGTTGGGATGGTAGGATCAACAAGAGGAGTGGTAGAAATGGGTTGTGATGGAGTAGTGGGAGGGACATTGTTAGTGTTAGGTTTATACCCTAAGCCTAAACGTCCTAGATTTTGATGAAGGGAGATGGGTTCGTGAATGCCTTGTTCATGGATGCCTAAGCCTTTGCCTCGATGTTTCATATTAGCAAACATATTTTTGGCTATAGGATATGAAGTAGATGGGGAAGATGATGCCATGTGGTCATCATGAAACTAGGGGTTGTGTTTTTGTCATCTGCTAAGAGGCCGGACTTAACAAATGATGGGAGGTGAGATTTGTTTTGGTTTTTTGGTCGTGGGGGGATTTTGGATGTTCAACGACATACACGTAATAAGAAGTGAAGAAGTTTACACAACTAATGACCATATCAGAACTAGGTTTCGACCATTTTGGAAAACCAGGGCACCTAGAACTCAGAACAAAACACCCACGGGCGCCCCTATCCCTCTCCAAGCACCCTAGTCCAGTCAAATCACTCAGATTTGTAACTTTTCAGGCTTTTATGTGACAGGTTTCCATCTATGTTCAACCGGTCTCCACTGTGCCACAGTCTAGAAACCTCTGTGAATCAACTAAGGCTCTTCTAACCCTCTTTGTGCATTAGGGTTTCATATTTTCTATCTTAGTTTGCTTGGGTATTATTTCAATATTTCATTCATTTATTTACTACAAACTTGCATTAGATTAGGCTAGTGCATTTACACTTTAACATGATCATTTTGGTGAACCCGAAATTTGAATCCACCTTTGTTACTATGGATTTTATCATCTTATCTATCATGGCTCCTAACGTCACTCAAATTTCTTTGTATGATTTAATTCAAATGCATCCTAATTGCCAAGTTTTTCTTAAAAAAGCCCTAGATACCATGTATCTCCTTAATGATACACCACCACATCAAGTGAGTGTTATTTTAGATCACCTATCTGATGACCCTAGTCTTCATGATCCTCTATCTAGTCCATCCATCTTGGACTCGATTCAAGTTTTACATTCTTTATTTTGAGTCAAATTTTAGGTTGTGGAATCCACGATTACATCTCTAAAATATGAAATCCAACATCTTAAGGACACTTCTCAGGCTCATGTTTGTTCTCCTTCTACATCTCATCTTCATTCTATGTCTACTACATGTGCTCATATTAGTGAGCCTCAAGTCATACCATTACCAGAGCCTCTCACCTTTGATCGCAATACTAAGCAACATGAAATTCTTACTTGAGCTCCTTAGTCATCAATTGATCACTTTATCACCTACTCATTACTATCCTCCTTATCAACTAGCAAAATATCAAGGTCATCCATATTGCAATTATCATCAAATCAATAGACATAATGAAAATTATTGCTACGCTTTACAAAAAAATCAAACATCTTGAAGTCAGGGATTTATCTCATTCACTGCACAACATTTTATTGCATGCCCATCTACAAATGTTACATCTCAACGGGTTCCTAATCTAATTCGTTTATGTCTAATGAGCACCACACCATCACTTCTAATGGTCGTTCTACAAAAAGTCAAGCACCGCTTAAGCAACCGCCTCTCAAAATCGATCAACCTTCTTCTCTTATCAGGTCTTCTACATCATCATCCATACCACTAAAGCTGCCACCATTCAAGTTTTCTCCCCATCGCACTCCACTTTCATTTCCAATTCATTTTTCAAAGCAATTGCTCCTCCTACTGATATCCAAGACACGTTTCTACCACCATCGCATGGTCCTACTTGTTTCTTTTTCCACACATGCTTCCATAGCTTCACGCAAACTTGGTCTTTGGTAGGTGACTCTTGTCACCTTACCCCCTGATGACACGCTCATGTTCTTATGGTTCTTACATGATTGTTGAAGGATATCTTCCAATAATAACCCATTCCATTTCCCCGCCATATATATCTACTACATAATCACTCATACATACATACATCTACGATCATCTATCGCTCTTCGTAGATAATACAATCTTTTATCATTTATCACCGTACTTTCCTCGTCACTTATCCATCTTTTCCAAACATCATTCATCAAATAACACACTCATCACTATACACTTGGGGGGCATCATACTTCTTTCCTCCCCCTCTTCTAGCATCATTAGCCATATTCCATCTTACAAACATTACATCTAGTCTTTTACATTCACTATACACATCTTGACACATTTGCATTGTCATTACCCTATGACGCACTCTTGTGCTTTGGTTCACACTTGACTGTTGAGGGCATCCTATACACATTAACCTCACACACTACACAATAGACACTACACATCATGCATCTTCACACATATTACATACATGCATCCTACATCTTACATATTACATCATACGTCTTACATTTACTATGCATCCACACATCTTATCTCATCTATGCATCTTGCATTGCATATTATACCTCCTATATTACACACATTACATATGGTGATTTCTTATCACCACATCTATTACACATTTACTTTTACACGCTGCACTCACTTCCCGATGACGCACTCTAGTCATACGGTCCATATTGGATTGTTGAGGGTATACAAATCAAATGGACCTCATTACACTCAACATTCAACCATTCAACCTTTTCTCATGTGACACTCTTAGATTAGTGATATACGATATATGATACATCATCACATTTTCTAGCATTCTTTAGTGATATACGCTTTAGGCTAAATCATCACTTCTTTCGTTATCTTGTTGTGATATACACTTTAGGATAAATCATCACACATGCTCACACCTCATCTCTAGGTTGTATATAATCATTACACGTTCATCACATCACGCTACACACAACACATAGTTCGACCATTTCTTGGTAATGCACTCTCGTTTACGTTCATTCTTGATTGTTGAGGGGACATAACAAATGAACCTCACTACATACAATTCCATTCACTCGGGGGCATACGGCTCTTATCATTCACTTTGCATTCAATTCCATTCATCCATAACATACTGCATATTTTGGTTGCATTTACTCTTACTTACGTTTACTCGTATATGTTCACTTTATTACACATGCTAGATAGATATCTTGTATGGCATTATCTTTATCATACACACATACATGGTCACTTATTTTCTAGTTGTGATCGCAGATCCTACAGGTCCATTACACGCAACATGAATGTTTGGCGCAATACCTATGACTAGTCCCACAACGGCTCCTGGGGGCATCCACATTCATACATTACATGTGCTACCATTTCATTTTGTTTCATAACACATTTCATTATCAGATTATACATGCATTGACATACTTTTTATCTTTCTAACATGCTAATTAATTGCTTCATGTGCAACATTTGTTATGTAGGGCTACTTGTTTCCATTGTTATCTGTTACATTGTTTGTACTTGCTTTTCATTGTTTATCATTGTATGCGGGCATTGCCCTTTGTCTTGTGTGCACACTTGTATGCTTTTGGCTTAATCGACCTTGATTATCTTGCGACATCGTGAGTGGTGTGCCATGTTTTCAACCCACTTTTTGTGGTCTATATTGTATTCTTGGGTGTTTACATTATATGCTTACACATTATCTTTGATAAGAACCTTGCATATAATAAATCAATAGATTGCAAAAGATAATAAAACACAAGAGATATGGGGGCCAAGATGCCCTAATATGCAATATATTAAGAATAATACCCTTAAGGTAGGGCAACACCATACAATCCTCCTTAAGGAAGGAGTAACTCCACAATCTCCCAAGATGGGAATCCACTTCGAGGGGACACCTCCAATATACCTCTACCAAGTAGAAGACTCAACTCATACATACATGATCCCTCATAATGACACTCACATCCTTTAAATAGGATGGGTAACACATAATCCCAATGTGGGCCGACCCATTGCCCAATATAATTAATTCCTATGTGAGCCCATATAACTAACTAAGGGGATGTGTGCCACATGTCGACATCTCCATCAACCCATATACATTATAATATTATATCCCATGTGAACCCATACATATAACTAAGGGGATGTGTGCCACATGTCGGCATCTCCATCAACCCATATATATTATATTATCATATCCCAAGGTACATAGCATTGCCTCCCTCTTTGACATGTTTCGTCCCCAAAACATAAGAAGAAGCCATATAATGAGTGCACTTTAAATTATTGCACACTTGTCGCCATGCTCGATCATCCAACCACCCATATGAAATCCTAGTGGGTGATGTTGCTCCAAACCTGATTCCATATTCCATTGTGCTCATTTAGTTCCATATTGGTCCATATGTGTTCCTTCTCGGCATCCATGCATATCCATAATTATTATTCCTGTGATTCCATGTCATATAATTATTGTTCCATTGATTCCATGTATAGCCAAAAGTATTCCTGTGATTCCCTTGTATATCCATATGGATTTCTATCCTCATGTTTCCTAACATGTCTCCATGATTTTTTCCTCTCACGATGGTGTGGGTGTCGATATGGTGCCTCCTTCGTATAAATTACATTTTCTTTACCTTATCAACCTTTTCCTCAACTTTCTTGTCCTCTTCCACCTTGTTTGTTACTTATTTTTTCTCTTGAGTAGAGAAATTATTTGTGACTTTATGTTCTTCATCCTCTCCTTCATTCATCCTTATTCCCTTCTTCATCATCTTCAAATTCATCTTCATGATCCAATTTTACATTACTTTTTTCTTTGCTAAGTGTGATATCTTGCAATGTAATTTTCTTTCTCTTGTACCATAATTTCATGAATTTATTTTGCACATTAAGATTAATTGTTCCCAAGCTCTCTAACCAAGGATATCCAAGAACAATATCCATACCATCCATATCTAAAGCATAAAAATCTGAATGTAAAACATATTTATCCATAGAGAGCTTTAAATCTTCAAAAACTTGAATATGCTTACCATCCACTTGAGATTCCTTAATATGTTTTGCTTGTACATGTAGATTTTGAGCTACATCCATATTGATGAAGTTATATTTGCTACTAGGGTTTATGGAAACAATTACATTTTTCCTTTGAATACACCCTTCAAACTGAAATATTGAAGCTTCCTTCTTTGGAGATGCACTATCATGTGTAACAACTTCATCATCAACATTTTCTTCTTCTTCTTACTTATTTCCTCTTCCTCACTATTATCATTAAATTCTTCTTTTGTTTCCCATCTGTCCATGAAAACTTGTTCCAGTTCCTCCAAGGACCAATTAGACTTTTCCTTTTCTAACTCAGAAAACCAAATCATGCAGAGCCACTAATCCACAATTTGAAGAACCAAATATCTAATGGTTCAGAGAATTTATGCCTAAATTTGTTCCACCATTCTCTAGCATCAATCCTGCTATCTCCAAAAAAAGTTACCATCCCCATGATCCACAAAACTAGGGTTTTAGGAATAGACCCTTTTGATCAAAACTTGTTCTAACTATTTCACTAAAATTCAGCCAAAAATCAGAAATCACATAACACAAACCCCAATTTAATTTTTGAGAGGTTTCTGAAAATGTAAGAAATTTAGAAAAATTCCTCAAATTGCGGCCTTGAGGAGCAAAATATTGAAAAAACATAAAACTGTAATAACTTTGACAAAATAGATCCAAAAATTCTGAAATTTTTACCATAGCTTTATGAAGGGGATTCACAATTACTGGTAAAAATTTAGAAAGTTATTTCCAAAAAATGCAGCCTATAAAGCAAATTTAGGTGAAACCCTAAAAATGCAATAACTTCCACAAAACACTTAAATTTTTTCTAAATTTTGGACTGTATATTTATAAAACCATTTTGCAAATGTGGTAAAAAAATTGAGAAAATATTCATATCCATTTCCAAAATATAGCCGAATCAATAAAATTAGGGTTTAGACCCAATTTTTTTGTTGTTGCCGAAATCGATGCTCTGATACCACTTGATAAGAACCTTGCATATAATAAATCAATAAATTAGGAAGATAATAAAACACAAGAGATATGGGGGTCCAAGATGCCCTAATATGCAATATATTAAGAATAATACCCTTAAGGTAGGGCAACACCATACAATGCTGCTTAAGGAAGGAGTAACTCCACAATCTCCCAAGATGGGAATCCACTTCGAGGGGGACACCTCCAATATACCTCTACCAAGTAGAATACTCAACTCATACATACATGATCCCCTCATAATGATACTCACATCCTTTAAATAGGATGGGTAACACATAATCCCAATGTAGGCCGACCCATTACCCAATATAATTAATTCCTATGTGAGCCCATATAACTAAGGGGATGTGTGCCACATGTCGGCATCTCCATCAACCCATATACATTATAATATTATATCCCATGTGAACCCATATATAACTAAGGGGATGTGTGCCACATGTCGGCATCTCCATCAACCCATATATATTATATTATCATATCCCAAGGTACATAACAATCTTTGTAGCTTACACTTTTCTTCTACATGCATGCTTGTTTGTACTAACACTTGTTTCCTAGCCACTTGTTTGCATGTGTCTTGGTTTTACCAAGCACACCCCCTTCCCCATGTAGGGCACTATTTTATCGGTCGGTCCTCTTTTGCACCGCATACTCCTTCTGCGAAATCACATGCGCCCCCAAAGAGGGGGCATCATTTAGGTGAATCACTCACCCCATACATCAGTCTACACATAATATACAACACAACACAACACAACATAGTACCAATACAATACAGTTCAAGGGTCAAAATCAGATTTAGGTCCTTAATATAGCAATGCCTTTCCTAGAGTGCCTATAACCAAGGGGCAGTTACACAATGATTGGGTTCAACACAGTCTACAGAACTTATACACAACGAATTTTACAGGGCAAGTTGTCCTTAGCACATGCGTTGGTACACATCATTCACAATGGTGTTTTATTTCAGGGAACAATTAAAGGTTAGAGGATAACATCAAACCTTCCTCTTTACACTACTTTTGTCATGGCATCAAATCACCCAAAAAACCAGACAATACAAAGATCTCTACGTTTTGGGAAGCGGTTAAAGGGTGGAGGATAAATCAGACTTTCCTCCCTATACTTCTTCAGACAATGGCACAAGATTGCTCGATAAAAATTGCACTTCATCGACATGATCCTTTATACACTTTTTCCTCGTCATGGATTAGGTGCACATGTTCCTTTTTATTTGCGTTTTCAGCATTTTTACATACTTCCTTACATGTTTTTATACATATACATGTGTATTTGACTACTTGATCGTCTTCTCTTTTGCAGGCTCGTTCGTATGGGAAGTAAGCAGTCAACATCAACACAATACTAATAACAAGTACATCACACACATCGACATCTACACACGCGTTTCCACCCTAGGTTCATTTTCATCAACTTTTTACATTTTGGCATCTTTAGTCTCCATGCTCCATTTTTTATCATTCCACGCTTTGTATAGTCCTTTGAACGCTTTCTACATCAATCTACATGGATATCAAGTACACATCTCTATCTACTTTATGTTACCAGCATTCTACTCACCAATATAAAGTGGGGGCAAATATAGACACAAAATCACGCACTTTGAGTCATTATCTAGTCTTGATTGCATACTACTATTCATATGGTTCCTAAGTAAGAAAATTACTAATTAACCCATGTCTTTGGCCATCTTTCTTTGCTTTATGCTTCTGTTTTCAATCTTACACTCTCACTTACTCATTTTGTCTTTACACCTTTCGACATTTGTCATTCTGGACACCAACGCCCAACCAAGACACCAATGCCAGGCACCCCCGTCCCCTCTGGGCGCCCTTGTCCTCTTTGTACTTTGGTCACACTTTTTGGGCCCTTTCTAGCCGTTTGAGCATCTTATCTTTTTCATAGTCGGCCTTTTTAGGGTTAATTAGGAAATTCAAATAAGGGAATCATATAAATACAAGTTATGTGATTATAATAAGGGACTAAACACTAAACATCTACTATCTCCACATAAGGTTACATCCATCAAAGGCACAAAGAGGATTTCTATATATCTACATTTGCATCCATCTAGCTCCATCACAAGGCAAAGACTAGTTCATCTGCATCACACTTCATATGAGGGGAGTTTATTGTTTCCATGCACACATTATTTACATTCTACATCTAGTTACTTGCTCACTACTAACAAAGTGTGACTGACACAAGAGCAACGTAGGGCACAATTCCATACACACACATAGAACTACATTGGGTCTGAGATGTAGTGCAACGCTCAGTGATAAGTCCAACATTTTGACAATGGGACAATCCAACCCATGCATTTTATTTTATTTTAGGGTTTTTATGCTTTGCTTGGGGTTTTGTAGATGATTTATCCATTGTAGGTTTACAATGACATACAGTGAAGTTCAGGGACATACACACGATAAGAAGTGAAGAAGTGCAGATAACTAGCTACCATATCAGAACCAGGAGTTCGAGACCATTTCGACAGGACCGGGCGTCCAAAACTCATACTAGAGTGCCCACGTGTGCCCCTATCCCTCTCCAAGCACCCCAGTCCAGCTAAATCACTCAGATATGTAACTTTTTAGGCTTATGTACAATGAGTTTCCATCTTTTTCAGGTCGGTCTCCATTGTGATACAGTCCAAAAACCTCTGTGAATCAACTAAGGCTCTTTTAACCCTCTTTACACATTAGGGTTTCATATTTTCTAGTTTATTTTGTTTGGGTATTATTTCAGTATTCATTTATTTATTGTAAACTTGCATTAGATTAGGCTAGTGTATTTACATTTTAGCATAATCAAGATGAAGAAGATTTGGGAGATGGGTGTGGTGTAAGAACCACATTAGATTTGGTCAATTTAGGGGATGAAGTAGATGAAGTTGGAATAGGGGCTTCATTAGATTGGGTAGGAGATGGGGTGGGGAAAATATTGGTATTGGATTTGTTATGTTTAGGAGTTTGTGACTTAGGAGTCACATTGGATGTTTTAGAATTGGGGGATGGTGGATTTGGAATAGGATTAGAGGATAGGATAGTGAGGTTTAGGTGATGAAGGGGTTGAGATAGGATTAGGTGTGGATGAAGAGGATGAGGGTGGCATAAGAGCCACATTAGATGGTTTATGATTAGGGGTAGAAGGGAATGAGGGTGACTTAGGAGTCACATTGGATGAGATAGTTTTGACAGGATTAGGCTTAGGTGATGGAGGGGATGAAATAGGCTTAGAGGATGAATTTGATGGTGGATTAGGGGATGTGGGACTATCTAGGAGAAATTTCGTAGGATCGGATTGGGATGATGAAGATGACGAGGATGGAGGAATAAGATGAGATGTGGGGGATAATAATTTTGGGTTAAGTTGTTGGGATTGTTATGGATATGTGAATGGGACTCGATTATAGGTTTTACGATGATTAGATTTAGGAGTTGAGATTTTGGATGGTGGTGGATTATCCACATGAGTTTTGATGGGAGGAAGGTGTAGGTCATGATGATTGATAGGGGATTTGGAGGTTGGAATTTGGGATGGTTGTGGGATTGGGATTGGTGACTAGATTAACAAAAACTTGAGCCTTTACTAGAAGCTTAAAAACTTACTACAATATCACTACCCAAAACCAGGGAAGGGCACTAGTGAATCTGTAGTAATGTTTGATGTAGGGGTGTTAGAAGTTGGTAGCTGCCTGCCCATGTTGACATCTCTCATAGGGGTAGTTGGGAATGAATCAGAATTTGCAGAAGTAGTCGCTCCAAGTGAAATTTTATTTGCAGACACCAATTGGGGGCAATGTATGGCCATCAACTCCCTTAATAATGGGTGTTGTTCATGCAAAGGATTAATTGAACTGTTTAGTATCCTTTGCCTTTCCAACTCTCTTCTTGCCTTCTCAAACTCCTTCTCCCTTCTTTCTTGATCCTTTTGAATCCTTTCTTGCTCTTTCTTTTGCTCCCTTTCTTGCCTTTGCATCAACTTTTGGTTCTCCTTTGCTTGCCTTCTGTATTCTTTCTCAATCTTTTCTTGCTCCTTTCTTTCTCTTGCAATAATTCATTCTGCCTTCTTCTCTTTAATCTGTTCCCTTTTTCTTTTCTTTAATTCATCAATTTATTTCTTTTTTTCTCTTTCTCCATGAGAAGCTCCATGTACTTATCAGTTGTGATCAGTTGAGATTCCTACTCAATCTTATTCCAACATCACAATTTGACCTTGATCCCTTGATCTTTTCCATTGGGAGTTTTAAGAATTTTCTAAGAGTACTTTGTCCTTGATTTGCCTCAAGAGTTTGATCAAAATTTGCCTCTAAAACATCTTCTGCCTCCAATTGTGTTGCTATGCATCATTTTCTTCAGCTTGAGTGTCTACATAGTAGTGCACAAAATCTAACTCATGAAGTTTTGGTGGTTGGGTTGGTAGAGAGATATTGACTTCTTCATTATTAAAGTTCAAGTTTACACCTAGATTGAAAGTAACTTCTTTCATCCAATTAGGAGGGATAGCTTGTGTGGGCATAGTTAGTGGCTCATCAAATTGACTTCTTTCAATTGGAATTGTTGATTGCTTATCAATACAGTCATTTAAGTCTATATAAATATGTTGAACTTCTAATTCTTGGCCTAGTTGTGTGTTAGGCACCATCTCAACATCTTCCCCAATCTCCAAACCAACCCCAGCTAGTTGTAACATATTTTCTGTTGCACCTGCTTCATCTTGAAAAGATGTGTCAAATGTTCTACTAGGTCCCATGTCTTCATTCAATGCATTTGGATTTAGAGGCCAGATACCTGTCCTTTTGAAACTTGATTTAATGTTTTCAGATGTAAGAGCCTTTTTGAATGCCTTACTTCCCAACTCTGCTAATTCTTGCCCTTTTGATATATATTCCATGTTTCTCAGTTATCCATTTCGTCTCTCTTCCTTGAAGTAAGATTTGAATGGAGCAAAGACACTCACATCCAATGGTTGTAGTCTATGAGAGGTGTGTGCAGGCAATGTCAACAAATCTATTCCCAAACTTCTTGCCTCTTGAATTGTTCCCAAAGCAACATGTGAACCATGACCATCAAAAATCGTAAATGCCTATTTGTTGGAGATACACCACTGGGTATAGATGCTGCAAAGTGATGTAGCCATTTCATGAATAAATCTTTAGTCATCCATGCATGAGGTTGTGTTGCCATGCATGCACCAGGCTCACAACCTATAATGTAGTTATGTAATTGTTTCTTCCCCTTAAAAAGATAGAATCTCTGGAATGCTTTGTCCGGCAGCGTTTACACAACATAATATGGTAATCCATTCCCTACTTTTTGGAATGATGTAAGGGACACTTCTGCTGCCCCTTTTAGCAAGTACTCTCATACCGCAGTTCCTTCCATCTTGTAATCCAGTCTCATCACAATTCCATATTTTGTTTGGTCCATATGGATTGCCCTCATAGGCCTTGGACAATGTAATGTAGAAAGAATTGACAATTGATGGCCTAAGACACATTGCTCGATCCTTATCAAGGCCTTCAGTTGTCCTCAATGTAAGTTCTAGGTGTCTTTTCTTAAAACCATCCCACCATGATTTACCAGGCAGACCATCCGTAAAAGGGTTGGCCCTAGTTTCACATATTTGTGCCACGTATGCCTTAAGTTGTATAATTTCTAACCCGTGGCCCATGTTCGCCATTTCTTGACACCAACTCACTAACTCGAGTTCTTCTTCATCAGTAAGAATTGTTGGTGGGCCCTTTCTTTTGGTCATGGTGAGACCCATCAACCAAGAAGTAAGAGTGCTCACTGGTATACCCCATTTTTTTGCAGCAAGAACATGCAAAATATTTGTTTTCTTCAACATCTTTCATGGCACTATCCATATTATATTTGTTCCAATCATTTCTCGGTATTGTGACTCTTTTAGTTGAAGGTCTCCCTCTTGTTGCTTGGTTGTTTTCATCATGAAGTTATGAATTGTTGGCATCTTGAACTGATGTGTTGTTGGCATCTTCAACTGATGTATTGTTGGCATCTTCAACTGATGTATTGTTGGGCTCTTCTTCATGTTCTTGACTTGGTGGAAATCTGACTCCCCTAGTTTTGGCACTAGTTGGTCTTACTCTCCTAGGTAGTTGCCTTCTCCTTATGATGACAATAAACACCTGTTCAATAAAAAAAAGTGTCACTCCCATGCAAATTTCAAATTTAAACAAAGTAGAACTATTAAATTTACCAAAAAATAGTGGAAGTACAACCATTTGATGTTAGTGTCTATGCTTAAAAAATACTTACTTCAAAGATGAGGGCCGGAAATGGATAGTTGAGAGCAAGGAACTGTACCAGGCATTGAAGTATTCAGTGTTTTAGTATTTACTTCAACTTTCTAGGAACTTTCTTATACTGCAACGCATTGTAAAACATTTGATATAGTACTCATTAATAATTTATAGATTTTCCTTTACTAAGATAAATCATAATTTGAGATTCTAAGATGTATTTAGTTTCAGAATAGATCACTATTATCAATCAAATATGCATGTCAATGCTAATACAATTTAAACATAAACTACTTTTATATGACTTCAACCCTCACATTCAAACATGATTAATTCTGGTTTATGGGAAATGTTGAAGCTCTTCTAGTTCTGATTTTTTTGTTTGAAGGGGATGGTGAACAAATGTAAATTACTCAAAAACAATTTTCTTTCTTCTATATAGACCTAAGGCTATGTGGTAGGTTTTGAAAGAGAATATATTCAAGCTAATCTTCTTGTGTATGATCATCTAATATGAAATCTATTCGAGGCTATAATTCTTAGCCTCTTTATTGTTGTAGGAAAATGGCGTGGACTTTGTAAAGACATATATTAATTTTCATAGAAAAAGTTACATGTTTATAACCTCTTTATCGTTACAAGAAACTAATTGACTTTCCAAAGATTATAAATGTTCAATTTTCATAGATAAAGCTACAGGTTTACAGTGGAAATACTAAATAGAATATCATTTATGGACTGCGTTTTCATAATAAAAACTAAATAGTCATAGAATAATGGAAAATTTTAAATAAATATCAATTCAGATAAAATAAAATATCATACTTATACAAATATAGTATGAAACATATACAGTGTGGTACCTATGCAGTAGTTTGTGGTAGTCTGGCTCAATGCAATATTTTGTGGTTAAAACAATGTTGAGTGAGTGTTAGTGCAAATTCATAGCACCCCAAATGAGTTGTGGGTCTGCTGTTCTAAGGCAAACTCATTTGGTGTGATTGCACAACAACGAGCTTTCCCAAAGTGTGGGACCTTTGCAAATGGGAAATCTCTCCGAGAGAATGTTAGTTCCTCTTCCTAAACTACACCGCCACAAGCTATTCCAAAGTGCGGGTAAGCTAATCTAATCCTAATCTAAATTCCAAGGAGATAGGGAGAGAAAGAAAAGCTGGAAAAATAGAGCCTATACTAAAACAGGTGATACACCAGAGAAGGAAAGTGTTGAACATCTATCAAAACTACCATGGAATAAGAAGGGGTGAGCAATGGAAGGATGGACAAGTGAATCACAGACCAAAGATGGATTTCACAAAAAAATGTTCAAAAAATCCATGAACATAACTCCAAAACTTGAAATGAACATCCAAACATGCACAAATACCTGTA
Organism: Taxus wallichiana var. yunnanensis; assembly: GCA_018340775.1. NCBI lineage: Eukaryota > Viridiplantae > Streptophyta > Pinopsida > Cupressales > Taxaceae > Taxus > Taxus wallichiana. The sequence continues at coordinate 28,182,252 of CM031242.1, read as the reverse complement.
ATGAAGAGGCAAGAAGAAAACAACCAAAAACGAGCAAGGATGGACAAATGCATCACAAAACACATTTTTATTGCTCCAGAAGTTTGCACAGAATCATCATTTCATGGGTAAGAGGTAAAAATGCCATTACAGAGTAGGGGAGGAGGTTCAAACTCCATTTTCGACCTTGGGGAAGAAAAGAAGGGAGAGGCAGAGAAGAAGGATGAACAACCTTTTACAAATGAGCCAAAACTAGCTTTTATCGCTTGAACAGAATGAAGAAAATGAGAAAACATGGGCAAATCAATTTGACATCTCCAACCACTGACAAGATTCATTAAAACAACAAGGCACCCTCACAAATCCATTTTTCGATGCATTCGGCCATGTTGGAGAAGAAACAGACGCCATACTTCATTAATTTTGGTGGTTGGGGGTCGGTTCTACATTTTTTCCGTGCCAGAGACGTTTTCCCATTTTTCTCCCGTAAATCTCCATCAAAAATCAAAATTGAAGAGTCCATCGTGTGGATAATTTCACCAGACTTTCCAATGATACCAAAATCGCGAAAATCTGAGCTTTGGTGCGAAAGATATGCCCCTCTGAAGATTTAGGGCAAAAATGGCGAAATTAGGGCAAAATTTGGGTTCGCGGATGAAATTTGAACTTTTTCCTCTTTTTCAAATTGGGAAAATTTCCCAAAAATCTCTATGCCCCACTCCTCTCGATGACACGTGGCACCCTCTGGTTGATCCGTGGCTTCAAAACAACATTTTGCCCCTTTTGCGAAATTGGGAAATTTCCCCAAAATCCTCTGCGCCTTTCTGGAGTCAGAGACATGTGGCATCTACTTGATCTGCTGCGGAGATGTGGTTCCATTTTTAACTTTGCACTTTTAACCACTTTGGCAAAATTTTCCAAATTCTCCCGACGCCCGACTCCCACTGCTGACTAGACACGTGGCATCATTTCATTGCTTGGTAGGGGATGCACTTCTATTCTTTGCCTTTGACACATTTTGACCAAACGCCAAAAACTTGAAGTCCTTCCGCCTCTCACCGCTCTGCCTTGACACGTGGTGTCTTCTCGAGTAGCGTGGGCCTCAAACAATATATTTTCCTTTGAGGGCTTTCGGGCCAAATTTTTCCCTTTGAGTTTTTAGCCAAAAGGCTAAGTGCCAAAAATTTCCCGTGGGTCACCCTTGGCAAATTTTCCCTCCAAACTCCGCCAAGCCATAACTCAAAAAATACAAGGAGTTAGGAGGACTTCTTTACCTTTCTGGAAAGGGGAAGAAAAATCCTATCTGATGAAGCCATTTCCAGAATCTTTTGAGTGCCTAAAATGTGTAAAAATTTGACTGAGGCACAAAAAGAAGCTAGTTAACCCAAAATAAGAGGGAGCTTATTTTGGTTAATAGTGAGATTTTATTTTGGCCAACTAGGTAGTGAATAAAATTTATACTTAAAGATAAAATCACTACTAGTGATTGATCCGTGTGTTTTCTTTTAATTGGTTGAAATTGAATGGTGTGGATCAATCTTTTAGATGCATAATCTAATGGCTAGATTTGAAGAAAAGATCGGTAAGAATACAATACCATATTCATGTTATGGCTCATGGGATTCAGGCTCTTTCCTACGGTTTGGAGGCGGTCATGAAAATCAAGGTCCGAGGCTTCCTGAGAAAGCCAAAGTAGTTATGCCACAATGATGTGTTCTTAGCTCTCATTCCTCCTCGCCGCCCCAAAGTGACTCGAGGTGGAAATTCTTGTAGAGAAGCCGATTGATGCTAACATGGAGATGTGAGCATTGATTGTTCGATCTTGGTGGTGGTTTTGTTGCAGCCATGGTGGTTTTTATCTTTTAGTATAACAGTTTGCTTGGTCTCCAATTTTTGCTCGAATTTTGGGATATTTTGTAAATAGTAGTTAATAGATAGGTAATGCTTTGTATTTTGATCTGTGGATGCACGATAATGTGCCTATAATTTTTCATGAGAGTCTATTGATGATTGTAAATATCATGGATTGGTTCAGAAAGCTTTTTTGAAGGCCAGGGCCTTATCCCTATGGATCATAAGCAATAAAATATGATATGAATAAAGACAATAAAATATAATAATTTAAACTTTAATATAGTTAATTTGATACGTCTAACTAAAGATATAATGCAAAAAGTACACAATGGAAAAAAATAACTTAGCCTAAAAGGTGACTCTACAATAAACATATGGGCTTGTGTATGACTCAGAAAGGTGTTGTCAAGATCTCTAATTAATTTTATAGTCTAAAATTGTGATTGGATAGTGGAAGATAGTAGTGTTTATGGATGTAGCTCATATTATTTGATGAATCTATCACTCTCTAGGATTTGTTTCCTATGTCTACACTTCAGAGTCAAGGTACCAAAATTTTGAGATCCAATGCAATGAAGCACGTTTTGATCTCTTGTTTTCCAAACTCTAATAACACATTCAAATAACACACGATAAAATGCTTGATGAGTCATTTGGGTTGGTTGACCACTACAAACATCGATGTATGCAAGTGATGCGCTACGTATTAATATGTTGAGGAAGTGTCAAACCACACACAATTCTACCAAGTCCTAAATGAGAGTACAACTTTGAAATTGAAACATAACTTGTAGTGATCCTTGACACTTGACACCATGCAACTTCAAACCTTCATGTTTTAGATTTAGCTTTATATACTACTACAAGTCTTTTATTTAAATATTTGAGATGTGTATAATCCATTTATAAAGTGTTCTCTAACGTAGTGTTGAGGTGTGTGTGGAAAATGATGACCTCAAGAGTCATTTACATATATATGCAACTCTTTGTTAATTCCATGTGTAAGCTATCCTTATGAATCAAACCTAGGCCAATAATGAAAGTGTCCATATTTGAATAATAGTCATTACCCACACATGGATTGCATAGATAGGGGTAGACTATACTAATGGATGGTATTGTTCATGGTGACCAATAATGTCTTAGGGATAGAAATCAGAACATGTGAAACGAAGAATGTTTACATAGGTTTTATGATGTTCTTGTGTAGGCCGGAGGTGATCCCGAGCAAACATAACTAACAGATATAAGTGTGCAAAGATGATGTGTGTAATTAGCGGGGAATGTGAAATAAAGAGATCAATGTATGCCAATACTCCAAGTATGTCAAAAGAGCCCCAAAATGCATGTTCATAATCACACAAATCAAAAGTGGGCATCTACAAAACCATAAAAATTCAAATTTATGTTATAGAGCAAAATCTATCCATGAAGGGGTAATAAAACACACGTTTACTAAAAATGTAATCGTAATAAGTTGATTTATGCTAACATGTAACACAATAAAACCCAATACATGTAATTCCATTAATCATGGCTAAAATAAATATTAATTAATAATTAATGCTTAATGATTTTTAAAGATAAGATGAGAGGGGGAAAGAAATTGGCTTATATAGTGGTTAAAGGACAACTGTCAAATTGTGACAATATAGAGATAGGTTTATAGGGAAAACAAAGAGATTCTAGAAAAATGTGGTGAACATGGTGTTTTAAAAAAGGCGGTGTTTAGAAAGTACATTATGCATGGACTATATATTTGATGGTATGGAGAAACTGCTCCAAATTGATTTTTTTTTTATTGACTGGGTTTATTTGTTTATGCAATTAGAGAACCTTGCTATTTTTTTGAAACTTCAATTTAATCATTAGTAAATCAACCTTCTTTCTCCTAACCCTAGTTGGGCCGCCAATATCTAAATATATAATTTTTTTGGGGCTTGTTTCAAATACTTGTGTCTCACTTAGCTTAATTGTTATCAAATCTCATAGTTTGATACAATAATGAAGATAACACACCAAGTATATGTAATATTTTTTACCTAATAAACCAATGTAATGTATTGTGTCTCTACTATGAATTTGAGTGCTTTAACAAATGTTTGATTTCTATTAAAAATGCTCAAAGATTGCCTTCTCCAACTCATTGAATGCCTTGAAAACAATGGATGCTTAGATAGATGCCAAATGCTAAGAGATAATATATAATAAATGCCAAAATGAATTATGGTGTTTGTGTATTTATAATCAGTTGAAATTCAAATTAGAACCTTTTTGGCACACATGTAATGAGTAAAAAAAGTGACAAAGACAAGATACATATCAGAGGGGGTGAAAGGAAGAAGGGCCTAATAAAATCCATTAGGAGCATGCACTCTATCTTTGTGGCATACCAGGAATATGGAGTCCACTTTGAGACATAGAGGGGAAAATAAAGGTGAAATTAGGGGGATTGGATGAGGTAATAGTGGAGGGGAGTTAAGAAATTGTGCCAATTAAAGTATAATTCGAACCCAAAATTGACAAATGCATAACATTATAGAAACACACAATTTTTTTTTACTATTTAGAGCACGGGTGAAGGGCTCAATAAAATCCACCAAGAATATGCAGTCTACGTTCCTAGTACATTCCAAACATGGAGTTCATTTGAGACATAGAGAGACAAACAAAGGTGAAATTAGAAGGGTTCGATGAAGTGGTAGTGGAGGTGTGCATGGAGATGAACAAGGACAAGTGGAAGCGAAAATTTTTGCCAATAAAACCATAATTTAAACCCAAAATTAACATTTAAGTAACACTATAAAAAGATGTAATTTCACCGACAATCATATACCCCACAGACATTCTTAAATGTTTGCATATATTTTTAACTTATACAAAAATTCATTAAGAAGCATCTATTTTTGATGTAGCATAAACTTGGAAACCTTAAATCTCTTACCATATATTCGTTAAATAAAAATTAAACAAAAAGTAAAACCTAAATAGACGTCGGCTACGTTGGATCCAAAATAAAAGTCATCAATCCATAATTTAAAGATTTTTCACAAACCCTAAAAATTCCCACACATAGTGAAGAGACCTAGGGTTTAGGGCAAAATATACTTAGGGTTTACAAAAGTTATTTGACGGTATTTCTTGAGCTCTTTCTTTTCTCACAGCGTTGAAGGCGAACGAAAAACAGATCCAGGCTCAGGAGATAACGAAGAAGGCAGCCATTACAACAAAAAAATGGTATGGTTTTTTCTTGTAAACCCTCTTTCGCAGAGATCAAATTATTCATAAGTACATTCTTCATTTCCCCCAAGATAACGTTTTCTGTTTGCGAGTTTACCAAGCCGATAGACCCGCTATTCAGCTAATACCTTGCTTATTCAAAGCCCTCTGTAGGGCATTTGTATTTAAAATCAATACCCATCACCGAGTTCATAACAGTAATATTAATTTTTGCTTTATTTTATTTTATATTCTTGTGTATGTTACACCATAGTATTAATTACAGTTGCCAAACTACATAATATGGCCTCAAAATTTCAAGGGACTGACTAATTTGTTTATTAATTTGTTTCACTACACTGGCAGTCCTGTTAACAGGGCTTAAGATGCAATGAGCTAGAATGAGTTTGCTTCAGATCTCGATTTCTATGAAACATTTCATCAACTTTTATGTGTAGTGGTTGGAGGATTCATTCCAGATTCTCTCAAATAACCCTGAAGTTCAAGTTTTAGAGTGCCATGACTTGCCTATGGGATGTCCTAGATTTGGTCTTAGCCTCCGTGCAGGCCAGGGAGCTGAGCCAGTGTGCTTGTCGAAGAGAAGGGTTGGAGGTATCAAACTACACTCTATTAAAAATCAAATTGTATCAGGCTGGTACTTCCAGTGACAGAAAGTCCAGAGGTGTTGGGGTGTTATCCAATCGAGTCCATGGTTTTGAACAATTGTCTGTTGGGTTGCATTTTTTACAGGTTTCATGATTGAATCCTAGCAAGTGGACGTTTTTGAACAACTTGGATGGTTTAGTTATATTCCTCACATAAGTAATGCTGTTCTACCATGCCTAAGTCAAAAAATGCCGGGTTCAATCAGTTATATGTAGGAAAACAGGTTTGGGTGCAATAGATCTTCCAATTAGTTAAATGGATATGGATTGCGAGTCTCTGTTTCTGTTTTTGATAGTTTTTACCCCCTACTCTCAATAGAATCAACACCGACACGGAATTATAGACACGTGAGAGCCAATTAAACATCTTAAAAAATCAAGGAAATCAATAAGCTATTTGGAGTCGAGCAATAGATTTTCCTTGGGGAAGTAGTCTGTCAGATGACTTACAAGGTTTATGTTCTAAAACACGAATTGATCTTCGACCTTCCCTAAAGAGCATCTGATTGGAAAACCATACTCATCTTTATTGTTGCACAGGGTTTTCAAGGTTTCAAGTTAAGTCAAAGTATCAATGGCGTTTTATACCCCACTACAAATTATAAATTTTTCTTGCCATATTATTTTTAGACTATATTTTCAATGCCAATTTGTTTCACTCCAAGCCCTTCTATTACTAACACCAATAAATACATGGTATTTTGTCTGCCAGTAGCGATTTGTGTATTGTACTTTGTAGGTTGGTCAATTCAATGTCTTGCTTACCAGATGCTTATGGTTACTGATTCCTGAATGTTCAAGAGACTCTTGCAACTGTCTTGTATGGTATTTGTCCAGGTGTTGCATGGTTAATGAAACATGGTAATAAGAACTAATAAGATCAAAGCAAATAATCAAATATTTGAAATGAGCATACCTGTGACATTTACAACTGTCTTATATGGTTATTAGTCTTGGTTCCGTAGTTAATTGCCTGAAGTTGGCAAGTGCACCAATAACATCAAAGCAAATGAAGAAATACTCAAATTGACCATACCTGTGGTGCTCCCATCAACATCAAGTTTAAACTATCATTGCAATATTCATTCTTGTGAAAACTCGTTTTCATTTGATTTAATTTTGTTCTATTTTGTGCTCTGACTATCCCACATATAACCAGTCATCCCATAACATGGGACTGATTTTTTGATTAATACAGTCTAAATCAAGGTGATCTGGACAACACCTGACCTTACCGGAGAAGCACCCACACTCAAATCCACACCCAAGATATGCCCAAGGAAAACTAATGCACTCTAGTACACTGGGTTTGTGTTGGGTGCCGAATACCTGCACCTTCCCCTGCCGCACCTGTGCACCCATGTAACCTTGGTTTAAGTAGTATTAGATTAAAGATTTAAGGCTTGTACAGTGCATTGCCGTTGATTAAAAAATTTCAAGATTAAGGTTCCTGCAATGCAATTTTTTGATTAAAAAATTTCTGGACCAAATAGTGTTGTAGTATTTTTTTGAATCACGAACCAGATTTACCTGGATGCTTTTATGTTAGTCTGTAGCTGTGTTCATAGACTGCTCACCTGTACGCAGCCTGCATGATTAAAAATACAGAGATCAATAGGTAAGCATTCTGTGTCTTTGATCAGATTTGATCCACATGCGTCTGTACAGTTTTAAGTGAGGCCAGATCTGAAAATTGCCTTTGGTTCTTCATTGTGTTCCTTATTTGTGAATGCATTGTGACAGCTTTTCTCTGGATTTTATGAAAGGCCCTAGGTCTTTTTGTCTATTTGTTAATAGAACTTTTCAGAGAACTTAATGCTCATTTCTTCCTTACTTGACCATTCATTTAAGTACGGATACTTTTGATTCTTTGTATAATGGTGGGGAGATGACTGATTGCAAGTGAATTACAAATGAGATTTGAAATTTGCAGTTAATACTTAAGAGTGTACAAGGTCGTTTTACAGAGTTTCTATGGTAGCATTTGATTGGCCAGGAATTGACCATTGTTGTGATTATTTCTTTCATTTATTGTTTGACATCGGTGTTTCTTGTTGGTATTTGTGGGTTTCTGCTGTGTGCATTTTGGGAGTTAGGTTATTTGAAGCTAATGTTCATCTACCATTTTCCTGATTTGTTTGCTTTGTTTGGGCATGATCTGATTTGATAAACAGTCATGTTAGTGGAAAGAAGGTGTGTGTGTGTGTGTGTGTGTGTGTTATTGTGTAATTGCATTTGCTTAGATAATAAACCTGGGTGTAAAGGTGATTGCTTTGCATGCAAATATTAGCCCTGAAATATCCAAGGGTCCTCAATGGAGTGCTTTTTTGTTTTAAACAATTGGAATAGTTGCATCATAGTACAATCTTAGCTCCTTTGCAATTAACACGTGATTTTTTTGGCTCATTGGCCATCATTCTGATTGATGATTTTTGTTGGGCATGCTTTGATTTTGATTAAAGTAGATTCTAATTTCTGTTGAGTGGGAAGATGAAATGCATGTTATTCTGTAATTGTATTTGGTTTAGGTAATGGACTTTTGGATTTTAAAGGGATTGTTTTACTTGTAAATATCTGTCCTTTTATATCCATGGGTTCTCTGTGGATTTCCTTGTTATCCTATCCTAAACAAATAGAATATTGACATCATAGTACAACCATATCAGCTAGGGTCTGGCGATCTACCCTCATGATGGTAATATTCTTGGTTCACATAAGGGTGTCCTTATGGTCCACTACATTGTTTCTAATTTAGAAACACGTTTTTTTAATTTCAAGAACTGATTCTAAAGGACCAAAGTTTAGTCCCCATTTGTTGAGATCATAGGATAGGAAAAAATTAAAATAATAGTACCTTCAACTGTTATTCTCTTAATCAGATCTTTTTTCAGGGTTTTTGAAGTTTATGTTGATCAGTTTTCAAGGGCTAGGTGTTTAGGGCCGATGTCATAATTTAGGCCTTCAAATGTTGGGTATTTTGTTGTGGTTAATTTATTCCAGCTTTTTGTGACTTCTTTTCATTTCTGTTTTTAATGAATTTTTTTCTTTTTCAAGTAAATTTTACAGGAAACTGCAGGTGCACCTCCCATTTCAATATAGAAATGTTTTGGGCCCTGATCCCTGGGTTCCATTTCTGGGATCAACCTGACAGTCTGGGCTGTCTCCAGGATGGATCCTTGGCCCCACATGAGTTTAACTTTCAAAAAATTCAGAAAACAAAATTCCCAACAAACTTATCCAAAGCTCACCCTAATTCACTCCCCTGTAATCTCTAACCGCACATAGCATTAAGAAAATAACGCTCATTTCATTCCTACAGATTACCTCATCACTGCTGCTACAACTATCTCACGATTCCCTATTCTTTGTTCTCTAATCCAAAATATTTCATTGCAGCAAGGCTATATCTGCAATCTGCAAGTTTATGTTTTCAAGTTGATTTTGGAGCAATCTTTGATATAGAGGAATGTGGTGATTTATTTGACAAGTTCTTGACTATTTTAGCATGATGATTTTGAACATAAATCATTATCTATAAATCTATGTATATTACGTTTCTTTTTGTTTGTGTTTGTTTGGTTTAAAAGCTTTTATGCCTGAAACACGGATATTATGTTTTGTTATCATATTGACTGGCCATACATTTCCATGCCAATTTGTATCCAGGGTCAGAGGTATTTTTTTGTTCCCATGCCTACAGCTGTACCAGCACCTGTATTCTAATCACTTGGGACAATGTTTTGAAGAGGTGATAATTTTCTTATAAATATAATGCAGCTACTGAGCAGGTATGCTGGGGAGTGCTAAGGGCCCTCTTAATTTGTTGGGGAAAGGTTGGGATTGGGGGATCGCAGGTCAGGTCCTATGCTAGTATATAACAACCTGTCGAGCTTGTATAATTCTCCATCCTTTTACCCCAGACATGACAGCCATTTGCATTTCTCCTGCCTGTGTTGCAGTCTTTATTTGTTGTATGGTGCTAACTATAGACATGTTAAGAGATTTTTACTTTATTGTTTGAAATGAGTGTTTTTTGATGGCATTCTTGTGGTTCTATCATTTTTTTGTAATCATTAATTAGCATACAGGGCTCTGCTTTTTGTCATTGGCCATTTTCTTGAACAATGTGCTTTGGGTGCACATGTTGTGGTTTGATTTAGCATTGGCTTTTGAATGGGAGGATGGTATGTGTGTTATTGTGTAGCTGTATTTGCTCTTTCTAATGGACTTGGGTGCAAAGGGAAGGACTTTCTTGCAAATATTAGCCCTGAAATATCCATAGGTTCTCTATGGAGTGCCCTGTTGCCCTGTCCTAAACAATTAGAATAGTGGCATCATAGTACAACCTTATCTCCTGAAGATAGTTAGCATCATTGTGGGTATGGTCTGGTGATCTGCTCATATGAAGTTAATGTTTTTGGTTCACATAAGGTTGTCTCCACAGTCCACTACATTGCTTATAATTTAGGAAAGTTATGTTTGCTTGTTATTTTTTCTGTGGATCTTTCTAAATAGAAAAGTAAATTTGATCTGAATTTCATTGCTTCATTTAGGAATGTATTCCATGCTTGTTATTTCTTCAGAAAATCCATCTCTTTAGGTTGAAATGATGATTGGAAGCTTGTGTTATATTTAATTTATTTCAATTTGGCATGGATAATAATGTTTGATGAGTAAAAGAGCCTATCATTTTCTGTTATGAGAAATGATTAAATGAATAAACTTACATCTTATCATTGTAATTAGTGGAGCTAGTAGCTAGAGGACCAAACTACTATATTTAATGTGTGATATCCTAGCATTGTAATTCGTGAAGCTAGTAGCTAGAAGACTGAACTCCTTTATTTAATGTGTTCTATCTTTTGCTGGGTTGGATTTCAATCTGATTTGTAATTTTACAGTCCCCAGTAGCAAAATCATTTCATTCCCTGCAGCTGGGAAATTCATTTAGGAATGTATTGCGTGCTTTTTATCTTCAGAATTTTTTTCTCATTATCAGGGTAAAAAGATTATTGCAAGCTTGTGCTATATTTAATTTATTTGGCACAGATAATAATGTTTGATGGGTAAAAAACAGGTATATTATCTTTTAAATAGCTGAAAATGGCTGAAAATAACCTGCTATGAAAATTGTTAAAATGGAAAAAAATTACTGTCTGAGCATTGTAATTAGTGGAGCTGGTAGCTAGAAGACGGGACTGCTTAAATAATGTATGCTATCTTTTACTGAGCTGGATTTCAACCTGATTTATAGTTCCCAGTGGCAAAATCATTTTATTCCCTGCAGTTGGGAAATTTGTGCAGGGCTTATGATGTTTTCTTACTGAAGATTTTATACATTTATGATTTACATGATGAGTAAAGAATTATGGTCTGCCCTCATTCTACTTGAAAAAAGGGAAAAAAATTCAGTTAAATATAACATTTCAGCGAGATTGGGCTGCAGGCTTATTATGCAATTGGTTAAGGCTATATTTATTCCTAGAAGATGAAATATTAAAATCCCTGATGAAAATACAAGATAAGTTAGCTGGCTGCAAACCATTGCTTTTAGTAGGTATTTCTTTGGTGATAACATTGCAATGTAAGTGAAAGATGAAAGAAGGAAAATTGGCTTCTCAGATAGAGGATGTGAAAATACAAGATAAGTTATCCAGTAATTAGTGGAGCTGGTAGCTAGAAGACAGAACTGCTTAATTAATGTATGATATCTTTTTTCTGAGCTGGATTTCAATCTGATATATAACTCCCAGTGGCAAAAGCATTTTATTCCCTGTAGTTGGGAAATTTGTGCAGGGCCTATGATGTTTTTTTTTGAAGATTTTATACATTTATGATGTTCGTGATGAGTAAAGAATTATGTTCTGTCCTCATTCTACTTGCAAAAAGGGAAAAAAATTTCAGTTAAATATAACATTTGACCAAGATTGGGCTGCAGGCTCATTATGCAATTGATTGAGGCTACATTTTTTTGGATTGAGGGTAAATTGAGGGTGTTTGAAAGGACCCACATCCTTGTACACTTGAGGATTTTTGAGAGGATCCACAACCTGGTTACAATGAAGGGGACCACTATTAGGAACCCAATTGAAGCAACCATGAAACCGTAGTGAAGATGCAGCGACCATCGACAACGACCGCAGCGAGTGGGACAACTATTAGAACAGCCACCAGCGTCGGCAGCGAGAGGAGCAGCCACCAGGATCAGCAGCAAGCGGAGCAGCCACAAGTGTCAGCAGCGAGAGGAGCAGCCACGACCGCAGCGAGAGGAGCAGCAACAGTGAGCGGAGCAGCCACCAACGTCAGCAGCGAGAGGAGAAGGAGCCACCAGCATCGACAACGAGAGGAGCAGCCACCAGCGTCAGTAGTGAGGAGTAACCACCAGTGTCAGCATGAGTAGAGATGCCGCCTCTAGCGGTGAAACCACCTCCGAGGAGGATCGTGCCTCGGGGATTTGAAACTGGGTGGGCAAGCACACAACCATGTGACTTGACCGCACCACTCCCACCCCATTGGCTTGATTGAGGCTACATTTATTCCTAGAAGATGATATATTAAAATCCTTGATGAAAATACAAGATAAGTTAGCTGGCCGCAAAGCATTGCTTTCAGACATTGCAATGCAAGTGAAAGTTGAAAAAAGAAAAAAATGGCTTCTCGATAGAGGGTGTGAAAATACAAGATAAGTTAGGTGCCTACCTACTTTTGTGAAGCAGGTGTACTGGGAGTACTCGAATGTGCACCCTGTATCACAGTAGCACATGTGGTGCTTACCCATGTGAAGTAGGTATACAGGGAGTACGGGGTGATCTAAAATGTGCTCGTGCACATCGCGGTCCTTAAAAGTTATTTATGGATTATGTATGTGTCAAATTGCCAGGAAAACTTTACTTTCCAAATAGAGGATCCAGGCAGTAATATCATAGCCTCAATAGCCTCTTGACCAGACAGTAATATCATAGAATTTTTTTCCCTTGACCTATTATGATCTGATATGTAGTGGAAGGATAGTTCTGTCCTGTTCCTTACAAATAAAGGGTGCATATCAATTTTTCCAATTCATTTAAAGCAATATAACATCTTTTTATCTGCTAACTTAGTCAAATGAGGACCAATCAATACTGCATGGGGTTAAAATTTATTAATCAAGGTGACTGATGTACATGTAAATAACAGACTAAGTGTGTATTTTTGAAAGAATAAGGCATTCATGATTTCTTAAAAGAGTAAGGCAACCATAATTTTGGGTAAAGTACACTGGTATTTTGTAAATGTTGTAAATGAATTAAGCCTATCCTCACACACTTTCACTAGCTAGTTCAAGGAATTAAACAACATCATGTATCATATATGCTACTATTTATTTGTTGGTATTTGTAATCATTGTGGGTGTTTAACATGATATGCTAATGATTGGTTTTGCAGCCTTTCAGACGTTATGTGGAAATTGGGCGAATTGCCCTTATCAACTATGGCCCGCAATATGGAAAGCTTGTTGTGATTGTGGATATTGTTGACCAGAATCGGGTATGTATCTTTGTTTGTAAAACAACCAATTCAATTTTTATTATCACTTGAGATTCTGAGATTATTATACTTCTCAGGAAATGTAAAGAAACATGTATTCATTTATAATATTTTTCCATGAGATTGCACATTTTCCCAACAATTTAATATATTTATTGCTCTGATATTCGTTACTACATCAGACCAACTGGATGAACCGAGCTCTCAATTTAGGATGCTAAATATTTTGTCTGCTCTCTTTGTTTTTGAAGATTACGCCAAAAACCTTCCCTAATTTACATATGTACAGATATGAATGATACATTAAAAACAGTTAAGCTTTAACTCTGAAATAACATTATGTCATGAATCCATATCACTCAAGTCTGGCCAAACCAATCAATATGTTTTTCTCGTGTTTCAAGAGTCAAGCCTTTCATTTTTCTACAGCATATTTGTAGAAGCCCTTAAAGCGGTCCAGACAATTAAATTACCACAACCTTTCAAGAAAAGTAAATTAAATTCCATATTTTCACATGTAAAAACAATGATCAATGTGCTGATATAAAATAACACAGGGAACATCATTCATTAGATTTTATTAATGAAATGCTGCAACATCCACCTACTCCATAGCTGTGGAAGACTTTCCATACTAGACTGCACGGAAATGCCATATAGGTCCTCGTACCAGCCTGGAAACGTACCAGGTACTGGTACGAGGACTGGTACGCTGTGGGTACATCCGGAAACGTACCCACAGACACAGGGTACGTTTCCGGACGTACCCGTCCAAAAAAAAACGCCAAAGACAGCATTTCTTTCTTTTTTTGGCAATTCTTTCCTTTTTTGGATTTTTGGTGAAAAAACACAAGCACAGAAAAAAATTGCCATTTTTGGAAAGGGTCCGGGAAGATGTAGCAGCAAAAACTTGCATGTGCCATAACTTTCATTCTGTGGCTCCGTTTCAGGTGCCGTTTTCTCTAAAAGTGTATATTTTCTCGAGCTCTACACATTGATGGCAATATTTTTCTTATTTTCATAAAATCCATTTTTGCACCTTTTTGGACCAAGCAACTTCTTGCAATCTTCTGAAAGAATCATGAGCTTTGATTGCTTGTAGACAGATTAGTAATTAAAAATACTGGATAGCTTTCCAAAACTCGGCGAGTACTCGCCAAAACTCGGCGAGTATTCTCCCGTGCTCGGACTAATCGTCCCACCTGCCAGCTTGGATCCATATTTTTCCTGCTTAGTTATGATGTTTCGGGAAATATGCCAGACAATACTATCGTGCTGAGTGGATCAAGGAAGGTCACCATGAACAATCAAAACTCCTTGAATCTTATCACAGTCACTAAGATAAATAACTGTGATAGAGAAATATGAAGCAAATGGAGTTGCCATGTTCAACTCCTTCCTTTCAGATAATTTTTATTACCACACTTGTTTTCTTGATCATTTCCTTAGAATGTACAATCTAAATACTTATTTATTTTGAAAAGCAATGTATCAGTAATTTGATACTTTGTAAATTGATTTGTTATAGATGAGTGGTAAAAGACCTCTTCTGCTACTACATGATGTAATGTGAAAAGAAAGACTTCGCCAAATATAGGTGTAAATGCACCATGACTAAGTATTAAATTTCAATAAGTATGCAATGTATGAGAATTAAATTTCAATAAGTATGCAAATGCTTATTTAAATTTATATATATATATATATATATATATATAAAACGTACCCAAAAGTGTACCGTACCCGCGATTTTTAAAAATTTGCCGTTTCAGCGTACCGAAACCGTATCTGTACCCGTACCCGTATCCGTGCAGTCTAGTTTCCATATAATTAAAAAGATGCCCTAATAGTCGATTTTGAAGGCATCACTCTATAAAAATCATCATAAGGAACTGTCTTGGGAACAAACAAAAAATACAATGCAAAACAAACAATTCCAAGCCATAAAAGTTCTTACAAAAACAATGGATTTTATCTCAAGCAAAAGAAAATTCCTGCAAGAAGCACAAAAATTCAAAGGATACATTTTGGACCTTTCTTCAAACTCCTTGTTAGGTACAGTACCAGTATCTCTCAAAAACCTGAAGTGCTTCACCATGTAAATTTATCTTTCAACAATCTTACATGACATGTCCTCTCTGAAGTAAATAGTGAGGTATCTAGTTTACTTGATCCTTGAAAATGGGGAATGATGACATACATTGGCTAATCTCAGAGGTATATTAAGAGGTTCCACAAGTTCAGAAGATAATATACATCATCTTAGATGATCCTAAATCTCCAAGAAGGAGATCATGCATTTGTGAAAATGTTATGAGATCTAAAGTTGTGCAGAGATATTAATACCAAATTTAGTTGGTTCAGTGTGCTAATCGCATTCTACAGGTATTTTCTCTTAATGCTTGATCAGACAACCCAAGACAGACCATTGTGTATTTTCTATTTTGATCTTGATTTCCTTTCCCTTGAGATTATTGATTGTACTGATTAGCTTGTTCAAAAGATTTGAGCTGTACTTTTTAGCACTTCACATATCTCACTAGTTTTGATGGCAAATGTCAAGTGCCAAGGAAATGTTTCAAAGGTGCATGGGAAGTTTCAGCATTGTCAAAAATGGTCAGGATTTCACTTAACAATCTTCAAATGGCTGCAAAATTTATTGCAAGGAAAAAAATCTATCTATCATTGTATATTAGGGATGGTTGTCTGATTATGGCCTTAGCTTCACAAGTGACTGAAAAAAATCTTAGTCTCGCTTTTGTAATCATCCAGCTGAATGTCTATTATGGAACAATTAACTGATCTCATAGATGAATTCCATCACAGCATGACTCGCATCACCACTGGACTTTGCAATACAGTAGTACATCGATGACATAATGAGAATCACAGAAAATCTAAATGAGAAATATATATTGGCTATGGTGCTACAAGCACTGTTTATAAATGTGTTCTAAAGAATTGTAAGCCAATTGTTGTAAAGAGACTCTACAGTCACCACACACAAAGCTTGCGTGAATTTAAAACTGAGCTGGAAACAGTTGGAAGCATCAAGCATCGGGATCTTGGGAGTCTGCATGGATATTTGCTTTCTCCACATGGAAATCTGTTGTTTTATGATTACATGGTAAATGGAAGTCTGTGGGACATCCCACATGGTGATTAAAATGATTATGTTATGAGAAGTCATTAGCACATCACTGAGACTGACATCCACACTGCTTTGGGGATTATTGTCAGGCCTAGCTGGCTTTTTCTTAATCACATTCGGTTATCACAAAGCATAGCTACCTGATTTGGCCCTTGGGGATTGCAAAAATTTGGAACTTCTTGACCTGTCTCACAATAGACTAAAGGGAAAGATACCATGGCAGGTAGCCAGTCTTTCCAACTTGCATTTCTATTTCAATTTGTCATGGAATTTATTAGAAGGCCCCTTGCCTACAGAGATGAGTAAATTGGTCATGGTATTAGCTAATAAACGTCTCTGCTAATCATTTGAGTGGGTTAATTCCAGCAGCAATAGGGAGTTGTGAATGGATTGTATGAAGTCATATTCTCATTCTTGATTCCCGAACCACTTTTCAAGTTTGCTTCACCATTAGCATCAGCAAGAGAAATGGATTCTTTTGGAAACAATGCAACCACGGCCACAGGATTGGGATTCAATATTGGAACTATGGAGTTCGTCAATAAAGTTGCTTCACTGAAAGACTACTGAGATGGAATTAAGTCCATACTTCTAGGTGGTATTCTACCAGGGCACTCACAATTACAACATCTGACAAAAAATTTCTTACTATTATGCTTTTATGGATGGCCATACCCTTTTCCAAAGCTCCCATTTTGACACAGGCTGGGAGGATGCTGCCAAAGGTGAACTGATCAGGTTGGACACCTGCCAATTACATTTGATTAAAAGTTTCCGAAGCCCTTTCAACAAGTCCATTTTGTGCTAATACCAAATTTAGTTGGTTTAGTGTGCTAATTGCATTCTATAGGTATGTACGTTATTTATAAAAGTGTTCTAAAGAATTGTAAGCCAATTGTTGTAAAGAGTTTAAACAGACACTACACACAAAGCTTGCATGTATTTGAAACTGATATTTTCATATAAATAAAGGAGTTGATGAGGTAATCCATATAACCAGCAGCACAATAGTGGAAGAGAATCCAATATAATGTGTAGTAAAATGGAAGATTGCAACGAAATAAACCAAGGCACACCATGTAATGTGATGTAACAGTATAATGGAAGAGAGAAAAAATAATGGGTCAAAGACTCACAACGATGTAATATGAGATAAAAAGACACAATCAAATGCACATTTACAAAAGGCTCTGTAAACAAAATGGAGGAAGGTGGTATAATTAACATGATTTCATATTTTAAAGTTAATCAAACAATAAATTAGAAAGCAACATCGTATAAAAATTACTTTATTGACACATCTATTTCTTACATTTAGGTTCTCCAAGGTTGGTCATACTGCACATGGACATGGCTCTTGACATGTACGATGACACAATGAGAATCACAGAAAATCTAAATGAGAAATATATATTACAAAATTGCATAATTAAATTCTGGTATTCTGAAAAATCACAGGACTTACCATGGAATTTTATCCCCTATACACTAATGAAATCATATTTTGTTGCCATCTTAGGAATTGATCCATAATTGATACCATTGCAATCAATGTGAGTGCCTATATTTCTTCCTTCATGTAAGCTCATGTAACCCAATGTCATAATTGGCTTTTGAACATGATACCAAGTTTGGGTTTGCATTGACATCAACTAAAAAAGCAACTCTTTATGACAACAATACCTTCAATCTTACTGTGTGGATTTCTTCATTCTCTGCCTGAACAATTGAATCCATAGTCTAAAATTCATCCATTGACAAATGTTTCTTCATCTATAGGCTTTGTGAATGGATTGTATGAAGTCATATTCTCATTCTTGATTCCTGAACCACTTTTCAAGTTTGCTTCACCATTAGTATCAGCTAGAGAAATGGATTCTTTTCTCCATATTACAGAATTTATCTTTTAGTTGAGAAGCCAACTAACTCGTGTTAGCACTACAAGGTCAAGGATTCATCGAAATACTATTCCTCTACCACATCCAATACTCGAACTATGTAGAGGAAACAAGAATCCCAAGTGGGGTTGGCTAAGCAAGCTATTAGGACGTAAAAATGATGAACGTGGAGGGAGGATTGTTGTAGAGAAATGTGTGGAGGCGGCTTTAAAGGGCCTTGGAAACAACAGTGTCCTTAAAGTGGCAGCCATATGTGGCTCTCTCTCCACCACTTCAAAGAATATGGGACTTGTTAAGGCTGGTAACACAAATCATTTAAAGATTTGGTTTCATACACCTGTGTTTTTGTTGATTTGGATTGAAATGTTTGTTGGTTTTGGCAGCCATTGAAATTGCCGAGAAGTCAATCACAGGAATAGAAATAGTATTGTTGGATCTGAGCGAGGTTCCTCTTTTCAACACAGATCTTATAAAAGATGTGCATCCAGAGGCAGTGATGACCTTTAGGAAGAAGTCCATGAAGCAGATTGTCTTCTGTAAGGTGTATGTCTTCTCTGAAGTAAATAGTGAGGTATCTAGTTTACCTGATCCTTGAAAATGGGGAATGATGGCCTGAGACATACATTGGCTAATCTCAGAGGTATGTTAAGAGGTTCCACAAGTTCAGAAGATAACTCATGTGTCTAGAAATGAAAATCTCTTCAAAAGGTTAAAGCCTAAAATGAAGGTAAGTGTTTATAAAAGTGTTCTAAACAACTGTAAGCCAATTTCTGTAAAGACTGTACAGTCACAACCCACAAAGCTTGCATGTATTTGAAACTGAGCTGGAAACAGTCCGAAGCATCAAGCATTGGAATATTGTGAGTCTACATGGATATTTGCTTTCTCCACTCACAGTTATTTTTCCCTTTTTGTGGGGACAGGGTCTATGATTTTCAATTTGATTTACAATCATTAACATTTAGGCTCCTGCTATTAGATCAATGTAGTGCAAGAAAACCATGGATACAATGTTAATAATTGTTTGTATTGAGAGAGATTGAATTGTTCCCGGGAGACATTCCTATTTCTTTTCATTCTTTTCTTATATTAAAATCAATTCTACAAACATTTCTTATCAGCCCAAATAAATAAAGAAGCTATTTCTTTTGCAATAAAGAAATTAGGCTTGCAATCAAATTAAGCAGCATCTTTGCCAAAACAGAGGCCAAAGGGTAATTTTAAGGTTTGTTGCTTGGAGTCATGGAAACTATTGATACAGAAGTTGCAACAACCTGCAGGGATCTTGGGATTGTATTAATTTTGTGAAGTCAAGAATGACAGTGGTTGTATTGATTTTTGAAAGAAGGCATTGGCTCTGTTTCACCAAATGCAACCGACAGGTTTCCATCCAGATCAGTTCACTTTTTCCAGTATACTCATTGCATGTGCTAAAATAAGAGCTTTGGAACATCACAGAAATAAATTCAAGGTCTAATTTATTCATGTTTCCTTCCGCAAACTAAAGATAACTCTGGTCCACCATGACCCACTAGGCAATGAAAACTCTATGGAACCCAAGGAACTCAAAACCACCCCAAAGTTTAATTTCTGGATACCTACTAAATGCTCTCCCTTATGCAAAAATTTGCATGTAGTCACAGATATATCGCGGATCTGTGGTTTTATGTTTATAGTTAATATGATATATAATCATGGTCTTTCTGTTATAGTTGGTTCAATTTCTCGAAACATGTCCATTTTGTGCTAATACCAAATTTAGTTGGTTCAGTGTGCTAATTGCATTCTACAGGTATGTAGGTTGTTTATAAAAGTGTTCTAAAGAATTGTAAGCCTATATAGGTTGTCTATAAAAGTGTTCTACATAATTGTAAGCCTATGTAGGTTGTTTATAAAAGTGTTCTACAGAATTGTAAGCCAATTGATGTAAAGAGTCTGTACAGACACTACCCACAAAGCTTGCTTGTACCTGCTGTAATAGCTAGAAAATTTTAGAAAACCTACCACCTAATCGAGCAGATAACTGTGTTGGAATCCCTTAAATTAACCATCATGGAATAGGAATCAAAAACTCAACCAATGTGGTATACATACATTTGCGAATACGGGCAGCAGGATATGCGCAGGTAGAACACCGACTCTTCTGAATGTGAAAGCTATGTCTCGAGATGAATCTTCAGATGTAGGATAGTGAACAAATAAGTTTCTGCCCCCAATTTATAGCTAACTATTTTGCCAGTTTACATCAACTTTGGTAACAGACAAATTGGTAAATTCAAGGCATGGCTACATGTTAATTACAGTAAACTTTATGTTCCATCAAATTCCAGTAAACTCTCAGTTCCATGAAATTTTGTCTGTGCCATGCTATATTGTATCCGAATACTTTATGCTATTGTGGTGTAATTTATTTAAAGGAGTTAGAAAACTATTTATTAATTTATTTAATGGAGTGAGAAAACTATTTATTAATTTATTTAAAGGAGTTAGTTTATAATTTATTTAAAGGAGTTGAGTTCTATTTATACGATTGACTGTCATTTCGGCTGTCAAATTTGACATAGTCCCATCAATGTCCACAAAGCCTTTTCCCATAGGGGTAACGCCTTAAGCGTAAAAACATAACGCACAAATATATTATGTAACTATATAAAACATCTTAAGGCTAAAATTATATATAAACTAGCACCGAATTTAATAAATAATTAATATTAAAATATATAAATTTTAAAATTTATATACAATGAATTAAAAAATTAAATATACTCCATCAAAAATACATATTATTAATATTTTATAAAGTAAAAAACATATTTTTATATAAATATATAAAAAAACCTTAAGGCTAATATATATATATATATATATATATATATATATTGATATTAATATACAACTAAAACCTAAAATATAAAATATAAAATATAAATAGGAGGTCAAACACATTTTGAATCCTCACAGGGATGGCACTTTCACTCTTCCTGACTGCTTCTACATGCTTTTCTTACCAGAATAACAAGTCGTGATCTTGCAAACCGAAGTAACAACGGTTGCTGTGGATGCTGCAGTGTATAAATACCATTATGTTTCTGCAGTGTAAGCATTTATGGTTTTTTATACTAATGGTGAGCTTTAGGGTTTTCTGAAAATGGCAAGCAGATAATATTCACCAAAGAAGCTTTGGCGAGCAGATTAACTCTAAACCATTTGAGACATACTGTGCAATTTTATTCACGAATTTGAATGATTTTATTCCCACTTTGAAATTTGGTGATATTTGATTTTCATGATTTTTGCTCTGCAAATGCTGTGACTAAATGGCCCATTGTCTCCCATTTCTATTAGCCATGTCTCATCAGGCATTCCCAGGAACAACTTCTGCTTTTGGGTCTATATTTTTTAACAATGAATGAGTTATGAAGTATTTGTATCCATGAAAAAAATGGTTTAACAGAACAGATTTGTGTTTTCTACTACCTAAAAGAAATGAGAAGAAAATGCTGACTTAAAAAATATACAGCATTTAACAAAAAATCTGCTGTTAAAGGAGGCTAAATGCAAGTTTGTTAATCTGTTTAATTGATTCTCTCCAAACAATTTATTTGAATCCTGATTCATGAACGAGTAAATAAAGTTTCACACTTCCAATGTTCTTGCAGGCTTTGGTGGATGCACCAAAAATGGTAAGGTGCCAGATGAACTTTAAGAGGTTATCCTTAACTGATATCAAAATTGATATCCCCAAGACACAAAAGAAGAAAGTTCTCATTGAGGCTATGGAGGCTGCAGGTATTGAATTTTAACTTTTTGGAGGCTGCTGTCCAAGTTAGCTGCTGGATAATGATTGTTTATTTTTATCATCTAACAGAGGTTCAGAAGCGATGGGAGAACAGTTCATGGGGACGGAAATTAATTGTGCAAAAGCGAAGAGCTGCATTGAGTGACTTTGATAGGTTTAAAGTCATGCTTGCCAAGATCAAGGTTTTTTTTATAATGCTTTTAAAATACTGGCCTGACAAATTTATACCTGGTACTTTTTTCCTTCTATATTTTAATTCTTACTAGTTGTTTCCTGCTAAATAATGTACAAAAGGAGAATCTAGGAATTGAAATGAAGGAATATCTGATCGCAACTTTATAATTAGTTGTTATGGTTAGCAGAATAAAATGAAAGATTGCATCTCTATGAAAATCCTTCTCATTGAATGATGGTACATGTGATGCAGAGAGGATCATTAATCAGGCGAGAACTTTACAAGTTGAAAAAGGAGAATTCTACTTGAACTGTTTATGGAACTTTTTTGTAGCTGGATGATATTTGTAGCTTCTACAGTTTCCTCAAGGAAATGAACAATTACACAGCAAATGTTTTATTTTTTGAGTTTTCAGAGACTAGCTAATTCAAGATGGGCTGGTATATTCCTTTGTGTTCTTTGCTCATTAATCTTAAACTGATATTGGCATTTGTTTATTCAATATATTTTTAGCTATATATATATATATATATATATATAGGAAGTAGATAAATGGGCATTTGAGAAAAGAACTAATCTTCTATTCCAGTCTCTCAACCAACTGAAGACCCAAAAAAAACCTTAAAAAAACAAACTACTATTGTGAGAAAACAAATTGGGGTCAAGGTTATCTAAACCCCCTAAATATCTCAACAAAATAACAATGAACCCAACCTGCTGAAAGCTGGAGTGGTGAGGACATCAACTGCCAGGTGACTCTATAGTTTTGCATTAATCTCCCCTTACAAAATAAAAAAGATTGGAACTTCCTGGTTCTGAGAGATCTGGTGAACTGCACCCATTCCAACCAAGAATAAGGACAAGAAGTCTTTTATTATGTTGCTGCTCGGATAAGGATCTAAGTGAACCATAACATTTCTACACCCCATGTTCTCAGAATTTACAGAGAACAGTTGCATTCAATCTTCATAATGTGTATCCCTAACTCTTCAACAAACAATTCATTGGTTTCTTTGTCTCACCTTTCAATGTGTTAAGATAAAATCTCAGCCATCTTACTTCCATGAATACAACATGACATTCAAATCTTCCATTCTTGGTCATTGATTTTTGTTAACATGTACCTTACTGCACTTTACTTAGCTAATTCCTTCTTTGCCTTTACTTTTCCTGCTGTGCCATCGAGGCTTCTAACGGGTACAATGTGCCACTTCCCATTCTCTGCTCTTCATTGTGGATCAATAGCGTTTTAACTTCAAAAAATATATTCCATTATAGAACTGGGTACTTACTGTTTGCTCTTTACATGAACATATTTCAATTACACAATCCCTTCATTTTCTGGGAGACCTTTGGCATTGCATTCCTTTCTTCTATGACAATATTATCAATCGAATCCTTCTTTGCTTATATTGTTTTTCTTCAGAACCTCCTTCAATAGTTATACATTTCTTCAACAACTCTTTCAACTTTGAAGGGTTTTTCTTCTTTCCAAGCAAAATATGGTTATTTGTTAATATTCATATTACCTATTTAATATGAGATAAAGTTCTCCACATTCATATGGTAACAGTATAAATTAACATGTTTGAATAATTACAATTCCATATATGAAAAGTTATCCTATGATGCCTTATACGTATCATATAACTCAAGTTATGGATTAGTGTTGTTTGAGAACCAAAGTAGGAACCAACAGAGAAATGTTGCTTTATGGATTCTAAGCCTTTTCAGATGATTACTTACCTTGATAAGTCATAAGAAATTTCATTAGACACAAGTAATTCCATCTTTTGAAAGGTGACTTGCAAGTCTTGTTATATCGCATGGTATTGTATATTGGTTGAAACAACATAAGAATGTTATCTAATGATGCTTGGAAACCATTTCAGTATAATCCAATCCTGTACAAGACAAGTTATATTTACCTTGCATTAACGACAACTTCATCAATAACTATCATCACTTGACTTATAATTGATTATGTGGGTAACCTCCTCTAGCACCACAATTTTACAAAATATTCCTTCATGATTACTTAATAATTTTCTTTGGTTTTGACTAGATGATTTTTCAAAAATTCTCCTTAATTTTGGAAACAAAATACTATTCACGACCTTATCATGATTCGTAAGTAAAAGTCTTATTTCTATTTTAACCCTTTGAGTTTGAATAGGATTATTCGACTAAAAGAAAACAAGGAATGAAATAAATGTTACAGGGTTATTTTGACTAATTTACTTCGAAAATTAACCATTCAATATTAGAATAAGGCACTAATACTTGCAACAAATGTACACAATACAATATAAACTTACAAATACATGAGATTAAGTGCACTTAGCTAATTACATGTGATTCTGGGTTGATCTAGGTGATCTGAATGCTGAAACAGGGTTTTTGGACCGGAGAAACCTTCGAAATTGAAATTGTAAGCTAAAAATATCCTGTGAAAATACCGTATAGTAGGGGTAGGAATGGTTGTACAATCTTGACCTCTTTGTATGGTTTTGCACCTGCTCATAATTGTGGTCTATGAATTTTGGGGTTTTCGTTTCTCTGATTCACTTTGTCATTCTCGATCACATTGTGAAGGTCTATGAATACTTTGCTCAATCCTTCAAACCCTAACCATAGATGAAGTCGTAAAAAATAAATAGTAGTTGGATTATGGGCACCCCTGTGCATCGACGACGTTGGCACTATTTTGAAGAGGCCTCAAACCACACGTCATTCTCCACCTAGAATGTGATATCTAACTATAGTGCAATCAAATTTGACATCCTTTTTTGACAATGTTTGACTTGAGTTTCTCTCTTGTGTAATCTATTTGAGTGGGTGACTTTGAGTGCTTGCAAATGTGAGAATCAATTCCCTAGCCCTAGTGGAGAGCTTCAAACATGTAGATAGTGTTGCCCTAATAAATGTGCAGAGGTATTTTCGAAGTGTAGGGAGCTTTGGGCATCTTTCGTACTAGCTTTTGCAATAAGAGTTCATAAGAGTGTTAGGTTGTGTTAGGCACTAAATGAGGTGAGTTTCACTTGTTTATATATGCTTACAAAGGTAATTTAAGTTGGAAAAGCCAATTGAGAGGAAGTAAGTGACCCAACGAATAATGTGCAACAAGGACCAAAGTGGACAAGGTCAAGCCCATACACTAGGGTCAAGACCATACACATGTTCATACCCCTACCATATGTTTTTTACCAAACAGTTGCAATTTGCAATGTGAAGTTTGGAAGCTGACAAGTGGAGTTTCTTATTGTGTTTCATGCATTCAATTCTCATAAACTATCGATAGATGAGTGTGTAAGAGTAAGCAAGCTAGACAAGAGACCTAGGGATATATCATATGAGAATAGGTAAAGTGCACTTGTTTGAGCAAGAGAGCAATGCTAAGAACAACAATGTCAAATAGTAGAATTACTAAATTTGAGTGTTTACAATTTCAAGACTATAAACAAAACGATAATCATTATAATTTTTGAAAATTATTAGCTTTTACAAAAAATTAAAAATTTAAATTTAAATTTCTTTATACATATACATACATATATGTATATGTATACACACACACACACACAAATGCATATATACATATATGTATGTCTCAGTGTATAAAATAATATTTACAATCTTATCATAATTCATACGAAAAATCTTATTTTGATACTATAAACAACATGATAATCATAATAATTTTTGAAATGATTAACTTTTACGAATATTTAAATTTCAAAAAAGTAATTTCTTTATACATATGGATACACATGTATATATGTGTGTATAACATGTACAAATATGTATATATGTATATACATACACACATATATGTGTATATATTGTAACATCCCAAAATTTCTTGTAAGTTAAATTAACTATGGTTAAGTCTAAACAGGATTAGACGAGATCATCATTGGGTGTAAAATTCATTTGGTTCGTCGTATCATGACCCACAACTTCTGCTACGGGGCATGACACTGCGGAACGAATAACCCCGCACCCACCTTGATGATCCTTCCTAAAACACAATTAGGCCTTAATCATAGGTAAAATGGTTCATAAATGATAGTGAATCTTTCGGTTATTTGTATTCTGGTTACTTTATTTTAATTAGTTTGGTCGTCTTTTGTTTTGTTCGACTTTTGCATGACCGCGATGATAATTGTCTCTGTTTTATTTGACAATGCTATATCAAGCCAACTTTATGACAATATTTGAATTATTATTTACGGACTTGGTGATTTTCGTATTGGAATGTTTTATATAAACCTGGAAATTCAACTAATTTTTATGGTAATATATTGTTGGAAATATGTGGACTTGTATTATGAAGGTTAATTTTAACTTAACCATTAAGCTGGGTAATAACTAAAGTAAAAAAATGTATGAAATATTAATTTATATATATTAGAGGGATTTGGCCTAAGTTTTATTTAGTTATTGAAATTTATGGGTTTCATAAAGTGAAACACCTTCACATGACACAAGTGTGCAACATGCACTAAAACACGTACCAACATTGGGAAGCCTGAAAATTCTTCAATATGCCACCCAACTATAGTTCTTTCATTATAGTTTTTGTTATTTTTCCTTCGTCTATTTTCATTCTCCTCTTTTGGAATACCTGCGTGAGTTTTGGAGGAAAGAAGGATTCAACTTGTTGGAGCGGGAAGAGTAGAAGGTTGCTGATTCTGGGTTTACTTCAGACATGAATATCTTCTCTTTTCTTTGCCGCATTATTTGTTAAAAAATGAGGAAATACACATTCTGTTTTTAATGGCAATCAAGGAAATTGTGGACAACTTTTGATTTAATTGTTTGGAGATGAAGTATGAAAAGGAAATTGATGGATTATGTATTCTTTTTTAGTTTTCTTTGTGTGATTTTTAACCTAACCCAGAAAAATACGCAGATGGGGTTTTGGGTTTTGATTAACAAAAAAATAAAGTAAAAGAAAGGTTAAAAATTCCTTCTCTGCATTATAATAAATTATACCCAAAAGGAAAAGAGTTGGGTTTTTCTGTGCGGAAGAAGGAAAACGTTTTGTGAATTTGTGTGTTTAAAATCGATTTGTGCTTGTAGATTTTTATTTTGTTAAACTGAAATTTGGTTGTGTGTTTTTTGTAAACAAATCGATTTGGGTATACAAATCGATTTGCATAAAGGAATCGATTTGGGTAACCCAATCAACATGGGTATGTAATCGGTTGGGGTTTTGTATTTTTCTTCTTGGTTGCTATAAACAGTCGATTATTAATTTATTGAGATCTTTTCAATGATAATTTGTGGGTGTCAAAGCTCTTGCATGGGGTGCTTTTTCTAGAAATTTTATTATTATGGACTACTAAATCGGTTCATGTATAAATGAGAGTGTCTTGTTATGTGTGAATAATTACAAAAAAATGGCATTTACCTGTAACTTCCTGGCAATATGACTTGGATTCTTGTAAGATGTGAAAAGAAATTGCTTGTCTTAGGAAGGACATGAAAGACAGGACAACTTAAGCGAGATGCACCAATGAGTAATTGGAGGCATGATTGGGTTTAAAATAATGATATCTTATGAAAGAAATTATTAGTTGTTCTTTTACTAAAAAGAGTATGTTTAAATGATGTAACCATGGTGCTTTGCTACATTGTTGGTTGGGTTGTTTGTTTACCGGATAGAACATGTTAAAGTGATGTAAATATGGTGATATTTGTGCTAATTTGTAGAGCTGCTCATTGATTGAAAAAATACTCTTCTTAATCATATTGTTTTTACAAAGTTATGTAAAAATTTTAAATGTCAAATGCTTATTGATTGAAGTTTGGAATACGATGTATTGACCTTTTTGATTAGAGGGAAACATGATTGTTGAAATAGAAATTGGTTGTTCTATTTATGTGCATACATAGTTTGTATCTTTATACAAACTAGGTAAAAATACATTTTCAGTTGTATTACCATGTGCTTGTTGATAAAACATGTATATCCTTTCATATTTTATTAATTAATTGCATTAGAAAATGGAGTTAATATTCATGCCACTTCATTTTGAACTGACATCATACCATTACTCCGGTTTGCGGGACCATTAGCCATTACATTCGGATGTGCGAAAACTCATGTCTTGTGAAGTTTTATCGTAGCATGGATCTAAATGAGATACTTGGATTTCAATTGGTGAAATGATGATATCCTTGATTTATTGGTTGAATTATTGAGATCTTGGACCCATTGTAAATATTCAAACCTCACTATGTGAGAATTATAATACCGAGTTATATATTTCGCCTTAACGACATATGTAATATATGATTTTAATAAAGATATGATTACTTTGTGTGTAATAATATCTCAATATGAGTAAATGATGAATACTTGAGTTATGAAATCTTACTTTTCACAAATTGTTGAATACATTTATTTGATGGTTATCAATGCATGAAGCTGATAATTGGGCAATTATTGTAACAATCATGTGTCTTTAATTTCTAAATTAAATAAGCTATTTAGTGGCGTAGCTAATCGAAGGAATGATTAAATATAGATTTTTAAATATATATTTAATTCGAAGCTTTTCGGTAAACTTGGTATTAATATGATACGATTGTAAATCCTATTGTATAGAGAATGGAATAGTATCGTTGTAAAAAAGTAATTTAAGGTTAAAGAAGCAAACATAAGGGAAAAAGACAAAATGGGATGGTAAATAGATGAAAAGTTCCATTAGACATACTAAGGGATCTAGGTACATGTGGAATGCTTTGATATAGTTACATTTCAAATAACGAATGTACTTATCTCATAAAGATCCTAGTTGGCCTTTGGCATCTATCTCAATATAAACTCTTGCAATATAGGTTTAATTGGAAATAAAATAAAAACAAACTATAAAGATCTAGATAACTGTGAAAGGGATAGTTGTGAGGTGGCGGAAGACTTAAAACTCATAAGACAAGTGTGTTGTCTTGAGTTTAGCCGTAACTTGCATGGCGGATAACTTTGGCCAAAGTAATGCATTGATGGATGTGCATTGTCTGATCACCTAGTTCTCCAATTAAATAATAAAAATTGTCATCGATAACTTTGATAATGGGAAGTTGAAATACTCGAAAATGAGGTACACAATGGTCGGATACCAGAATACGAAGTCGGAAAACTAGCTTCGTGGTAGACCCAAAGACTTTCACATATTTCACATGACCTTTAAAAGGTTGAGCCGAAATGCTAGTAAGCATTGTCACTCGAAATAGTGATGAAGGGAGATCGTGGAGATCTGGATACACCCTTCTCAACCGCACATGGCTTACATGGATGTTATCGGATACATCAAAAGAGCAAAATTGATTAATGAACTCAATTAAATAAATTTGTACGATTGAAGCTGTGTAATTTGTTATTATGTTTATGTGTTATATATATATATATATCCTCATTTTTCAGCTCTTGTAAATTTGAGCATTACATATATACATATATTTGTGTAAGTGTGTTGCATTTTTTTTATATCTAAAAAAACACAAAAGTTCTAAATGATTTTTGTGTCAAAATTGGATTGAGGGTAAGGCATTTCGAACCCATGCCCTATTTATATAAGAATTTGTTTTAACAAGCTCGTCTAACCGAGTCATGCTAGGCTATTCCTTCGTTGTACGGCATGTTGTCATGTTTTAAACAAACTATGGTCAGTATAAAAATAAAGTGGGTGGGGGTCAAACCCCACACCACTGTCTCTTGGGAGGCTTAAAGCCAAGCTTGCTAAATGGCCAAATTAGCTAACACTAAGTGGTGACTAAAACAAATATTAAGCTTTTAGTTTTAATCTAAAATCAAATAAAAAAGAAATAAAACTACTTACCTTTGTTTGAGCAATGCTTCAAGATATAAATTTAGGATTGCATATTTGAAAAAAATATACAATTTGGTTAACCCCACCCTTTTGAATGAAGTTTGGACACCAAAGTACATTGTTTTGTTTTGATAGTGTTTTTGCTTTCCATCTAAGGACAAAGGAGAGGCCAAGCTTTGGTTTTAGCGGCCTATATAGCATACAAATTTGGACACTCCACTATGAGACAAACTTGAGAAGAACACATTTTTATTATGTCGCGAAGGAGAGTAGCGTCATCTTAGAGTTGTTTGAACCTGACTTGTATAGGCCAAGCTCTCTTACGGAGGAAGGAGCTTGGATCTTTGATAGCCACCACCAAATATGTTGGAACAAGTTAGGGAATGGATCTAAAACTGGTACGCTTTTCTTCATTCCTTCATGGTGATCAAAGTTATTATGTAAAATTTAGTGCTAACTCAAAACCCTTTTTTGGGAGAAAACCCAATACCTTGCATCAAATCTCCATGGAAGGCTTTCTTTGATTCATATTTCAATATTGAATAAACGGGATAATCAGAAAAAATCATGCAAAAATGAATCTACTATTTCATTATATTATTATTCTCTATTATCTTGTTAGATGCAAGTTTGAAAGGCACACCCATACATCCTTGCTTGGTGGATGCTCTATATAGCAGTGAGAGTCCTAAGAGAGATTCTACCAGGTTTGAAGTATGTTAAGGTTACCCTACAAAATAAGTTGGTAAAAGGCCATCTTGAGCTGATCATACTGAGAAAACTCAAAGCTAGTTGTAATATAGACAAAGATTAGCCCAAATGAATGATCCTTGCATTGCCTAACACCCGAAAGAAGCCCAATGGTAAGTTCTAATATGGGTTATGAGCAACCATTCATGGAAAGCAAAATATTTACCAGAGCTCAAAGAAGATTGTTTTCCACCATATAAGAATTTTGTTTGAGCACGGAGATAGGGTTAAGAGATAGTTAAGGGAGCTTGACAAAAAAACTATAGTTTCAAACTCTTATTTGTATATGCTTTGGCCATTGTGGGTAAGTGTTGTCATTGATGTCAACTCCATTGCTGGAAAAGGGTGTCATGAGGTCATATGAGTCTCCATGTGATGTTTATCAGTTGTCAAACATGAAAGTTGATTGGTAGTGTTAGGTTACGGTGTGTTTAATGTTGTCTTGTAGCATGGTCTAGTGAGATGAGTCACTATATGAGCTCTATTGAGGTGATTGGTTGTTGTAATTAGGTCAAAAATAGTTGGTATGATGTGTCATGAGTGTCTATGGTTCTGCATGAGGTCAACATGGTCAGTTCTTAGTTGAGTCAGGTCAATCCAGACTTGTTTCTAGCCCTGGAGCATGCAGAATGGTAAGGAGGTGTGAGATTTGGACCTAATCAATTATGGTGAAGCATGGTAATGGTATGCATGGCATGTATAGTAAGTTTGAGGTCTAAATTTAGTTGTTAGATGCATATTTGAGGTTCTTGGGAAGCAAGAAGTGAGAATTACGCAAGATTGTATAGGTAAGTCGTTGTGGGTGGAGAGTTCCAAGAATATTTGAGCTAAGTGATGAATATGGACATATAGAGGATGTTTTCATGATGCTTCATGGCAAATTTCAAGTCATTTTGTTGAAGAAATTGAATGTTATGCAAGTTTTGGTGAGACCGGGTAAGTTGCAGTGTGATTTTCAAGCAAAGTTGGAGTTTCAACTGCTCGTTATGAATTGTATACTTTACATGGGGACTTGAGCTCTTTGGAGGTAGTTTCTAAGGTTAGTTATGCAACTTTCACAAAAAGAATGATGTGGATTGATTGTCACGTTTTTATGAACAATCGTTAAGAAGCAAAAGTGGTTTGAAACCCTAGCTAAACCCTAGATAGGAGCAGGTTGCAAAAAAATGTTTGTACCAACCCGGTTTGATTAGTTACTCAAAACTAATGATTAAATGTTGTAGAGGACTCTTCCATATTTCCAGAAAGGTATGTTAGAGCATGTGGTGATGTGCGGGCCCCACCTGAAAATGTAAGTTTATGAAGAGTTCCAGTTTGTGAATTTTTTTCCAAAAGAGGTAAAGTCTAAATTGACAGTTATAATAACGTTGGAGTTGTACTAGAAGTTAATGAAAGTTTCAAATCATGGTTGTGATCAAAAAGTGTAAAGTGTTTGCGTTGACTAGTCAAAGGGCAAGTTTAGGGCAATTTAAAGCAATCTTTAGTAAAATAGACATAACATGAACTACATGGAGAGTTAGGAGGTGATTCAAGTTGTGTTGGAAAGAGGGTTATGAGAGCTTTCCAATGATATCAAGTTTGCTTCATGATGATACGTTTTGATATGGTTTCCAGGTCAATTTGTGGACAAGAAGATTTTTGACCATCCAGGACAGAATTGTTTTTGCTTTGAAAGATTGAGTTGGTTGGAACATGAGATGGATTGAGTGATGTTTTTATCACTTGGAACGTTAACGAGGATGAATTTGGCATTTACTTGAATCCATTTGGAGGTCTTGGAAGTGACATA
This sequence comes from Taxus wallichiana var. yunnanensis, assembly GCA_018340775.1. Classification (NCBI taxonomy): domain Eukaryota; kingdom Viridiplantae; phylum Streptophyta; class Pinopsida; order Cupressales; family Taxaceae; genus Taxus; species Taxus wallichiana. The sequence continues at coordinate 28,149,608 of CM031242.1, read as the reverse complement.
AAATGTGTTTATCAGATGAGTTTGGAAAACAAGTGTTTGGGCAACATGTTTTGATGAAGACAAAAGTGGTTGTGGTTTGAGTAGGTGATTGTTTCATGAGCTATAATTTGTTTAAGAGTGTTATATAAGTCTAGTCATTTCCATAAAGTGGTCACATGCCATAGTTTAGTTCATATTGAGAGGTCTTGAGGCCCAAAGTCGATTCCAGGGTGCTAGAAGCAACTATTTGGTGAAGGCAATTAGCCACTGGGCCCATTAAATGAAATAATTTGATTGGTTCATGTAAATTGAGACCATGGATGATGTTTAAATGTTTTTAAAAACATGTGTGATGAATTTTAGAGCTTGATTAAAAATGGTTTTGGAATAAGGAGATTTTTGCACTCCAATGCAATGGTTTTGAGGATATTTGGTGCATGGGAAGTTGTTTCTGGCTAGGCCAACCTACTTGGGTCACATGTAGTTATTATAAAATATATTTGCGATGTTTTTTATGATGCATGGGTCGAGCCAAAGGAGGTAAAATGTTTTAGTTTGAATTTGAATAAAGTAAATGCTTATAAAAAACATGTTTTTGGGTCATTTGTGAGCCATTTTTGCATGGGTGAAAAGTGTGACCCATAGGTGAGTGAATTCCGAGTGTATGAGTGCATCATTTGAAGGCCGAGGAAGAGAATGACGAGTTGAGGAAGATCGGATAGCATGTGTGCAAGAGTTTAGAGGCAAGACAAGTTGAGAAAGAAGAAGATTGTGCAAGATTGAAGACCTAGGGTTTGTGAGCTAAATATGTGATCTCCATCAGTGGTGGCAACAAAAGAATTAGAGATCAAACATTATTAGTTGGTTGAGTTGGTGTTTGGTCATCGTAGGGGTTGTAGCCTCCTTGTAGAGTTGGTGCTTCGCTAAATTAGGGGTTGATGCTCTACTAAACTAGGGGTTGGTGCTCCTTGTGAAGTTGGTGCTTCACTAAATTCTTTGTTGTGAGTAATATCAACAAAGTTTCAGTGGGTTTTCTTCCCCTTGAGGATTTTCCACATATATTTGGTGTTCTAGTGTACTCTCTTGCTTTTGTTCTTGTGTATGTTGTATTCAATGGTTAAGTAAACACACAATGTGGTTGTTGTATGGATGAATGGTTACTTGATTTGTAATGAATGATGAATGGAAATGGTTTAAAGTTTTAATAAATTGATTCACCCCCCACCTTCATCCCCCTCCTCCCAGTCTCCTGTGCTTCCAACAATTTAGCATGAGGAAACCCAAAGGGATTTAATACTATTCCTTTAACTTGGTGTTCCATCCTTCGATAGCCTTGCGAAAAACAAGACAAAACACATAGAGAAGGAATTGACATGATTAGCTCTCATTGTCCTAAGTCCTTATTTGATGTAAATTGACTAACTCATTCGAATAAAATGCAAGTTAATCTCCACCAACGGCCTCTTGAAGTTTTAACAGATAAGACTACTTGTATTCTCAACCTCTTTGGTGAAATGACAATTTACTCTTACAATAGTAGCTATGGCATTCACTTTAATGATATTAGCACTAAATAGAATATTCTATATATACAAATGGATTTTTTGTAAATAACTCCTTCTGCAAGGAACTGTAAAAATTTGATATTGCATAAATTTTCATCTTAAATATAAATATTTATTTCTTTGATATTTTGCTATAATTTTCTCGAAATGTAATTATTTAGTTTAGATGACTTCCATTTACTGCAAGTTTTCCCCAATAGAACCTACACATAAATCATAAATTTGTTGGGCTCGATACCATTGTAGAACTCGAAAGAGTTACAAAAAAAGCCTAAATTATTCACGATTTAGATTCTAAGTTATAATGACAAGTTTTTAGTTACACAATAAGTGAATAAATCGCAAAAATGTAAGGAAATACAAGTGAGCGCAATGAACACATAACACATTAACACAAGATTTTGAGGGGGAAAAACTTGGTTATAGGTGTTATGGGTGAAAACCCCACTATGAAAACGCATTCCATATTTTATTAATCAACAATAATGTAAGAACAACTTGATGAATACAAGCGTAACCTAGCAACATATCTCCTTCTCACTTCTCAAACGCATTAATGATCAATGCCCAGCCAAATTCCATTCAACCTGTTCAATCTCCAATAAGAGATTACCCTATTAAAAATTGTGGGTGATTCAATTGAACCGTTGCACTCTTAACCATTAATTAAATTAATCGTTTATAACTTTATAAAGTTATTATATAGCGTATATTGAAGTTATGTATAACTTATAATATAAGTTATATACTACGTTTATAGAGCTTAGTTGAGGAGTAAAATTTAATGTGGTGGCCTCGTGAATGTGTCCTCACAAATATTAATACAAAAGACTTTTGGGAGGTAGCCAATATGGGCGTGGACGGTCGAGATTGTTCGGACATACGACATGACTAAAACTGTCAGAATTTTCTCGGTCCCATTCTAATTTGGAGATCGCCCATCGGTGTAATGAAGGGGAAGTACTATGCTTCCCCATTCTCCTTGATGTACAATATGTTCTTTGGTATGATATGATTCTTCATTTGACATGTTCATGTGTAGTCTTGTAAGAGGCTTGCAATGCACTTAGGATCTTCATATGAAAACTTGGTTTTTCCACTTAAATTTTTATTGTCTATGAATTATCAAGAGAAGCGTCAAAATAACCAAAAGTAAAGGTCCTAAAAACTGCCATGTCTAGAGATCAAATTCAATATAAACAGAATATAGAATATAGAATGAATGCAATTTTGATTTGGACGAAACATAATGTAATTGATGAAGACAATTTACCTTCCCAGCCCATTGAAAGTAAAGGGCATAAAATGCCATGCCACCTTGACAAAGTTTGAATGTATTATGCTAAAAATTTATAGGAAATGTTATCAGAAAAAAATGCATTTTCCTTTTATCGCTGAAAGCTCAGTTATGAACACCTGCCAGAGCCCAAAAGAAGCCTCCATACATGATGAAAGTATTGTAGACTCAAAGTGGTCCATTTTTGTCAAGAATGCACAAAAATGAAGAGGAAATAGTGAAAAATTCTTGTATTATTCAAAAAATGGCAAATGTTAAGAAATGAACAATAATACATATTTTGCCCTAGGAAAATATGAGTATTTTTAAGAGCAACAGAATCTCAACATTATCAAAGAATTATATAATATACAATAGGTAAAAAAATATAGCTCAACCTTCATACTGGCAGGAAGTCAAATATGAGAGATGACTGCTTTAGAACTGCAGTGTAGCATACATACGTTTGAAAACTGGTGTCCCTGAAATGATAGAATTAAGCAGATATCTCTGTTGATGGGGTCGCACTTATGGTTGATGTTACAGTCACATCCGGAGCTGCACTTACAGTTGGATACACAGTTACAGTTGGATCCGCAGTTACAGTTGGAACCACACTTGCAGGTGGGGTCATGTTTCCAGTCGAAGCCTCGTTAACAAGTGGAGTACCATTTCCAGGTGGAGTCTCACTTACATTTAGAACAGGAGGTGCTTCCAACAGCAATGGTTTACTTGCTTGTTGACCACTTTGAATGGTTGCAACAGGCTTCAGGCTGGTCGGTATATTTACTAATGAGGCCACCATTCCAGGAGGAATGATTTCTATTGGTGGATGCTTCTTAACCAGAGTCAAGTTCTCCAATGTTGGTTCTTTTTCCAAACCACCAAGAACTGCATTTGCTGGGTCTGCTGATCTATCTTTCCTTGAAACATGCTCAAGTTCTTTTTGTAATGCCTTGTTCCACAATTGCACCAAATTCTTCAAGGATGGACGACCATGGGCCTGCATAGTGGTAAGGGAAATTAAGTTAAACACTTTAAAACAATTCTCAAAACTATATGGTTAAAAATGTCATTACATTACATCCTTGGTTCCATATGAGTAACTGTAGAGTGCAGTGGAAACCATAACAATAATCTTCATGGACTCAAAAGCATTTGTAGAGAGAGTTTGATGAATATCCATCATGCTAATAATGCTTTGAAGAACACATACATGGGCATGCAGCACTGCCTCCGCATACATCCCTGTCTCCTGCCAAGCTTTTTCCATGAGAGTATTATCCCCCAACAATGCAGCTGAAAAGGCTGCCTCACGACCATAACCAGATGTGGTCATATTATTGATCAAGACCTGAGACAAATATTACAATTATACACTTAAAAATTGTTATACTTGGTAGCTTATAACAAACAATTTTTACAACTCCATGTTTCTATTTAATGTGCAAGAACGAATCATGATACTACACTAGGTTGGCTTGTACTATGTAGTGCACACTGACAACATAAAGTTAAATGCACTGCAGTGTTAGTCTGCCTTGTTTGCATGTCCATGAGAAGGAAAATGATAACTGCCATCTGTCTTATGATTTACAAATTCAATATGCTTAATCCTCTAAAACAATAAAATTTACAGCATATGTTGCTTTTTTCCCCAAGATTATGCAATATTGCAATTTCTTTTAGTTGACAATTAATGCTTTCGTTATTCCACTCTCGTCCTTTTTCCCCCAACATTAGAATTACGAATTACATACATAGGGGATTAGAAAAGGCATATACCAACTAATATACATAAACCAAAGTGAATCCCAGATAGTAAAGACTCGTTGCTCAAAACAGATGGCAAAGGATCAAGTTTCAGATGGATCATATAGTCGTTATGGGTCACTTATTTAATTAACAATTATATTAGAATCAATTAGAGTATTTGTCTGCTAGAAAATATTACTCAATTTCACCATCAATTCCCACAAACAAATGATCATTGTTATAGCCAAAGTATTTGTTCCAAAGTTACCAAGAGACGGATCCGGGTATTGTTGGAACATGCAAAGAGAAGAAAGATTTAGAGAGAGAGAGCAAACTGCACTGTTCAAATGATACAGGCAGAGGTTTATTTATTGAGAGGAGAGGTGGTTGAACAGTTAACAACTGAACAACTACATAACTGTTTTTACATGCTATATAATGTGTTATATTTTAACACCCCCTTAATGACTAAACCGGAAACTAGAAAAAAATTGTCCCGAAATTTTACAAATTTCCTAAAGCCCATATGTTTAGTCATTACATCTACAGACTGTGCCATAAGTTGTACTTTAAAAACAGCAGTCCATGACTGTGTTGCAGTTGTTGAATGAAGAACTGCAAAACAAAAATCTGGTCCCATGAACAAAAAATATGGCAAGTGGTCCATTGGTTCTCTGTTACGTGACTCATTGACCGGTGATGAATCAGCAATGGCTGAGAGTGTCAGCCCCATCTCCAAAATACTGAAATCAGAACCTCGAAGATGTGGATTGAAAAATCTATTCCAGGCTTGTGTAGCCTACTGGCGTCTGTACAATGACTCAATTATCCTGCAATCGAAGTCACCTCGATCACGTCCTTGCACCATCATGTAGTGCTCATCCAACTTTTTCAAGAAGAGAAATGTGACCAACTCCGCAATAGTAGGAGAAATAACCATCTCCGTCTCAGCAGTGGTCTCCGTCTCAACAGGAGAAATAACCATCTCCATCACAACAGTGGTAGGAGTGAGAACCAACTCCTTCGTCTTATCTATTTGCTAATCTATCCCCCTCTGTTGGGAAAGATCATTCACAACACAATGAGCAAATTGGTCATGCTCTATTGTCCTTCGAGCAAGGACCTCTGAGTGAGTGGCTAGGCAAGCCATCTCACCATGCATCGTTAGTGCACTTGGAATAGTGGAGTTTCCGTCCACAACAAATTGTTCTTCAGAATGAGGAAATCCATCCTCCCAAGGCATGTCCACCTCCCGTACACCTGGTTTAGTGGATACTCCCTCCACAAGAGGTGCATGTAGGTTGGCCGATGTATCCAAGTCAATGATTTGTGAGGAATGGCTTCCTCCCAAGGCATTGCAACCTCCCCGCACATCCCGAATGGTGGCGCTGTCCTCCACACGTGCATTTATGTTGATTGCAGCCGGATCAAAGCCGAGACGACCACCTTCCCCAATACCAAGGGCAATTATCCATCTCTATTTCACATCGAGACAACACACTTCTTTCCACAAAATCCACAAAAATATTGGGATTTTTAGTCAATTGACGAATAGATAGAAGATTTTTTTGTAAAAAGGTACATATCTAACATTCCGTACCAACAAATTATGAGCATTATTCAATACAATACATATATCTCCTATCCCTTCTACTGCAAGTGTTTCTCCATCAGCTAGTATTACTGATTCAAAACAAATATTTGCAGTAAATGAAACATACCAATCCCTACGACATGAAAAGTGTGCGAGGCGCACTTTTGAGTCAATGATCCAAAGAACTAGTATCACTTTGTCATTCGAGCATGATGTCATAAGACAATAAAGAGCATGCCCATCGGCCCCGAATCCCGTTCTTACTGCGCAATCGCTGCCACATGTTCCTCATTACATGGCTTTTTGTTCTGCTTCGAAAGATCATACATCCGCTTCCGGCAATCCTTCTTGAGGTGCCCAACCTTGTGACAGTAATAACATGTGACCTGATACCGAGTGGAAGACTCACCAGATTGACGTTTCCACTTTCCCTTTGACTGAGTGACAAGAGCACTCTTTGAATGGTCACAATTAGATTCCTTTGAAGTTGTCTCTGCTCCTTTTGCAACAAGTAGGAACTCACCTTGTCAAATGTGAGTGTTTGACTTTCAGCCAATAAATGAAGTGCCTCCACAAATGACTCATACGAAGAAGGTAAGCTGTTCAAAACCAGAGCCACCATATCATCGTCGTCCACCTTTTTGTTGATGGAAGATAACTGGTCTCGGAGATCTTTCATCAAGTAGGTGCTCAGACAACGATCCACCATCTTGTAACTTTACGAAAAGAGCATATTTTTCAGGTATAAAACCCGACTCTTTTCTGACGTCTGATATTTATCCCTCAGACTAGCCCACAACGTGCTTGCCATAGTGGCATTCCGCACTTCGGTATCAAATCATCCGACACCGATAACTTGAGAAGCAATAACGCTTCCTTATGACGTTTGTCATAATCCTCGAAGTTCGTCGTTGGTCGACTTTCATCACCCTTGATTATTTTATCACAATCACGAAACTCCTGCGACCGTTAAAATCTTATGACTCCATACATTGAAATTAGTGCCCGTTAATTTTTGTGTCTCCGACAAAGTTAAGTGTGAAATATTTGCCATTTTATTATTCCAAAATGACGGAAATAATAAAATAATAGTTTTGCCCACACTCAATAAAATAATACTTATTCCACCAAGTATTACTTATTCCAATAAGTAATATTAAAAATATGCAAATCACCCAACTATAGTTGCTTGTAAAAATATTATTACTTATTCGTGCAAATAATATTAAAAAATTAATTACTCCCAGCAAATCGAATGAATACCTTTGTTGTTGAAGCCTGAAAATAATATGAATCCTTACGACTTTGCTTATGCCTTCACCTTAGAACCACGACTTTTGCAGATACCTTTGCCATGATTTTTGCAGGTGCTGCCCACGATTTTCGCAGGTGCCCACGATTTTGCTCGATAAACTTTGCTCGTATTCGCTTACTACGCCCTGCGTCAAAACTGTTCACGTTTTCCTTTCCACGACTCACATTTTTCTCTTTCGTTTTGAACAGAGACCACGATTTCTCCTAACGACTGGTGAACAAAGGCCACGATTTCGTTGTGCAAAACGTCTGTGTTTTTGCTTCACAATTTTCCTTTGATGTTTTTCTTCCAATGGACGTGTGCCCTCGTTTTCCTTTGCTCCACAACTTTGCCCTCGTATTTGCCTGCGACCACAACTCTTCTTTACACTGGATGGAATAACTTCAGTTTGTGCCCTACCAGGGCTTCCATAAACTTCCAGTTCGTGCCTGTTGACAAGGCTTCCTCGAACTGCGAACCTTCGATGCTCTGATACCAATGTTGGAACATGCAAAGAGAAGAAAGATTTAGGAGAGAGAGCAAACTGCACTGTTCAAATGATACAGGCAGAGGTTTATTTATTGAGAGGAGAGGTGGTTGAACAGTTAACAACCGAACAACTACACAACTGTTTTTACATGCTATATAATGTGTTATATTTTAACAGGTATGCCAGTTAACAAAAAACTAGGAGATGGATACTCAAAGACAACAACATGTGTGTAAAATTTAGGAAAAAAATTATACAGCCGAAGAAAACCATAAATAACTATTTTAAGTAAATAGATTAGATGTCTGCAAAAGAAGATCATTGCAATGTTGGATTGATACTTGTTGATATCTCATCATATCTAGGGTTGAGTGAAATATCCCTTGTGGGATATCACTTGAAATTCACAAAATATATAAAAATAACAACGAACTGAAATTCTGATTTTTCTGATTTTTAGGACAACAATATGCGAAACAAAGAAAAATTTGTATTTTCTAGAATAATAATTTCTAACACTACCCAAAGCTTCAAATAACTTAGAAAAATATGTAGAACAATAAACAAGAGAAATAATTTTTATCTCTCAGATCTGATTTTATTTATTTATTTTAACTGTTGAAATTGCCTAAAAATTCCAAAATTCACAAGGAGCTGAAATGATCTTTATAAATTCTAAAATTCGGATAACAATATATTTAAATCATAACGAATCAGATCCAACCTAGAAAACTGAAAAACTCCAACCAAAAACCCTAGAAAACATTGCTGCAAAACCCTAAGTAGATCTGAAAATAAATAAAGCCCAAACTGAATGAAACTCCTCCTGGGAATTCACCAAGCTTGCCTCAAACGCTGGGAATAATTTGATTTGTAGATGGCTGAAGTATGGACCAAATAATCTCTCTCCGGCACTGAGCAAACCCTTGAAATTCTCGATAACTTTTGATCTAAAATTTGATTTGAATGAAGCTCCAAATTAGCAAACTAGGAGGATCTCTCACCACCAAAGAGTGTTTTGCTAGCTAGGAGTGGATCTCTCACCACCGAAGCTAGGGTTCCTGTGGGATCTTACTCCACAAGCAAAAAACATGCAACCAACAATGACTTCAATATCATAAAAGAGTGAGTGTATGAATGAATGCCCCTTTCTCCCCAAGCACTTCCTTTTATAACTTTTCATTGCAACAAAGGGCCCAAAAGAATCCTAATCGACCTCCTTGGGGAAAATCCACATAATAATAAAATAACTTAAGTTACTTTATCACCACTATGCCCAAAAGTACACTTAAGTTACCCCAACAAAGAAATAGAATAATAAAGTACCATAGGGGAGCATCACACAACCTTATTTCACTTAAGTCACCTCAAAGTACGTGTCCAACGTCAAAACATAACCTATAAGTGAAATGAAGGTGCAAACCATACCCAATAACCATCAACGTCACTAGCCCCTTGGGCATGACCAAGGCTAAGACGGATGAAAAGCCTCCTAGGCCATCTGCTCGAAATGGGGACATTACAATCCTCCCCTCCCGAGAAATGCTTGACCCCAAGCATTATCTTGTCATGTTGCAGAAGTTGAATACCACAAAGTAAGTTTCTCCACCTCACCCTACAGTCAACCAAAGATCGGTGTGATCCGAAGTAACCAAGACACCTCATGTAGTCATCATGCTCTCCATGTCGTGTAGAGAACAATGTTGCCCCTGAAGTAGTATGATGCCCACACCAACTCTCCACTGGTACCCACACTGAAATTGCCAATCTGTCCAGTCCCTGCCAATGTGAAGTTGTCATCATGTGATCACTCACTGCCTCTCAATCAACCCATGGGTACGAAAGTCCCTCTGAACCCTATGGCATCCTCTGGATCAACCTGTGAAACAACCCGTATAAGCACAAAGCATGCCAACTCTCCCACATGACCCACACTCGTGTGAGAGCAAGGCTCCTCATAATGTGTCTCAATGTGTCCCGTGGGGAAAATCCCAAGACTCCAGTAAATGGTCAACCGACAATATCAACTCTACATAGTTCACCTCCTGTGATGAATGTGAACCTACTAAATAACTAGGTAACTAAATCAACTTCGTCCCTCCACTGACTAACACATGGGTGAAGTGCTCACCGTGCATAAAAGCAAAAAATACATAGGAGTGTTATCCCATGTCGACTCAAAATGATGAACCTGATATACTCCGATTTGTCATGACGACAAACCGCACATCCCTGTATAAAGTTGAGGATATCCTCCCTCAACCCATGCCATCTGAACCTCTCCCATATGAACCTGTAGGTCTCATCGAAGCTCAAGTGTCCAATCATGGAAGAACAATGCACATGTCGCAATATCTCCATCCTCAACCATGAATCTGGCACAAGGTACAATCTGCCCTGATAGAAGATCATCTCGTCCTCCAATCTGTAGTTGTCATCTTGTGTGTGACCATCCAAAATCTCACAAGTGTGTCGGTTCTTGGAGTACTCAACAAGCAAATGAGATCTCCAATCTACCAAAACCTCAGATAACCAACATAATGATAAACTCGGATGATCTGAACTTGTAACCCCAATCTTTGTAACTTGTCTCATGTGCAACACTACTAGTCACACCCATATCCATCGAACTCCACATCGGCCCGCAATAGTAAAACACCTCATCATGCCGGAAAGTCCTCTTCATCCCCTTGGTCTGTAACCACTCTAGGTGCTCTTGTAGATAAGCCTCTCAAGATTACATTCTTGCCCTCGACTTAAACTTCAACTCCATCGTCTGAAAGTTAGTCCGAAACTCACCAAGAGAGTGAAGCCACTGCACTCCCAACACTATGTTGGTCACTCCCATACCAACAATGTGGAAATCATCGGTAACTGTGTAGTTACCCATAGTGATGCTCAACTATGGAACTCTCCGTGCATCTCATATACTTTCCATTGGCTACAACAATGTTGAAGCCCTCAAAGTCTTTTATCTCTGTAGACCTTGCCTCTCAACCAAGGATGCATCAATGAAGTTGTGGGTAGCCCCACTATCAATGAGTACCACAACACGTGACCCTGTATAACTCCTCTAACCCTGAATGCCTTGTACATCGGAGTACTAGACAATGTAGCTATAATCTCTCGAGGAAAAGTCTCATCCTCCTGCTCCACATCAACACTGTCCAATGCAACTCCATCTCCATCATCCATCTCGTGGGTCTCTAACTCCTCATCTCTGTCACCCTCACTCTCTTCAAAGACCTCAATGAATTGGGCCTTTCCTTTCCTCAGTGCAATCATGCCTTGGAGCCCAAGGTGTACGACAATCAAAACATAGTTTCTTTCGCCTCAACTCATCTCTAAGCTCTCGGGAAGTGAATGGCTTCTTAGCCACATCCTGCCTAGGTGTAGGCTCCTTCTGCTGAAAGCTCATCCGGTCTAGATGGAGGTTCCTTTTGTTGAACTCGAGGTGGAAACCTCGACTTTGGAGTGGCTAACTCCAAATCCCGGCTCTCCTAATAGCATCATGCAATGAAGAAGGCTCAAATGCCTTCACAAACCCTGCTAGTGCATCTGCCAAACCCGCTATGAAGAGAGAAGTCAATCTCATCTCTGAAACATCAGAACCATAACCGAAAGCCTCTGAAAATCTGCAATGTAACCGTCCAAAGAACTTGTCTGCCTCAAGTGAGTCAACTCTTGAAGAACCTGTCAGATCCCTCCTGTCAAACCTACTCATCAATCTCTGTGTAAACTCATATATGTATCAATATGCATGTGCCCCTGTGTAATAAGACCATGATGCCACCAATCATGTGCATCTCCCTCAAGATGTAGGATTGCAAAACTTAATTGCATCCTCTTCGCGCATGGGATTCAAGTCAAAGTATGTCTTCAACTTCTAATCCATGATTGCATTGTACACTTCTTAGAACCATCAAAGTGTGGAATGGAAATCTGTCCCAATCTCTGCTCTGTAACTCAGGCACTGCGTCTATGGTCTCTCTTGGGCTGCTACCAATCTTCATCCTGCAATACTCTAGGAATGACATGTTCTCCCAAACCCTCACTCAAAGATTGGTACTTCTCCCAACAAGATTCCTCATCAAATACTTTGCTGCTGCCCCACCTGTGAAGCTTCCAGATCCTTCAAGAAAGAGGGCTCTTGAAGTCCCAAAGGCTTGGTAAAAGAGCGGGAGATCGCTGCCCTAATTTCCACTTTCACCTCTTTGAGCCTGCTGCCCCATATTACTATTTTCTCTATCTGCCTGAGACCCAAATCTGCCCTGTGATAGTCTCTTTGATGAGTTGGCTCAAATAGAGGTTTGTAGTCTCCTGTTGCTTAACCATATTGGTGAATAATTTCTTCATTAAATCCACATTGAGATCTTCACTGTCACTCATTTTTAACCAAACAGTTGGAGGAACAACTCTGATACCACTGAAATATCCCTTTGTGGATATCACTTGAAATTCACAAAATATATAAAAATAACAACAAACTGAAATTCTGATTTTTCTGATTTTTAGGACAGCAATATGCAGAAACAAAGAAAAATTTGTATTTTCCAAAATAATAATTTCTAACACTACCCAAAAGCTTCAAATAACTTAGAAAATATGTAGAACAATAAACAAGAGAAAAATAATTTTTATCTCTCAGATCTGATTTTATTTATTTATTTTAACTGTTGAAACTTGCCTAAAAATTCCAAAAATTCACAAGGAGCTGAAATGATCTTTATAAATTCTGAAATTCGGACAACAATATATTTAAATTATAACGAATCAGATCCAACTTGGAAAACTGAAAAACTCCAACCAAAAACCCTAGAAAACACTCATTGCAAAACCCTAAGTAAGTAGATCTGAAAATAAATAAAGCCCAAATTGAATGAAACTCCTCCGGGAATTCGCCAAGCTTGCCTCAAACGCTGGAAATAATCTGATTTGTAGATGGCTGAAGTATGGACCAAATAATCTCTCTCCGGCAAACCTTAAAATTCTCTCGAGCAAAACCCTTGAAATTAGAAACCCTTGAAATTCTCTGATAATTCTAATCTGAAAATCTGATTTGAATGAAGCTCCAAATTAGCAAACTAGGGAGGATCTCTCACCACCGAAGAGTGCTCTGCTAGCTAGGAGTGGATCTCTCACCACCGAAGCTAGGGTTCCTATGGGATCTTACTCCACAAGCAAAAAGTATGCAACCAACAATGGCTTCAATATCATAAAAGAGTGAGTGTATGAATGAATGCCCCTTTCTCCCCAAGCGCTTCCTTTTATAACTTTTCATTGCAACAAAGGGCCCAAAAGAATCCTAATCGACCTCCTTGGGGAAAAATCCACATAATAATAAAATAACTTAAGTTACTTTATCACCACTATGCCCAAAAGTACACTTAAGTTACCCCCAACAAAGAAATAGAATAATAAAGTACCATAGGGGAGCATCACACAACCTTATTTCACTTAAGTCACCTCAAAGTACGTGTCCAATGTCGAAACATAACCTATAAGTGAAATGAAGGTGCAAACCATACCCAATATCAACGTCACTAGCCCTATAAGGCAGTGGCATGTTGACCAACAAGAGAAATGGAGTGGAGAGTTCTGACACAACAATTGTGGCAGGCAAGAGGGAGTGTAGTCCTATAAAGGACGCCACCTTCCAACACCCAGAGAGTATGCTGTCCTTCTGGATTAGACCCCATCATACAAAGTACACTGTCCTACCACAAGGAAGACCCAATACACTTTGTACTCTATCTCTTGAAGGAAAGTACTATAGGTGCAAAAGGACATCCTCTTGCATTCAAAAACAATCAGTTAAAGGGTAGAATCAGTAGTCAGACCAGCATATGAAAAAGAAATGCTGCCCAATTATTATGCATTCAAACAATGATACAAGTATCTAATGATTTGAGACTTCAGTGTAAAGATAGATCATGAAAGCTTCAAATAGTTTGTAGAACAGGCGATGTCTTCAAAAGTGCAATAAAAGTGGGTCATCAAGATGTTTGACTATGATTCTGAAATCATCTATAAAAAAAGGAAGGAAGAACGTGGCAGCAGATACTTTGCAGGAAATCAAAAGATAAGTCGCTCCTTTATGTAATCTAATATCATACAACTCAATAGGATTTCAGGAGCACAACTAGAAAGGCAATAGATCACAAAAACCCAGCTCAACCAACAGTAACAAGATGGTCAGAATGCCTCAAACTGCATATTGAGGAGATTCTGTATGGTCCAAGGACGGTTTATTGAGGAGATTCTGTATGGTCCAAGGACGGTTTGTACCTAGGCAGAACCTTACAGTTGAAAAAACGGATCTTCTCAGAAATGCATGCTTCCTCAATAAGCAGTCACTCCAGGTGACTCAAAACTTACCACTCCATTCAGTAAGATTTCTTCGAGGAATGACTTAAGGTCAACGTACAAGATGGAGTTACCAGTGCTTATCAGGTCCATCCAATCTTTCTATATCATGCCTGAAAGTCATTGACAATCAAATTCCAATTTAAACAGAGCTTCTAGAACCCAACGAGGAAAGCAAAATTATTTGGAACTTGAAGCAGTGATCAATTGAAAAGTGACATAGTTGCAGACTTGTACAAGCATGCACTATCTCATCAAATGGAAGATCCTACCCACTGAAGATTTTACTGTGAAGGAAAAGAAATTTATACATAAGTATCCACGTCTTGCAAGCATTGAGAGCAACCCATTTTCAAAGAGGGAGGGCATGGTATTTCCTCTAGTCCCTTCAGGTGTCATCTAAGTTGCCACAATCGAATTTGTGTTTGAATTCGTGGAGGATAATTCATAAAAAAATCATTACTGCAAAACTCAGCCATAAAATTCATGATTAAATTTGGCTGTAAGAAGTATTATGCTTGTAATTTAGACTAAATATTCAAAATAGAAAGAATGAACTTCAATGAATATCAACAAATTTTTAACAAATTTTAATGAATTCAACGAATTTCAATAAATTTTAACGAATTTAAATGAATTTCAACAAAAAAATTAGTCATATTTGCATAGTTACCTAAGTCTCCGAGACAGGGGGCAGGGGGACGGAAGGATGGAGTTTCAAGGACAGACAAAAATTCCCAAATTTTGGGGACAGCAGTGGGACAGCTATTAAAATAATACTTAAAAATATATTTTTAATTTTTTTCAATAAAATTTAGGGATTTAAACTGTATTTAGTGTATTTTAGGTACTTTCAATATTATAATTTAATGTTCTTGGTAAAAATTACAGCTTTTTAACAGTAAAAACATCAGAAAACTTTTGAAAGATTTTAAAAAATGGGTGATGTCCGCTCCAAGTCCCCAAGTCCCCGAAATGTTTAGGATGTCCAAGATGTCATCAAATTCCAGGGGACGCGTCCCTGTGTAACAGCATATATTTGGTATTTGGCAAATTTTGAATTTTTACATCAAATTCACCGAATGTGGTTACTTAGGGTGTCATTAGTGTTCGTGTTACAAAGCATCCAACATGAGGTATAGATAAGCCTTGAACAAATCTTCTAGTAGCTCCTAAGGTCTTTTTCTTTCTTTGTAGTTGTAACATTACATTTTGGGACTCCTAATTTGACATCTATCTGACCATCAAGGGGCAGGTTGCCCCCTTTGCTTAGAAAAAGGTGGCAATTGCCACATGGTTGCAAGTAGCATGCAACATAAGGTGATGACGTCATTAATCAATATGAACCACTTCAATGGACGAAACTATGTGACTAATCCAACCTAGGCGTCTCAAGATTGATACCTCTAGGCTTTTGGTCAATAGGCAAATTCAGAGGTACAACATTATATTTGTGTAAATATAATATATGTATATGCATATGTATGTGTGCGTGTATGCATATGCATACATACATACATACATACATACATATATATATATATATATATATATATATATATATATATATATATATATATACTATGTCACAAGGTTTGCAGAATTTTTACATAAAAAATTTGAAATTCAGGGATGAAAATCCGGCAGCACTAAGTTCGCCCAAATTCGTTGTAGTTTGTGAGGGTTTCTATAGGTCTCCGTCGTATGCCACGGAGACAGTCATGGGTGACACTGACAGCATGTGGCCCGGCTTAAGGAGCTGCGGGGACTCGGCCGAGCTCAGGGGTTCATCGCAAATCAAGAGAACTGCACAAATCTCGAATTCATCCAAGAGATCGCAAAAAATTGCTTTCAGCGCTTTCAGTTTATTGTAATTTTCTTTTTATTTGTTTATTATCCATTTGTTATTCTGATTTTATTTTAGATGTTAATTTTTTTATTTTATACTAATATGTATTAATATATTTTTATACTAATACATTATTCTTATATGTATTATTATTTTAGTAATATTAATCTTTTTTTCATAATATCTTTACTAATATGAAGACTTATTAATAGTTTATATCTTTACAAATACGTATTAATAGTTTACATATTAATATTTTATTTTTTATTTATTTGTTTTTTATCTTTATTTTATTTATATTTATATTTTAAATTTATTTAAATATCTATAATTATTTTTATTTTTTATTTTATATAAAGTCGAATTTAATGGCGATTTTTTTCGAACTTTATCTAATGGCGAACTTCAACTGAATTTTATCCTTGTCGAACTCGAATTCGAACTCGAACCTTGTGACTAAGGTATAATGAATGGAGTCCCAAACATGGCTACAACAAAAAGAAGGGAGGTATATTTTTAGAGAAACCAAGTGGCTAGAGCCACTCAATGCATAGAGACAACTGAGGGTCTATCCTTAGGTAAGATACTTCAATATGATAATGTTTGGTCTGTTTTGGATATACTCAATATTACACTCCTAAGGTGGCCACCAAATGAGATATTTGCAAAATGGGGCTTTCTTGTTGGAAGTCACCAAGGGCCAATATGAATGTGGTTTCCAACCTTAGATCTGTTGTTCTCAATATTTCCAGCCTCTTCCATACTTTCTTTGCAGTCATAGAAGGGTTTTCGGTCACATGGTGGAGGATTTTTCAGCCCATTACCATTGTTGAAGCGTTCTCAGCTAGTACAGGGTGGTTTCCAGCCTTTACATTTTTTATTTGGAATAAAGGGACTCAGTTTTGCAGCCAGGGTACTATGTTCCTACTGATCATTTTGTTTTGGAGTGATGATATCTTTCATGAGCAGCTATAGATCTGCAGGTATGAGGAAAATTTCTTTGTTGGATGTTGTGTGTAGGAGGTCTCACCTATTGGGATCACTAAGTGCAAGTATTCCAGCCTACACATTGCTGTTTAGAGAGAAATTTTGAGCAACATATGACTGTTACAGTCATTTTACAGCCCACATACAATCTGATCCATGCTATTTGCCAAAAGGTACAGCTTGGGGTGTCATGGTAAGAATCTTTGGAACACAAGGTAAGTATTATGGCAGCAATCTAGAAGCAATGAGCATAAATTTGAGCATGCCATGGTCACAGCCCAAGGAAAAGGAGGTAGTGTTTCAAGGCATCTTTCATATAGAGGAAGTTGTTGACACAGCACAAAGGCACTTCAAGGATGTCAAGGAGTTTGATGAAAGAAGCTCAAATTCATATTCATTTTCACAAGAATACAAACCAGGTATAAGAGGAAGAAATAATGCTCACATTTTGCAACTATGTTGCACAAGAAACATGACAAAGACTGCTGTCCACATAATGTCCAGCTTTGGGTTTGCTATCATCATCATTCCCAGCTATTACATAGCATCCTTTGCAGCCATACAAGTGTTTCCAGTCATGGGAAGGAGGACATTTCAGTTTGTAACTATTAATGGAGTATTTTTAGTCCTTGTATGGTGGTTCTCAGCCTCTACATTGCTCACATTTTTGTTTTTTGCAAGGAAGTTTCAGTTTTGCAGTTGTTATACCATTGTCATGTTGCTGATCTTGAAAATATCAGGCCTGGAACTACTGTTATCAGTCATGAATAGCTGCAAGTTTGCACAATTTAAGGGAATATCCTTGACGGAAAAGGTTGGAGAAAGGTTTCAGCTGAAGAGAATCATCATTGCAGCCACCCTGGTACTGAATGGGGAGAGATTCCAGGGGAATTGTGGCGGTTCTAACTTATTTCCAGCCCTTACACAAGGTGATTTGAACTCTCTTTTGGAAGCAAGTCAAAGCTTTCAGGTGGGTTACAGATATGAAGTTTGGAATGCAATCATCCAAACCATAGCTCACATACTCGTATTCGGAAAATATTTGGCAAACCCAAAAAAAATTGACTCGGCAAAACTCGGCGAATATTCGGCAACTTAAAAAATATGCAAATTTCTTTAAAAAAACATAAATTTTATGCAAAATATAGCTACAAAACTGTATCGAATGAGTCTGTAAAATGTTGGAGAAGTCTTTTCTATTAGATTTGAATACAAATACAATACAAAATTGCATCATCATGCGAATCTAATAGTTGGCTGAATAAATTTTATATATTCATATTCGGATACAATATGAATATATAAAATTTAAATAATATAGAACGAATTTCTGAAAAAAATTAAAAAAATACTTACCTATGGTATCAAACGACTATTAAAAATTTAAAATCATTCACAATTAAATTGAATGCATTTAAAATTACAAAACATATTCGGATACAATATGAATATATAAAATTTAAATAATATAGAACAAATTTGCGAAAAGAATTAAAAAAAAAAACTTACCTCCAAATGCAATTCTTCAAATTTGCTCTTCAAATTTGCTATAAAAGCCTTCAACTCATGCAATGCATGCTAAATGGTTGTCTGATAAAAAATGAAGGGGTGTGTTGCTTTAAAAAGAGAAATTGCAGTGTATTTTCCATTGTTACACGAGGACGCATCCCCTAGATTTTGGTGATGTCCCGAACGTTTCGGGGACTTGGGGACTTGGAGGGGATGTCCCCAATTTTTTAAAAATCTTTCAAAAGTTTTATGATGTTTTTACTTTTAAAAAGATGTTATTTTTACCAAGAACATCAAATTATAATCTTGAAAGTACCTAAAATACATTAAATATAGTTTAAATCCCTAAATGTCATTGAAAAAAGTTAAAATATTGAAATATTATTTTTTATGTATTATTTTAAAAGTCGTCCCCTGCTGTCCCCAAAATTTGGGAAATTTTTTTGCCGTCTCGGAAACCCCATCCCCAAGACTTAGGTGACTACAGTTTTTTTCACGTTTTTTCCTATATTTTGCGTTTGTTCCACATTTGGTGAGTTTCATGCATGGACTCGCTTGAATATTCGCCAATATTCGGCGAGTCCCGTTCTCATGAGTTATAATGGCGAATATTCGTTTTTATATGGTTTTGGCGAGTATTCGTTGAGTTTGCTAACTATGATCCAAACTATGTCTTCATATGACGTTGTGAATCACGGTAAGTTGGTTGAGGGATGTACTTCTTACAAGATTAGCGGTTTACTAAATAGGGCAACATCAGCTTTCTCTTTTTATATTGATGTTGATTCAATTATCTCATAACATTGGAACAGTAATTGCCATTTGTAATACTGAACCTATGTGGAAGAGAAGTGTTTAACAACATTAAGGAGGATAAAGGATTACCGGATTCTACTTATATCAAAGAAACAGAGTGCAAGCATGATAGTGGTCCTACTTGCTACTTTCGAAAACTTCTAATTGAGTTTGAAATTTCAAGAATTTTCTTTAGTTTTCCCACAGTTTGAAAATTTCCACAATGGGTCACACCATTTCCCAAGGATGACTTGGGATCTAGGCTTTTGAGCTTTCAATTGTATCAGAGTGGTGCAACAAAAGCATGGTGAAGAGTTCTTAAGATTAATTTGGTATCCTGACATTAATAGAAAGATTCAAAGTAAAGAAGTAAAAGTTGAACCAACATCGCTTGAGGGCAAGCAATTTTGGGAGGGGAGGAATGTAATGTCCCCTTCTCGAGATTAATCCTGGAGAAGACCCTTAGCCTATCTAGTATTTTCCGTGGGCTAATGGGGTGGAAAAAGGGGAAATAAATTAATAATTTAACTTAAGTGCAAAAGTAACTTTAATTATAAGCACTTATGTTTTATTATTAATTTAAAAGTGACTTTATAAGATAGTTAAAATAAAATTAAAAATAAAAGCATTACTTTATTGAAATAAAGTAAAGTATTACTTTATTTTAAATAAATTAAAATGCCAAAGTGGGGCGTCCCATTTGGGGACTTTGTATTGAGATATGAGCCATGAAAAAAAAAGGAGGTCGCTTGGGGTCATTTGGGATATCTTTTTGGCCATTATCATAATTTTCATGAAGGGTTTGAGCTGCTGCTCCAACTTTTGCATTAGAGGACGAAAACCCTCGTGTATTCAACGATTGAGGACGAAAACCCTCCATTGCAACCAGATTTGAGGACAAAACCCTCCAATCTGCCAAGGTATCTCCATTCAAGGGTTACAATTGAGCTTCACATCAGTTTGACAGAGCCATTTCAGCTAGGGCTGCATTGGGCTTCAGATCTACATCAACATCAACTTTCAGAGTGACAGAATAATTAGGGCATCATTCAAAAATTCAGATCTTCATCAAAATCAGTCAAGGAAATATCAGATTTTCAATTGCTACAATGTCGCTACAGTAAATTATGGAAGATTTCAGCTTGTAGAGGATTAAATTCCAGTTTCAGTGTGGCTGAAGATTGCTATCAGATCTGGCAAAAATCTCATCTATACGGTCAGTTGTATTTTCTTATTTTCAGTGTTGAAAAATAAATTAAAATTCTGATTTCAATGTTTATGTTACAGCTGTCATTATATGCAACAAATCTGGATTTTCCTAGGGTTTAGAAATTATTTCCATCATTCTCCAGCAATTTTAATTTCTATTAGGGTTTGCAATAAATTTCAGTTTTCATTAATTCTGCCCTAAGGGTTTCCGGTAAATCCAGAATTATTTTAAAATGTCCGCTTATGGACATTAAATTTTGTTTGACCTATTTATGGGAGAATAAAATAATAACTATGTATAACAAATTATTATAAGAGATGTAGATTTCTTCCTTTGGAGGATTTTCCTTCCTTGAGTTTGAATCATTTTGTCATGTGTCTATCTTGTGCAAAGTTATGATTCTCTTGTTTATGCATTTGAGGAACTTAGAATCTACTTCTCTTGAATGTATTGAGTAGAGTTGGTTGGAGTTGGGATGAAGGTTTCTTTCCATGGTTTATCACTTTCAAGTTATAATGATGTTATGATTATGATCATGTATCGCTTGCTTTATGTGAATCTTCTAAAGCTAGGAAGATTGAATAATGTGTAGTGATAGAGTTAAATGAATTAAGCTAGTAATTCATTTGGGTTAGAAATTAAATATCTTTCTTTGGTCAAGTCGAACGGTGATGATCACAAAAAAATTCTGGTCCATTTTATTAGTTCCGGAAAAGAAGGCTGTTATAGTAGTTGGCCTAATCAGGGGCTTATGGATTCCCCTAACCTAATATGCCTATTTAAGTAATTACGAGGACTTCATTTATATCTTAATTGTTGAATTCATTTCTTGACTTAGTGCTTTTGGAGATTGCCACTTTAACATGTCTCAGATATCTTATTTGAGTATTTCGGAATTTTGGCTGTAACTTTTCATTTCAGATATGTTTCTACTTGTTATTTTGTAGAATATTAATTTTGTAGATCTCTGATATTCAATTGTAAAATATAAACTAGCAATTGCACATGAGGTTACAAAGTACACCCTTAGGGATGTCAATTTTTAATTTGCTTTTAAAAAATCCATATGCTAGATATTTATTTCGATATGTTGTGTTATTTTGTCAAACAATTTGTGTGCTTTCTGTATGGTTGCACATTTTGCATACATGTCTATAAAGGTTTTACAACAATATCTGACAAAAAAATTGCTTCTGATTATTTTTTATGGTTCTCCATACCTTGCTCGAAATCTCCCACTTTAGCAAAAGGTGGGAGGATGTTAGAAAACATTGCAAAGTTTGGCTTTAAACCCACAAAAAATGCACTTCCCTATAATTCTTCAAGGCTTTATGCACAACTTTTTTTTGTGCATATCCTACAACCATAACATTCCATTATTATCACGACCTTTGGGATTTTGAACAATTTGAAAAACAACACAAGTATAAAGCACTTCAATAGGCAGTCTAGTGTAATGCAAGAGTCACAACCCTTATCAATTTTAGTGCTTTGATCAATGCAATAAGTAGTTGCTAAATTTTGTTCTCTAAATGCTTGAAATCCCCCTTTTGGCACAAGGATGCTTCCCTAATAGAGGTATCCCTTTTACAAATTTAATGATTATCCTATTATATATCCTAAATGCACTAATATACGCCTATGTATTTATAGAATTCTTGAATCAAATTCCAACCTTATTGGCCCAAATTCGGACAACAAATGGAAAAAGTCAATAAAGAAGGGCCTAAAATGTCAAGGGACCCAGAACAGTGGTCAAAAGAGCCCACAAAAACCCAACCAAACTAGTAGAAGTATGGTTCTAGCCAATTAGAACCGAATTGTTGTGATTCTAGCAAAACCTAGAAAAACAAGAAAGCAGGGGGAAGAGAAAGAAAACATTAAGAAAGGGGAAAGAAATAGGTGAAGACAGAGGAATAGTAAAATAACGACAAAGGAATAGAGAACATGTCAAAATTCAAACAAATACAAAGAACACATGCCAACAAAAGCCTAATCAAGACAAATAATGATAAACACACAAATACACTAACACTATAGCAAATAACTAGTCTTGTACAAAAATTAGGTGCCTAATTACATACGTAATATGATTGTGATTGGATATGGGCTTATACACTAAACACAAAACTTAGGTATCAAGGAAATTTCTCGGAAATTAAGAATTTTTTATAAGATTACGATGTGAATAAAATAAGAAGATAAAAGACTAGGTGGATGTTTTTTAAAGTGGAATTCTTAAAATTAAGAATCGCTAGGTAATCTTGATAAAACACTTGACATGTGGTTTTTTATTTTAAAAATCTCCACACCCAAATTGGGCAAGGAATTAGGTGACACTTCTTTGAGGTGTTATCTCTGATAAACTTTGTTTTAAGAAGTAAAGGTCTTACATCCGATTTTTATTTTGGAATTCTAAAATGATACAATTAAATTTAGTGAATAATTATATCATGTGAAATGCCACCCAATTATAGCTGAATGCAAAGACCACACCCCGCATTAATGTAAGTAGACATTGTCAATGTTGTTAAGGAATATTTCCTGTTATTTATATAGTATTGTAAACCTTAGGGCAGTAGACAAATAGTAAGTTTAATTAACATGTCAAATTTGAATCCTGAAAAATGTTGTTACGACTTTCACACCCAGGATACAGTCAACACAAACAATATTCAATAGGGCCACACCCATAAAGAGCATCACCGATGCTCAAATAAATATATGACATGTGTCAAAAAAATAAAATGAGCAGCAGACAAAAAGAAGTGCAAAGCCTTCCTCTTTGAGAAGAGGCCTGTGACGTAAATATCATAATAACAGATAAGTATGATTAGATCTATGAAAGTCGGGCACAATTTTTTTATGCTTCCTATGAGCAAGGCCAAATTTCATGGCTATTGTATTGCACCAAAGAGAACAATGTAACAATACTAGGCACAGTAATGACCTTTATAAAATATCTGTAGATGTTTTGAGGGGATTTTTTTCAAGGTACTTCTGAATACACTCCATATCTAGACACAAAAGTTCAAGCTAGAGCTTCAGATTGATTGAGGAAGGATGTTTTGTTTTCTGTAATATGGCCCTACAGATGTATAGGATCAAAACAAATTTGAAGAAGGGACATATACCACATGTGAGGCAGTTATACTCTTTAAAACCAATAAAAACAAAGAAGCGTACATCAATAAGTAATTACTCTAACATCCTTGAAATATTATTTTGCCTCCTAACAATACTACTTCCCTAAGTTCCCAATGGGGAATGCATAATACTTTACAAACTCAAAAATATATACAATGACTATTTTAAGTTTTAGCATGATAGTCACTGATTACTTTGGTCTGAACCTTTATTGGGAACCGATTTAATCATTTTAGACACGGAAGAGTATGGCCAGAATTATTCTACATACCGATAAGCGTGTTAATTCACCATGATTTGCAAGTCTCAATGATAGCCCTCGCAACTCTCGTGGTTGTAATGCTCCCTTTACACGGCCTGCAGCTGCAAGTCTTTTCAGAGCTTCATTGGCAATATCAGCTTGAGCAGTTGCATCTGCAGCATCAATCAGGTCAAGAAATTCCTTTGCATATTTCACAATTCCTTGTACAGCATCAGCAGTAATTTCCTGTTTTGCTGCTAAACTTAGAATTCCAGTACTATCTGTATTTGAATTCACGTCTTGCTCAATGCTTCTACTGTTGCTCATTGTAAGAAGGCAGTGAAGTGCTCTTTTAAGATCATTGCTCTGCATGGCAAGATCAAATTCTAATCTGCAAAGTCATCGAAAGCATTTATCCCAAGCCATCAATAACCCAAAGTACAAGGAGACAAACTAAATGATAAACCATGAAGATTATTTCAAATAAAAGCGTAACTTTAGGAATATATCTTTGTCTAACAAGTAATTATGGGCACATTAAAAGGCATTTTGCACATTTCTAAAAGGATAGAAGATAGTCAAAAGCTATTGGTTAAAAATCAACTTAATACCTTTTAGATATCCCTGGAAGATGAAGGGCTTCAGTTGCATAACCCATTCCAAGCATGAACTGTGCCAGATCATCATGATGCTCTCTACCAAGTCTAGTTGCCCTGAAATATTTTAACACAAAGCATACAGAAATTGGAGGGCGTCTTTCAAAAAGTAAGCATAAGACAGTAAAATCTGCAAAAAGGGCATTTGAAAACAGATAAACTAGTCTACATAGCTTACCATTTCACAGCACTGACAGCATCTCCATATGCTGCAAGGCAACGACAGCGAATGCCGGGATGGCTAAGACCAATAGCGTGCGCACTCATATATCTATATTACAAGGAATTAAAATTGAAAGAAAATAAGCTGTAGCCAATATTTTTGAAATTGATCAAAAAGGGAAGAACCTTGAGCACTTCAAAGGAATGTGACAAACAAAGCCAAGCCAGAAACACTTTAACCCACTTTCTGAAGACTAGTTCTAGCATAGGGGTTAAAGAAGATGAGATTCAAATCAACTTGATTCACTCTAAAGAACTATAATGTTTATAGAAAACAAAATATCCACTACATCTAAAGGCTAGGAAAAGGGGAAAAATAAAAATTCTGCAATGCATACTTTTAAACTAAAAACATTATTGCAAACAAGTTAAAAGAAAAAATGTGGCAGTATAATTCATATTTTCAGTTTGCACAAATCGCAGCCTCAGGGATTTGTAAGACACAATGATTGGTAAGAATTTAAGACACACCAGATGTTAGGTACTTCGCTTCTAAGTAGTGACCTACATTGTCCCTAACAATCTCTTATTGCTACTGAAAACACAATATCTGGTAAGAATTCAAGAAAAACCACTTGTTAGCCAAGCATGTCTTCACTTTGGAGTAGTGGCCTACACGATTCCTAACAAATTTTGTTGCTAAAGGATTTTCTGGCCAAGTACAGAGGATGCCCCCTCATTTGTAAAAGCCTTGAGTTTTACCCTCTATGGTATTTACCATTCACCACATACAGATATCTAGCACTTTAAAAAACAAGCTTAATTAACAGATTCAAACAAGATCACTGTAAAGTGTAAACTGGTCAGAAAGTTGAAAACAACCAAGCACATTTTAGGAGGCTAAAAGTCTGATGCTTGTACCCGCAAAAGCAGCTAAACAAGGAATATATGTACAAAAACCAACATAAGAACGCACTACTTTACTGCTGCAAGAGAAGATCAAAAAAGATTATCTACTCAAATACTTATGTTACAATGTACACAGAACCAAGAAGCAAATATCTACACTTTTCCAAGTGCATTAACATTATAGTACCACACAAAAGGATAAAATGACAAGCATCTTCTTTAGTGCCTCACTATATTACCAGAAACAGGGCAGCCCAATACAGTTTCTAGGATGACAACACAGATATAGCAATAGGATGTAAACAGTGCCTAAACAAATGTCCTTACAAGCCTCACAATTTGCCACCATTTCTCAGTCTACTGTTTCTTGTAAGACATGTTTCCTCCACCTGGAAAAGTTGAAATAGCACGAGAAATAGCTAATGCTTTTCCCAAAAAGAAGCATGTTTATCAGAAGTTTCAGTGCCCAAATTGAACCCAAAGGCCTGCCTTTGACCACACAAAAGTTAAATACCATGAAAACAGTCCATTGGGCTTCAATCAAGCATAGCTGATAATGGGCATAACAGAGCCCTCAATATTTTAACACACTGGTAGTTTGGATAGGCTATTGGGCACGAAGCCTTGTACTTTCAAGCATTAAAGTCTAGCAATATTAACAGCAGAGGCCAGGTGTCATTCCTGATTGAAGTGCACAGAACAACACCAGTCAATTGTGGCATCTAAGGCAAGGTCATTTGTCCCCATTGGAGAATATCACTAACTCAAAAAATGCCTCAACATACTGAATTCATTTTACAAATTAGAACTTGAAGGTCTTTTTGAGAGAGAACTTGCAGGGTTTGAAGTTGAGCTTTGTAGACCAAACTTTAATGATGGAGGATGATTCCACAAGGACCTTCAGACTTTGTGGTGTTCACTGTATGAAGTTATCAACCTCACGCATTAAGCTTTCGATAACATTGCACGAAATGGAAAAACTTTAACTACCACAATGATAATTCAGGTTCTATTCTATATAATGCAGCATCCATGAAAATTTATAAAAAATATCCCACGATACACCTTCCATTTGCAGAAATCCTATTTATACAAATTGTTGTTTTGTTTTTGTTGTGAAATTTATTTATCTTCTTTTACGCTTTTAGTATCCATAGTGGCATGGCAGATAAAGCATATTTTTGGCCTTGACTCCATTTCCCCATGGTGTATGAACCTTGAGTTTCCGTAAATAATTTTTTTCCAATAGATGTAAGATGGAGAAGACAAAATCCACTTTATGCACTACTATTGTCTGGTCCATAACTTTCTATAGTTTCATGATACATGCATAATTGTTAAGTGCATTGTTTATTTTTGCCCTATCACTGTGCAATACTGTTAACTGGATCATATCTGTTTGCAGCAGCATAGCATGTTTTTCTTAGCTGTTGCTCATCTACAACATGCATTATGATTAGCTTATTAAGGGATTCAACAAAGCCCAACAGTTGCACGACCTTTTTGGCTATGCCTAAAGATGTTTATTTGCCAAGTGGTCTCCTTGCCTCGTAATTATTATGGACATACAAGAGAAAAAAATGGCATTAATGTAATGACTACTTGCAGAGATCATCTTGAGATGACTTATAAACACATGGGTCAAATCCCACAAAAGATTTAAAAACTCTAATTTTTTGTTATATTGCCTCTTAGACAATTTTCTCTCCATATCTAAGTTAGGGTCTTATCTTCTGCACTTTGTCTAGGTTTTTTTTGGCAGATGCATTTCATCCAGGTTTCCTTTCACTTGTGTTTTCTTTTACTTTCACTTTGGACCTGCATATGAGAGGAGTTACACATACTCATCATTGGGTCATAGAACTAGACTATTTCAGCCACCAATTATTGCATCTTATTAGTTTTATCACAAAGTAACAATGTCCTACCCCACATTTGCAAGGTCTTCCTATTGTTCAGATCCTGCCTCTACTTTTAGGTTTTAACCTTCCATGTCACCAGTCATTTTGAACAAGACAAATCTGGAGTCTTATAGTAAAGAAAATGCTCCACCCCCAACTTCTCACTCTTCAGACAGCACCCTGAACAAAGTTGTTGACCTTCAACAATAGGACCAACAAGAAACGAAATGTCTTTACTCTTGGAAAGCATCAAAACTATACTAAAATTTTAAAAGAATCCTATATGATCAATCTCCTTGCTACTACTTTATAGGACAAGGTCCTTGACTACTAATATAAGAAGACTGAAAATAAATCCATCACTCTATTCGATAACGCTACTGGCCTAAACATTGCTTTCCTAGAAGAATACACCAACTTACTATAGGAGCCATTTTCCAAGTGTAAAGGCTCTGCATGAATTACACTTGATTTCGACCATGATTTACACAACCTTGTCAAGGTGGATCTGTTAATTAGAAAATGTTTGACAACCATGGTCATACAAGTTATTCAGTTTGAACCTAAGTGATAAAGGAGCATCCCTACCAGAAAAACTTCATTTGTGAGTTCATTTTTAAGGTATTGGAATAGCATAGCGACAACATTTTCGATATTTATTTGAACTTTCACTTTGAATAAATGACCATTTTTAGACCATCTTCTGATGGTCAGTTTGGAAGTCACTTTTTTGGTCTCACAACAGCAACACCATGTCAAAGACCCAAAACTTGTGAACCCATAACTTTGTCACACAGACTAAAAATTGAGTATCATTTCTTAATACACGTAATTTTTCCAAAGGAATGCAATGGTGATATCAAAATCCCCATATTATGTGCCCATGTGGCAGCAACACAAGGATGAAGTTGACTTTGTGGCATCATGACAATGATACATCGAAGGGACTATAAATTATATACTCATAAATGAGGGCCATTTTTATTTGCGTGATATTCTAAAGAATGCAATGGTTACATTGGATTCAAATGGTTTCTGGTCTTGCATTGCCAAAAACATAATGAATCTAACCTTCTGGCCTTGCAAGGGCAATAATATTTTATAAAAATTGGTTCAAACTTCTCAGCGATGCCATGCTCTCTCCAATCACAGTTAAGGCACAAAGAGACACTATGTGAGGCTCATCTATGAAGATACAATGTTGAGCCACTGCGAAAAGATACCATGATGAATTAGCATATCCCGTTGTCAGCATGCCATGCAGTGCAATTCAAAGGATAGCAATTGGATCATTCTAAACTCAACCATAGACAAGTAATCTTGTAACACATGAATGATAAATCATTTACCCTTCTCATCTTGAAGATCTTGTAACAATTCAATACATTAAGTACTAGGAATGAATAGGAAGGAGTTGTTTGGGGAGATTGAAAACTAAGGTAGCCGAAGAATTTTGAAGACCGAGTGGGCGAACAGCAGACCACTCGATGATGGTGTTTGAGACTTATCAGAGATCCAACATGCCTTGCCCAATTGAAGTGATATCTGACCACTAATCTATATAGCTTGGGAGATGAAGCTAAACAAGGGAAAGGCTTCCATCCATACATTAGAAGACTACTTTTTATTCATTTCCAAGTTAACAAGGTAAAGCTTCAGATAGTTTGAATTTATTATTAGAATATAAGGCTTATAATTAGCGTTTAGTTAATATTGGTTAAGTGTTAACTAATAAACAGTTGTAACTGCTTCAACCATTTTGTAACCATCTCTCACATAATAAAATGATGGACACACAATGATAATGTGTGCATTTTGGTTTCTCTTCATTCGTTCTTTGTACATTCTAATATTTCTTTATTCTTTCTCTCCGCATATTTAACATTGATATTTATAATGTCCCCAAAAGGACACTTTTTGACCCCAAACAGATTTTAGGCTATTCCCAACTCAAAATTGCAGATTATATAAATTACGATAAAATATAAAATGCAGATCTGAATATTTTAAGGAAATGGCGACTTGCATGAGGTATAAAAATCAGTCCAAACTAAAGTGAAACAACTGAATATTCAATGGAATCAACTCGACATATTTTATGAAGATGAAATCAAGAGATAAATACCATTTCTGACCTCAAAACCAGGCTGTAAGTATTTTATATAATTCTGCAGATAGCTGCCTCAGACACAGCTGAAAGTGGCCCTTCCTCAACACCAAAATTTTTGAAAATTAGATAATCTGATTTATAAAAATCAGAAGTAATATCAGTAACTGAAACAGCCCCAAAAACAGCCAAAAAGCACCATATAAAAGCTCCTTAGGTGGTTGCTGCACCTGGAAAATAAGGAAATATAACCACAATTTTCTCTTTCAAACCCTTGACAAAAATCTGCACTTTACTGCCTTCTAATCATTGGAAAAATACGAAAAATATACTGCTAACCAAGTGATCTGCAATGGAAACCCCAAGGTGGAGAATCCTCTCAACTAGGAGAAGGGTTTTCGTCCTTCTACTAGACTCTTTGAGGGTTTTCGTCCTCAAGAGTGAATCTCTAAGGGTTTTCGTCCTTAGAAGATTGAAGATGCAAGCTCAAAGCTCAACATACAAATCTGATTTCATAAAATAGACAAGTGATGACCTCCTCAAGCAAGTTGACTTGCTTATATAGAGGACCAACTTGTCTCCCTTAACATCCAATAAGCTTTTAGCCCCTCATTTAATGTTTTTCCCTTTTGATCCATCCCATAAGGAGGTCACATTTTCTAGGGGAAAATTAGATTTTATAATGTGGCTTTAGCTTTTTCTAATTTTATTTTGTTATTAGGTCAATAATACTTAATTATAAGTGCCTTTATAATATTTTCTTTTTTTTTTATTTGCACTTTATAATAAATTATCATAACGTAAGTCCCCATTGAGTTTATTCCTTAGCCGTAGGGGAGACAAAATGGGCTAAGGGTCTTCGACAAGATTATCTTAGAAAGTGGGACATTTCAATATCAAAGCGGAGCAAGCAAGGAGAAAGAGAGGGGAAGAAGTTCAACCAGTCCCGTTAGAGCACAAAATGCTTGACACGAGCAATATCCTAAGGCAACGACCAATAACGTAGGGATGAAAAAACGTCATCAAAAAGGGTAGAAAACAACCCAGTTTCAGTTCAACGTAGGGAAAAAACATCATCAAAAAGGGCAGAAAACAACCAAGTTTCAATTCGAGGGCACATACAATGAACATAACCACAAAATACAATTGACACCATTGTAAAGGTGCCAAAAACAAAAAAAACATTCGAGGACACAATTTAGACTTTGTATTTTCGAGGCGAATTTTAGGGTATTTCAAAGTGGTAGAGCACAAAAATAGGACTTTGCCAATTTTAAATAATTTTTGGGGTTGTTTGTGCAATTAGAGCACGAATATAAGACATTTTCAGGGAAAAACACAAGCAAAATACAACAAAGAAAAACATAAGTTAGGGCACATTTTTTGTAGAAAACGCAATCCATAATCATAAGGAAGAGACGAAAAACATGATTTTCAAAGGTAGCTAGTGCAAAACAAAGGATATACAGTCATGCATTTCCATATTAGCAATTTTTCAAAGGTCATTCACTGCTAGGGAACATAGTTTGCCAATTTTCAGTCACAACCAATCGTCTAGGGCACAAACCTCCCTCATATGGTTTCCTTTCTTTGCTTAAAAAATTAGTTTTAAAATCTTGCTACATTAGTTTGTGGGTCATTTTATATTTTAGGAAAGGGTTATTTTCTAAAGTATTTTGTCTGAGAATGGGCATTCCATTAGACAAATATTTTTTCCTCAGATTTCATACTTGGAAAGTAAAAATCCAAGTGAAAGATAAATCAAATGAAGTTAATGTAGCCATTGTTGAAAATCCACCAAATGCTGAAAGTAATGAACTCATTGATAGAGAATAAGTATTTTAAAAGAAGCCTCACACATTGAAGACAGTAAGGGATCCAGTGTAGGTAAAACTCAGCATAGATGGTTGGCCAGATAGTTCGGGAGTTTGTGGATCTCGAAATTTACCCTTATGAGGGTCATGAGACAACTTGATGGAGCAATATGGGAGTAGCTCAGTATGGATGTTGTCTAGCAATTCAAGAGATTCTATAATTCGCAGTGCTCCCCAGAGTCTCGAAACAGAGGGATGGGAGGATAGGTCTCGAAGACGAGAAGATCAAGGGCTTTGGTTTGGGGACGGCGGTGCAAATATATATAGTACTTGAAAAATTAGTTATAAAAAATGTATAAGCAACAACAAATTAAACTTTGAAATACTAAACACATTGCATTGAACAGTGAAAATGCCAAATATCAATATATTAATATTTATATTTAAAATGATGATTAGATTCAAAATTCAAATACAGTTGGGTAGTGGCTCAATGTAATGAGTCTAATCATCCCCAAAGCCTGTAACTACGCCAAACTCCACAATGTCCTCATCCCTCGAACTTCTGAACTCTTCACGGTCAAGTTCCTCCAAATTGATGCCAACTAACCGTATTTGTCCCACATCGTCATCAATCTAACATGGCTCTTATGGCTCTACATCCCACCAGGCTATTGGAGTCTCCTTGTACGTATGTTGCGGTCAATGAGACACAAGGCACTACGTACAACTACAAGTTTCTCCGCCCTCCTAGAGGTAAGATTGTTCCTCTTCATAGAGTGGATGAAGCCATAAGTAGACTAGTTCTTATCAAAAACAGAACTATAAACCTAGGACAACAAGTGAATAACTAGTGCAGTTGTCAAAGAATCAAACCCATGCATATTCAGCCACATAATTGGGTCCTCCTATGCCATAGTCTCCCTATCCATCTTGGCCTCTTCTGAATATCCCCTAGGAGTGGCAACTTTTGTCCACTCCATACAAATAGTGTTGGCATCTATAAAATTGTACATTTTCTAAATAATCTTCATAAACCCTTCTTCACATCTGCATCTTGTGTAGGGGTAATTATCAAGCCTTTGCACATACCACTTCGGGTCCAAAGCATAAGCAAACATGTGCAAGGGGGTGTTGAGTTTCTCCCATGTCCGATGAATGATTGGTTGGATATGGTCATTGTAGAATTGCAATGTAGGGTATTTCTCTTGTATAATGGTCTTCATTTGGCCAAGCATAGTGACAATGCACTCATAAACATCTCAAAGGCTAGGTGCACTAGAGCTCCCATATCTAATGACTTTAGAGATTGGAGTAATGAAATAGAAAATGTATTTTGCATCAGCCCAAAATGTGTCACTCTTCACCACCTCCTTCACCCTCTTCCCTTGCTCAGACTTGGAATTGAGCCATTGATTGCACTCTACTATCATGAACATTAGTTGCAGTGCCTCTTGCAACTCAAGCATCCTCTCCAAAAGAATGGAACACGATGCATATCTAGTCTCTACAGGTTTCCAAAACTCCTTATAGGAGGTCCCAAAGAGTGCATGTGAAGTGTGGTTGCAGACAAAAATCTACACATCTCTAGCATCGTCAACGACCTCTTTGACCCAAACCATCTTTTTCATGTCCTTGGGTGCATTATTAATGCCATGCACACAACAAGGAGTCCACCAAATATGTTTGTAGGCCGCCTCAATCAACTTCCTTGTAGTTCTACAGACATGGGCCGCATCTATCACAACTTGGAGCACATTCTCCAGTCCAACCTCCTCAATGGATCTCTAGGGATTTGGAACTGAAAATCAGTATCCTTGACGTGCCTTGAACAATCAATAGCCTTAAGGAAGTAAGGGTCGTCTGTACATGTGACCATGATGTTGATAAGTTAGTGATGCCCAATGTCCATCAACCCATCCATGATTATGTTGCATCCAGTAGTGACCCAGGCAGCCTTCAATTTCTCCATTAGAATATTAATCTTGGAATAGTTCTTATCCAAGAATGTTGTCCTCAATTTTGTCTCTCCTAGTGGCACATATGATGGTCCTACTCTTGTTATCTTTGCCACAACGTCCTTATAATAAAGAGAGTGAGCCACATGGAACAGAGTCCCACAGGCAAAGAAGATTTGGCTAATGGCATCGTCCGCATCATCCTTATTTTGCACATTGAGTAACTCTTTCGTTGTGTTTGCAACATCACCGTTATCATCATTTTGTGTTTCCCCTTAGGCTTTTTACCCATGAAGTTGATCTAGATGAATAAGTAGGAATATCTCGCCATGGAAAGTATTAGCACTACTAGGAGTAGCACTCCTCATTGGCAAAGTAGTAGATACATGTTTTCCTTCTTTTTACAACCCCCACAATTTATTTATTTTTGCCCTTTGTTTTAGTGACAACTTGTTATATGGCCCCACATCTTTGCCTCGAACATGGAGGTGTGCATTAACTCTTGTAATGTTACCTTGAAATTCAACTTGACAAAAAAGACACTTCCACGTCCTAGTGCCACTTGTTGACCAAGGTCTGCTTGTAGTTTCGTTGCAGATTGACTTAACGAGGACCTCTTCTCAAAGGGACCCTTGGCAAAAGGTTCCAATAACTTGGAACCTCAACTAAAGTGTCCAACTGCACTCCCAATAGAACTACTTCCCTCAACACCCTCATATTTGTACTTGGAGTATCATATCGTAACTCAACCCCCTTAGGCTTTTGCTCTCCCTCTTCATCACTCATGGTATGAGAAGTAGAACTCATGGCGACACTGCAAGAAATTAAATTTATTGTTTAAAAAAAAATTTAATTTTTTAATAATAATAATTTTGCAATGGCTCAAGACAAAAAAATTCACTTTCGTTTTTCTTACTTAAAGTTGCACAAAGTGCGGAAGCAAAGGATATACAAAAGATGAAATACTAATTTGATTAGTATTATTAAATATTTCAAAATAATTTGATAAATAAATTTAAAATAGTAAAAGTAAAATATTAAATAATGAAGTTGCTTATAAATGCATTAAATGGAAAGTTGGAAACACTTAAAAGTTGACCTTAGGGTTGTGGACCTGCTGTTTTCAAAAACAACAATTCAACAACCCTCAAATCGGCATTTTAATTAATTTATTGAACCTAAATTGAAATAAAATTAAAAAATTAACTATGAACTATGAAGGGCCATGGTTCATGGCTTAACTTGAAGGCTTGATGAACATGTTGAAAACTTGATTGAACGGTTGAGCAATGAAGAATTGCCACTTGCTCTAACTCTTGTTGCTAACGCTTTCCTTCTTCCTTGCTAATGCTCTCACTCTTGCTTGTTGATGCTACTGCTCTCACTCTTGCTTGCTAATGCTCTCACCCTCTCACACTTGCTTGCTTTATGAATTCACAATTGCTTTGATTTTTCGATTCTGATTTGGAGTGAGAGTGTAAATCTTTTTTTTTTAAGTACTTAGGCAGTGGGTGGGGCCCATTAA
Source organism: Taxus wallichiana var. yunnanensis (assembly GCA_018340775.1). Classification (NCBI taxonomy): domain Eukaryota; kingdom Viridiplantae; phylum Streptophyta; class Pinopsida; order Cupressales; family Taxaceae; genus Taxus; species Taxus wallichiana. Next base: position 28,114,519 of record CM031242.1, on the reverse strand, counting down.
GTATTAACATTACGGTTTGGGGTCTAACTTTTCAAAACAAAATGAATTTAAAAAAAAGTAGAACTTTATGGCAGCTTATGCCTCCGGAGACGTCTAGGAGTCTCCAAGACAGGTCTAGAGACTTCTAGAAGTCTCTGAGACGTCCCAAGGACTCCCATATGTCCCCAAAAATTGGGGACATCTCCAAAATATCCCCTCTTTGAAGGAAACGTTTCGGGACGTCCTCGTGGCACTAGTGGCGGGCGGCATGGGGCATCCTTGGCATCCCCAAGTCTCAAAGATGTCCCAAGTCTCGAGATGGCAGATTTTGGGAAGGAGGCGGGGGTGTAACACGTCCGTCCCCATGGAACACTAATAATTCGGGAGTTTGGGAGGTGGAATTTGGGAACTCGGGAATTCAGCTCAAGAACTAGACCTTTATGAGGGTCAAGAAGGTAGCAAAAGGCAACTTGATGGAGTTCTACTTGGTCAGAGCATTGTTTTCAAAAGGAAAAGCTTTTGAAAAATGTGTGGTCTTGTTTGTTTATGTTACTTCAACATTTTGTCAATATGTTTTATAGTGTAAGGCTTAAGAGGGGGTATTAGAATATAAGGCTTATAATTAGCATTTAGTTAATATTAGTTATGTGTTAACTAATAAACAGTGTAACCACTTTAACCATTTTATAACCATCTCTCACATAGTAAAATGACGGACACACAATGATAATGTGTGCATTTCGGTTTCTCTTCATTCGTTCTTTGTACATTCTAATCTTTCTTTATTCTTTCTATCTCCGCATATTCTAACAGTTATTACTCTAAAATTGCATTAAAAGGTGAAATATTTGGAAAACAAGAATACAACACTGATGTTGGGAATACACTAAAAGCACACTAATGTCAATGTTGTCTAAAACCATCAATACCATGAGAACAGCTCTTCGCTTCCTCGTCAAAGTTCAGTTTGGGGACCACCTATTTATTTACTTGAACAGTATTGCATGCCATCATTATGCTCTATAAGCTCAAATGCATAGATGGCCCACCGTCAATTGAAAACACAAACCTATACTTAGCCTACAAATGCCACATGAGAGTTGATCCAGGATTCAATTACAAATTGTATGCTGAGTCACTACTACTCACTGTGGGCTTTAGATGTTGAAAGGTGCCCCCCAACTATATTTTAAAACACCCAAAATCTGGAAAAGAGAAATAACAATAAGATAAAGGCACTTGAATTGACAGATGATCCATCCCACCATAAATACTATATGATTTCAGTCCCCACTTCCATGTTGACAACCAAATAAACAATCCACGTAAAAACATTTCAGATTACTATCTCATGCATCAATATTTCCTCTAAGACAACCAAGAATTTGTTCTCACTAGACCAACACTGAGTCTAATCACCAACTTCTCAGAAAATAGAGAATTGAAATCTTTGTGGCCTCCAGCCAGCAACAGAAAATGATTTCAGTTATACATGTCCAATCCACTATGAGATCTCAGTTTGATATCATTGCTCCTTTAACGAAATACACTACTACTTATCAGCTCTAGCGCAGTACAACATGTACAATTCTGTTTAATTGGGAGCTGACTCAGAACAGGAAGAAACTAGATAAAAGATCTACCTAGAGATCGCATACCGTCTTTTTAATTTCTTCAGCAAACGGGAGGTTTGGGATGCAAGCAAACTAACAATAAGCTTTCTTATTACAGATCAGTTTGAAGGAAAATGAGAGACCCCAACAATCCACCTGAACATCTTCATGAATGCAAATGAGAGACACCAACAATCCACCTGAACAGCTTCATGACTGGTGTATTGTTGGCCCTAAATGTCAGGAGCAGATAGAGTTGGTTGCTTCCATGGCTGTTAGCCACTCTCTTTTCTTCTTCCAAAGTTTTAACATTTGGTAGGTATTGATCTATTGAGCATTTAAACTTCTTAAGATACCTCGATTACATCTCTCTAACATTGTTTGATTCTCATTTATAGCTGCATTTAGAACCACCTTATCTTTGTCAGCTTTGTAATCTTTGTACCATTTCATTAATTGTTCATCTGTTACCAGTGGATGTCAATTAATTTTTTTTTTTTTAATTCAAATATTTCAGAAAACCATGTAGTCTTGATGACTAGAAATGGGACGCGGGCAATAGAAAACAGTTTACCTCTGTCAGTTTGTATTATATACAAACTTTTCCATATCACAAAATGGCATAAATGATAATCATGAATATGGAACAGACACAAGAAAAAAATTCTTACAATTTTCAGTATCACAAAATATTTTTAATATATTATTGCAAGACAGGATTAAAATATCAAGTGAGAACTGTTCCACATGTCAGACCAGGAATAATGGACTGTGCAAAAGAAAATGAAAATGGAAACAGAATGTGCAAACCAAAGTTAGTATTAATATTCCACATTAACAAATGACAGGATTTACAAATATAACGCCATTGGAATGGCTGTTACACTTCATATTCTCCATGATTGTTCATATTCCAGAGAAGACTCTTCACCTAGTACTACGGGACAAAAAAATCCTATCCTAGGATTAACAATATTATTTTACAGTAATATTACAACCCCCTTAATCTGCAGGGATAGTTGTGAAAACAAACATACCTCTGAAGTTTTCAAAGACTTCTCTTCCAAGCACCTTTGTCAGGATATTTGTTGGTTGCTCCATGGTTGGACAATGTAGCACGTTGACACTACCTTCTTTTACATGATGCTGAATCAAGTGGAGTTTTGTATTGATGTGCTTGGATTCTTTTCCATTTGAATTGCCAATGAGTTGTCAACCATGAGTCATGTTCCCAAAACGTGTTGGTCTTGCAAGTCTGAAATAATCCTTCTAAGCCACAAAATTTCTCTAGTTGCCTCTGAAGCTGCAATGTATTCTGCTTTTGTTGAAGATACTACCGAATAGATTGTTTCAACGACTTTAGACTGATCAGTGTTGTTCCTAAAGTCATTAGAAAGCCCGAAGTGGATTTCCCATCTTCGAAGACCTCCACCATAGTCAGAATTAGAATATTCAACAAGTTTGAAGTTTTCTATCCAGGAGTATTTGAGCCTGAAATTTTGTGTTCCTTTTAAATATCGAAAAATTCTTTTTGCTGCTACCTAGTGACTTCCTCTAGGTTGTTGCATGAATTTAGAAAGAACACCACTAGCAAAGGAAATATCTAATCTAGACGTGGTCACATAGATCAGGCTTCCAACGAGTTTTCTATATTTAGTGGCATCAACAAATTCTATAGAATCTTCCATGTCAACTTCAAATTGTCCCATGGGCCTACTAAGAGGCTTACAATCTGTCATTCCAAATTTGCTCAGCATTTCACCAATATATTTATTGTGTAATAAATGTACTTTGATTTTTGAATACTTAAATACTAATGAAGACAACCAAAATTTGTTAAGGAAATATCTATTCTAGGTGTGGTCACATAGATCAGGCTTCCAACGAGTTTTCTATATTTAGTGGCATCAACAAATTCTATAGAATCTTCCATGTCAACTTCAAATTGTCCCATGCGCATACTTAGAGGCTTACAATCTGTCATTCCAAATTTGCTCAACATTTCACCAATATATTTATTGTGTGTAAAAAATGTATTTTGATTTTTGAATACTTAAATAGTAATGAAGATAACCCAAATTTGTTATCCCGCATCCCTTCATCAACTCTTCTTTGATTTTTGCATTGTATCTTTCATTATTACCAAAGTGATGAGCAAATTGTCCATATACACCTCCAAATATACAATCATCTTGTCAGCTGTTTTGAAAATGAGTTGCAACTTAAAATGCTTGAAGTTCATACTCAATGAGCTTTTTATACCATGCTCTAGGGGCTTGTTTCAAACCATACAGCAATTTTTCTAGTTTGCACACCTTGTGCTCTTGGCTATCAATTGCAAAACCTTCATGTTGAGTCATGTGCATTGTTTCTTAAAGATCACCATTTAAAAAAGTATTTTTTATGTCCATCTGTTGAATTCTCCACCCGTTTTGTGCGACCAAAGCCACCAAATTCCAAATGGTAGTCCACTTTGTTGTTGGTGCAAAGGTTTCACTATACTCTATGCCTTAATTTTGGGAAAACCCCTTTGCGATAAGCGTTGCTTTATGTTTTTCAAGTGAGCCATTTGCCTTTTACTTATTGTGAAAGACCAATTTGTAGCCAAATAATTTACAATTTAGTGGGGGATCCACTAATTTCCAAGTTCCATATTTGAAAAGGACATCAAATTCTACCTTCATAGCTTTTCTCCACGCCTTTCTTTTAACAACGTGTTTATATGACATTGATTGTTAATTGAATGCAACATTGAGTTCTTTTGGAGGATCATTCAAAGTGAATTGCACTAGCTTGTCTTGAACTTCTTCAAGGAACTTGTTTGCTTCTTGTTGTTTCTCTACACAGCACTTAGAGTGCTTGTTTTTCCCGTTAGACAATGTGCACAAAGAAGAAATGAAGAGAAATTGGAACACACACATATTCATTGTGTTTTAGTCAATTTATTATGTGAGAGACGGTTATAAAATAGTTGAAGTGGTTACAACCATTTATTAGCTAATACATAATACTAACTTATAAGTCTTATATTTTAATACTCCCTCTTAAGACTTACTCCACCGAGAAGAAAATAGAATTACAATCTTCATTAGCTTTTGCTTTGACCAACAATTCTTGGAGTAGTTAGAACTCCATCGAGTTGCCTCCCTAACCCTCGTAAAGGTGCAGTTCTCAAGCTGAATTCTTGAGTTCCTGGATTCCACCTCCCCGAACTCCCGAATTATAGAATATCTCGTATTGTTGGACAATCCTCCATGCTGAGTTATTCCCACAGTGCTCCATCAAGATGTCTTGTGACCCTCGTAAAGGTAAATTCCAAGATCCACAAATTCCCGAACTATCTACACAACCATCCATGCCAAGTTTTACCTACATTGGATTCCTTCCTATCATCAAAACACTGACTTCTTAGAGTACGTATAAATCTCTTCTTCATCATAAAATCTTCAATATCTAGTGGATTGTAAACAAAGGCAACATTTTCTTCCTGTAGGTTATCTTTGAGTTTTCCTTTGAGAACATCATTAGCGCAAATGCAACAACTTCAAGTTGTATGACCTCTTTTCTTACAATAATAACACTCAACTTGCCTAGTGTCTTTATCCGATTTTTGTGTTTATTTCTCATGTGGGAGTATAGTGCATTTTCATGTGAAGAATTACCTTATCTATCATCCGCGGATCTTTTTTCTTCACCTAGAAGAGCTGAAATCATATCTTCCTGGCTTTGCGAAGGCATTTGATTGAGAGTAAAAATGGCATTGCTATACAAAGAAGGTAAACTATTTAACATATCTAGGAAGAGATCTTAGATTATTTATGTGAATGGACATAGAAAACATTATTAGCCATCTTGAATCGAAAGAGTTGAAGCTTTAAAGAAAATTTAGCATTCAATACTTTTGCCCCAAACAACCTATTCAAGTTATCCCAAATATCTTTGGACAATTTGTCTAAATCTATATGATGGAGTTCATAATCAAAAAGAGCAAGGCCGATTATAGCTTTAACTTTATAACAGTGGCTTTCCCACTCTAATAGTTTAACAGCATCGGTGGGTTGTGTTTCTTTTCCATTAACAATACCCCACAAATTTTTGTTCATTAATTGCATTTATATTTTAACTTTCCAAGTGTAAAAGTTAAAGCCAAAGAATATTTCTCCATTAGGATTTCCATCTATTAAGACTCTGAAATATTTATTTAAACAAAAAAAGTAAGAGAATAACATATAAGTATGAATACCCGGAAAATGTCCTCCAATGTAACTGATATAATGTATTAAAATGTTTGAGACAATGAAACCATTTCGCAACTGCTTTAACTATGCCCTTTCGAAGTAGTCTGAAATCTTTATTTTGTGCCCTAGTTCAAAGGCATTATGTCCCTTTGAAGCAATCTGAAATCTTTATCCCATGTCCTAGTTCGCATGCAAGATGTACTTTTGGCTTTTCATGACTGTAAATTATTCTTAATTTTTCCCTCACAACTTCGTTTCAAACCCTCATGAGTTCGTTTCATTCTTTGATTTGCTCCCTTGAAGATCACAACTATAATTTTGCCCTCATGTGCTTTCAAATGGTGGTGGTTTGTGCTTTAAATGGCAGCAATTTTGTGTCATAAACAGGACTATCAAAATGCCCTTCAAAACTTTTGCAATTTTCATGAATTGTAAATACAAATATGTTTATGCCCTTCACGAGTGTAATTTTTTTCTTTCATGATGTCGTGATTCACTTTTTTTTGCCTTAGATTACTTTTGAAAAATTCTAAATGTTCTTCCTTCAGATTTATAGATCCCTTTGAGCACCAAGGACTCTGATACCAATGTTAGAAAATGTGCACAAAGAAGAAATGAAGAAAAAATGGAATGCACACATGTTCATTGTGTGTACATCAGTTTATTATATGAGAGATGGTTACAAAATGGTTGATGTGGTTACATCCGTTTATTAGCTAAAACATAATACTCAATTATAAGTCTTATATTTTAATATTTCCTACTACATCAAATTTGACATCTTTCAGTGGGTATGAGGCCCATTTTCAAATCTTCTTTTGTGATCATGGTAGAGAAAATGGTGCCTCAATTTCCTGATCCGAAGCTCCTTCATCCTCTAACTTCTTTTCTTGTGGCCCTTGTTCACTTTTGAATGAAGTTTTAGTTTCTCCTTGACGAGGAATATCATTTTATGTTTCAAGTGACAAAATAGAACCAATTGATTCCCAATTTCTTATCCCCCTTCATTGTTTGGAACATCTAAATCAGCCTCCTTATAGACATCGAACTTGGCATACTTCTCTACTTGACTCAATTGACGATTGATGTTGGCCTCATCCTTTGTAGTTTCACAAAAGACGACACCCCTAACACTAAGGAATTTCTTGTTCATTTCATTATAGAACCAATATGCCTTGGAGAATTCAAAATATCCCAAATGAAAGCATGTATGACTCTTGTTGTCCAACGGATTCCTTTTCTCCTTTGGGATCAATGCGTAACATGTGTATCCAAAGACCCAAAAATGGCACACTAAAGGAAGATGAACACGCCACATTTCATACAAAGTTTTCATTTGAATAGTTGATGATGGTGACATGTTGCGGAGATATATTGTTGTTTGAGCTACCTCTTTCCAAAAATTCAAATTTATCCACTTGAATTATAACATTGCTCGGACCATGTTCATCACAGTTTTGTTCATTCTTTCCGCCACTCCATTTTGTTGGGAAGTGCGAGCAACTATGAGATGGTGTTTGATCCCATTTTCTTTGAGGTATGTCTCTAAGGATTTTGAAGTGTATTTACTATCATTCTCTGATCTCATAATCCCAATACAAATTTGAGCTTCATTTTCCACCATTGTTTAAAAATATTTGAATCTCTCAAAAGCTCTAAATTTATGTTTTAGGAAATAGATCCAAATCATCCCGTGGATGGCAAACATCTCAAGCATGAATGTCTGCTAAACCAGAAACGTATTCTTCAGCTATAGGCATCTAATCTGGAGAGGGACCCGACCCCATATCCCGTAGAGGGTGGGGCTACCCCTCACTAAAGATAGGTGCGGTAATTTAGCCCTCGAGCACTTTTGCCCAGTTGGCCTTGAGCATAGCGAGGCATATAGTGATCAATGAACAACATGAAAGACTTATAACCACCAATAGAGAGAATTGGTAGAGAACACAAGTATGAATGAACCAATTGCAACTTTCTATCGGCTTTCTACTCTGACTTTTTGGAATGGTTCTCTTTCATGTTTAACCAATATGTATGCCTCACACTATTCTAGTTTCATGGGTAGGGTAGGCAATCCTGCCACACCTTTCTTCTACATCAAGCAAATGCTTTCATGATCGGTATGCACAAATCTTGCATGCCACAACATACTTGTAGACATATCATCTTAAATGGGATGAGCAAAATTCCATGGCATCGATGTCTCACCCTTGAATTTTAACAATTTGCCTTCCTCAAATCCAATCAATACGACTACATTATCACTTTTTCTTTTGATAGTGACCTCCCCATTGTCTAGCAAAATGGAGTGCCCTTGTTGGCGAATGAGCACCAAAGACTAGTTTCTTTTCAACTAGGAAGGTATAGGACATTTTGGAGAATGAAATCAGAAAACCCTTGACACTTAAGTCTTACTACCCCTTTGCATTATAGTTGTAGACTTGATTTGTCTACAAAGTATATTGGATTACAACTTTCTTCATGAAACTCCTCAAAGAAGTCCTTTTGGAAAGTCATGTGTTGAGTGGCTCAACTATTTACATCCCAGGCGTCAAACCTAGTGCTACTAACCGAGGCATTATTTGCTTCATCACAACTAGAAAGCACATATTCACTAGTGAATTGAGTTGAGTTTGGCTTGTTGGTTTGTTTCTTTTCTTTTCCTTCTTTCTATTGACAGTAGGCTTCAATCTTCTCCCATGAAATTTTACATTCATGAGCCTCATGGCTCCCTTTTCTATCACACTCGTTTGCATGAAAGAAATAATTTATTTTTCATTTTGCTTTTTCCCGTTGTTTTTTCTTCCGACCCCCTTATTCCTCCCTTTTTCGCTTGACTTTCTTCATTTTTGGAAAATGAGGCCTTGGAGGAAGAACACTTAAAAGAATTGACTTATGATTGCATAGAAATGATTTCTCCCGATCACTCAGTTTTCTCCAAAAGTTCTTTGGTCTTCCAACCACCTTTTCAACCAATTGATTAAAATTTTGAGTCTTCAATTGATTGCTCGCTTGCAAGGACTCCAAGTAGGTCAGTGTGAATAAGTAGGAAGAAAGGTCTTTATGAAAGCAATCATATATATGTCAATTGTTACACTAGTGGCTTCTACATCATGCTCTATTGCACGAATTTCTAAGGCCAAACTGATGACATCACCATTTTTCAACTCAAGATCGAATATTTTAACTACAATTGTATGAACTCCAACTCTGAATAAGAATCATGCAAGTCCTTCAACTTATTGAATGCTTCATATAATAATATAGAGTTTATGATTAATAATTAAATCATTATTAGTTATGTATTAACTAATGAACAGTTGTAACCACTTCAACCATTTTGTGACTATATTTTCCATAATAAAATGACAGACATAGTTTACAATGTGTGCAATCTGCTCCTTCACTAGCTCTTTGTTCACATCTTCTAACCATGGTACCAGAGTCATTGGTGATCGATAGGATTTGTAATTCGAATAGAAGATTGCAAATCATGAATAGAAAACTGTAACTCACATAAAACATCATTTCAAGACTACGAATCGTGAAAAAGACATTTGTAAGTTGCCAATTATTCTATAGGAAAGTTGTGAGAGTCGTGTGAAGACAAAAATGAGATAATATGGTTGTTTCGAGATTACAAAGAATACAATCGTTTAGGGAATGCAGAGGAAAAAATCGTGCAAAATTACAGTGACAATTTAGGGCAAAAATATAATTGCGATTTAGGGCAAAAACCATGCAAAAATACATAAGTGATTTAGGGTCAAAATTGTGCAAAAAAAGCGCAAAACACAATTATCACCATTACAGTGAAATCATTCATTATTGCTATCGCCAGGGCATATTTTCGCTGCTAGAAGATAAACATTTTAGTATACACCAGAAAAATGGTGCAATTAGGGCACGAGAAGACTATCACCTAAATACCACTACAATTCGGGCAAAATATATATTGCACATGCCAGTCGCTGAAAAGGGCAGAAATTATTCTGGTATTTTATCTCGTAATTTCTTTTTTGTAGATGACTGTAACATTCCTTTACTGTACAAGTTCAGACATTAAATATTCCTTGCATTGATTTCCGATAGAAAATCAAAACACACAATGGTATCTCTTTAATTTATTTCAGTCAAAATATTGACAATCACTTTCATTTGCTTCATTACTTTGTGGTTCATAAATCAAAATTGACGACAAAGTCACAATATCTAGCCACAGAAACAATCCGAGGTCTCTCATATGACAACTAGCTGAAGTTAATGCTAAGGTAGATGACAAAGAATTCAAAGCTATTTTGTTATACAATATTCCTTCTAAATACAACAAGAGAAAGATCAAAGAAAAACCAAATGGGTGAAAAATCCATTGATGAAGAATACGTATTTAAAAGAAGCTCACACTTTAAAGACAGGAAGGGATCTAGTGTAGATGAAGCTTATAGCATGGATGGCTGCCCAGTTAGTTTGGGAGTTTGTGGATCTTGGGAATTATACCCTTACGAGGGTCATGAAACAACTTGATGGAGCAATCGCAATTTAGAGAAAAATACAATAACAATTTAGCGCAAAATTTGTGCAAAAAAGTCCAAAACATAGTTGTCACCATTACGGTGAAATCAATGATTATCATTGCTTCACGGTGAGGCCATATTTTTGTCAGAGCAAAAAATAAACATCACAATATACACCAAAAAAAGGAGCAATTAGGGCACGGGAAGACTATATCACCAAAAAAACACTGCAACTCGGGCAATATATTTTGCACATGCCATTTGCCGAAAAAGGGCACAAATTTTTCTGGTATTTTATCTCACAAAATATGTTTTTTAGATGATTGTGACATTCCTTTACCGTATGTTCAGACATTGAATATTCCTTGCATTAATTTCTGATAGGAAATCAAAATACAGAATTGTATTTCTCTGTTCAATTTATTTTGGTCAGAATATAGACTATCACTTTCATTTTGCTACATTAATTTATGGTTCGGAAATTTAAATTGGTGTGTAAAATGGACGAAAAAGTCACAAACAATTTGAGGTCTCTCATCAGATAACTAGCGCAAGTCAATGTTATAGTAAATGATGAAGATGTCAAAGTTATTTTGTTAAACAATCTGCCTTCCAAATATAGCAAGAGAAAGCTTAAAGAAAAATCAAATGGGTAAAAGAATTGTTGATGAAGAATACGCATTTTAATGAAGGCCACACTTTAAAGATGGGAAGGGATTTAGTGTAGATGAAGCTTAGCATGGATGGCTACCCAATTAGTTTGGGAGTTTGTGGATCTTGGGAATTATAGCCTTACGAGGGTCGTGTGACAACCTGATGGAGCACTATGGATGTCACTCAATATGGATGGTTGTCAAATACTTCGGGAGTTTGGGGAGGTGGGATCTAGGAACTTGGGAATTCTACTCGGGAACTACACCTTTACAAGGGTAACAAGGAAGCTTGATGGAGTTCTACCTAATCAAAGAACTACTTTCAAAGAGAAAGTTTTTGAAGAATGTGTAACTTTGTTGAGCTCTATTAGTTTAATCTTTTGTCATCTTTTTTTTTTTTGCAATGTAAGCCTTAAGAGAGTGTATAAGAATATAAGGCTTACTATTAATTATTAAGCCATTATTAGTTATGTATTAACTAATGAACAATTATAATCACTTTAACCATTATGTAACTATTTTTTGCATGATAAAATGACGGACACAATTTATAATGTGTGCAATCCACTCCTTCATTATCTCTCAATTCACATCTTCCAATACTTCCCATGCAAGATCATACCCCTTGAATGCGACGAAATTTTTTTTGCATCAATTGAGGCTCTCATTAAGGCCAATGCTTTCAAATTATTTTGCTTCTAGTATTAGCTTTTTTGCATCTATAGGCAGTGTTGGCTTTGTGTCCCCATCACAAATATCGAACCATAGATCATTGAATATAAGTGTATTCTCCACTTGCCATAACCACTTTAAGTATCTTTTCCGGTCAAAGTTGTGCTAACAATTGATTTAATATAAGTCATTTTGTACCAAGGAGATGGAGGGGTTCCTTATCACTCCAACATGACCGATATACCACACCTCTCGATATACTTGCTCTTCCTATATACACCTCGGTACGCAGAAGAAGCTCGCCCTTTCGATATACTTGTCAATAGGTGTAAGACGCATTAAGGTGTGTGAGAGCAAAATGGTATGTAGTACCTAGGTGGTACGTGAAAAGGATTTGCTCAATCAACAAGACGCGCTTGAAAAGAAAAACTCATACAGGGGCATCACTTCTCTATATATTTGGGTTTTTCTTGTTTTCAAGATTTACGCCAAACAACAGACACAAATAGGTAACAGAGGGAATAACAATGAAAAATAAATATTTCCTTATTACTCCTTGGCAATTTTATAGGGACGACGCTACGAACGCCATTGTTGCAATTATATTACGCTACAGCTGTAATAGTTCGATCATGACGACATTCCTTGTAAGTGCGAACTAAAGGCATCATTAAATACCAAATGTTGCGATTGTTTGATTCTCACAAATTATTTTGATTTTTAAATTTGTTTGCTTTTGAAAAATAAGTTTTCTTTTGAATTGATTTGTCTGATAAATGACATGAAAATTCAAAAATTAAGTAAATCCTTTATTTGGGAAACTCCAAAATAAA